>CM065710.1:28314103-28339284 GCA_017654935.2 Phymorhynchus buccinoides
CGTCGGGGGACAGCGGCTGCGGTGGCTTCATGGGGATGGTGGCTGACTCGGTCAAGAGCTACGCCTCCATCGTCAAGTCGCTGTCCTCCAGTCCCTCCGTGGTGGCGGCGGCCGCCCCGCCTGGCCGCCACATCGCTCACCCGCCCAACTCCGGTTCAGGGGAGGCGGCGGCAGGGCCTGGACAAAGCACCACCGCCGCAGCGCCTTCGAAGACGCAAGTCTCGGCTTGGGGCCGGTTGTCGCGGCAACCACCACCGTCGTCGTCGTCAACGGCGGAAAACCGATCGAGCGGTGCAGGCGACGACGGATGGGTGCCTCTGACGTCGGTGTATCATCACCCCGAAGCGGGAGAGGTGGGGGGGCGCACGCGGTCGGAGAGCGAAGCCGCGTCTTCTCCAGGCGGGGAGGGGTGGGTTCGCCTGGCTCCTTTGGTGACGGAGAAAGAGGACGCAGCGGTGGTGGGGACGAAACCGGAGCCAGGGCCGGCATTTCAGAAAGGGACGGCAGCCAGAAGGAGAGGGGAGAGCTCAGCCACTAAGGCTAAGGCAGCAACACCACCAGCAGCAACCAAGTCAGGCAGCAGCACTTCGCAATCGTCAGGGGGGAGCGGGAGGAGGAAAAGCAAACCGATTTGGGTCGGGGAGGAGGGGACCGTTCTGAAGGTGAACAAATCGGGGAACAGAGAAGCAGGGGGCGACAGGGTGTTGGCCAGGCATAGGTCTCCAAGCGCTAAATCCCCAACTGCTCGGGGGGGCAAAACGGGGGAGGTGGGGGGAACCAGGCAACGCTGCGACAGCCGAGGGGGCGGGGGAGAAGGCCGAGCAGCGGCAGCGCCATCTATGACCAACAACAACAACAAACCGCGCAGCAACAACAACAACCCTGCATCATCCGCCCGCTCGCTCACGCCGGAAGATTTCCCGCCGCTGAGCCGATCGACGGAGAGAATCAAGGGAGACAACTACCACCACCACCATGGGCGGTGCACCCCCGCCGACTCTGCCGCACTGCCTCGCCACCAGAGCACGCTGTCAGGAGAAGAAGAAGAAGAAGAAGAAGAGAACGCTGTGGAGGCGGAAGGAGAGGAGGGCAAGAAGCGGAAGCCGCGGAAGCGCAGGCGGAGGAGGCGCGGGAAGTCGCAGAGCGAGGAAGGGCTGAGCGACGCGACCTCCGGGATGGAGCGCACCGTTTCCAGCTCCAACATCTCGCGCACGTCCGACGTGACGCTTCACTTCGAGGAGGAGGAGGAGCTGCTACGAGTGGGCGCTGCAGGCGGTGGTGGTGGTAACAGCGAGGGCAGGAAGAGTCCATTCAGGAAAGGAGGGGGAGAAGGTGTGTCGTGTCTCCCGCCTTGCATCGAGGGCGTGCCTGAGGGCAAGCCGGACCCCCTGGTGTGGATCAGCTACAACGATGCGGTGAAGCAGGTGAGTCGTCTTTTCAACCCCTTCACTGCCAGACGGAAAGTGAGAAATTACAGTGGAACCTCCCTTATAAGACTCCTCCGTTATAAGACTCCCTCCCATTTAAGACCTACTTCTCTGAGACATTGCCCTTCTTCGTAAACTTTAAAATTGCCTCCCTTATACAACTCCCATTTAAGACCTCATTTTGGATAATTTTTTGAAGGCCTTTTAACCCTTTCACCGGCAATGTCGCATTTTATCACCGCAATGATTCAATGCTCATGTTATGAAAAGGCCTCAAATCAGGGTCTGTTATCCAAAGAGCCCATTTTGGGAGGTAAGGATAGGCCTTAAGTTATAAATGCATGTCACAGAGGAATCCCCAATATTGCAGTTTTGTCTTTTCTCTACCCAGTTAAGCTTAATGGAAAATGGCTGGCGGCGAAAGGGATAAGGGAGGTTCCACTGTGGTAATTTTGTTAACCTCTTCCCTGCCTGCCGTATGCAGACCTGTTTTCCCTACGGATTTGTCCGTAATTATTACGTTTTTGAGGCCTCCGATTACGCTGTTACGGTCAGCAACAAAAAAATCTGCATTTCCGCTGAACGAGTGCGGTAAAAAAAAAGTTAGAAATCAAAGGAAGGCATGGCGTTTGCAGACCTGTTTTCGCTACTGTGTTGTCTGCTATCAAAGGTATCACGTTTTGAGTGATGTCCCTTTAATGAATATTACTGGTTTATTTCTCCAAACCACCATTATTCTAACCTGTACGAAGTGCAAAATTCATTCTGTGGCACACACAATTCATTCTGTAGGACAGAATTCATTTTGTAGGACAGAATTCATTCTGTGGGAAAGGTATCACTTCAATTCTGTAGGACAGAATTAATTCTGTGCACAAAATTTATTCTGTCCATGCCGCCATTCATTCTAGGTGCAGAAGTGAATTCTGTCGGCAGAATTCGAATTATGTCCTACAGAAGTGAATTGTGTTTGCCACAGAATGAATTATGTACATACAAAAGGTTTGTGTGCAGCGACAGAATGAATGGTGTGTGCCTCGGACAGCAAAATGTGTGACAGAATGCCTGAAATTACTCGTTTTCAGAGCTTGGGATTACTGACGTGCAAATAATTGTTCGACGTTTGGACAGCCATATGCGTATGTCTATTAGGGGTAGTGTGATCTAATGGCCATTGATGATGTCATAACTTTTAATGTCATAATCCTGGAATGCTTGTTTTTTGTGGTTTTTATAGACAAGTCAGGAAATATAGGCCTGTACTGCTGTAGACCGCTTTGTCAAATTGAGTCTCTAAGTCTAACAGGCCTCTTTATAGTGGAACAAAATTGATGATTTCTCAATTTTTCTCCGACTGTGAAGTGGTTAATATTAATTTTGTCGGGTGTGATTCTGGGACTAAGATTTTGGTAAATACTAAGGATATACTTGTGTAGCTTGAAATTGTATGTTAGCTTGATTGTGAACTTATTCTTTGTGTGAGTGAGTGTGTGTGTGTGTGTGCATGCGCGAGCGCGCGTGTGTGTGTGTGTGACTGAGAGAGAGAGGGTGGGGGGGGGGGGGGGGGAGGGGGGGGAGAGAGAGAGTGGCTTTGGGCTTTTTTTCTTGTTTTTTACCCCTTGACGTAAGGACATTTTTCACAATAACTGTCACTGTAATAGGGCATTTGCCACGGCAGTCGTTCTATAGACACAGTGTGTGACTACACTTTTGCCCGCCTCTTTCGCCCGTAGTTGCGTGCCCTCTCTTCTTCTTTGATCGCTCAGACAGTCAATTGTGAGCGCAGATGCGTCATGCTGCCGTTATGCGCCTAACTAAAAAATAGTTAGGCCCAGCAAGTCCGACTTCGGCTGGAGGAAATGTTTTTGAAAGTGTTTCGTGAAAAAAGGCAGGAGAATTCAAGGTCACTCTAAGTCTCACGTGGCCAATGGTCTATTGTGCAAAGAAAACGGAGCTGCCTAGGCGTGTCCGAAGGCTGAACTATTTCAGCGCTTACTGCTTGAGTTGAAAAATGTAGATTTCAGCTATTGATGAATTGATTCTTCTTCTTCGTCGTCGATTCCTCACAGTTTTCGGTCATAATTATGATCGCAGATGCGTCATGCTGCCATTATGCGTGTAACGTGTCTGTCTTTGGCTGTGGAAAATCTGTGTAAGAGTTTCGAGAAAAAAGGCAGGAGAATGGACCAGTAAGGCAGAAAAATAGCAGATGACAGTAAAGGTCGATGTACACGCTAACAATGTTCACAAAATATCTATTTCCCCATGGCAACAACACGGTGTGAGGTCACTCATAAAGGTCTGTGTACACATTAACACTATTCACAAAATATTTCCATTTTCCCATGGCAACACAGTGAGCTGTAAGTCATATTTAGAGTGGGCTATCACTGTGTTGCCATGGGGAAATAGAAGTATCTCGTGAATATAATGTTAACGTGTACACAGACCTTAATTAGTTAATATGACTTACAACTCACTGTGTTGCCATGAGGAAATAGAGATATTCTGTGAATAGAGTTAACGTGTACCGAGACCTTTTAAAGCAAAGGGAAAAGGCAGAGTCAAAGAGAGGAAAGGAAGTTGCAAGCACAGAACTGGCAGAAGGTGGGGGTGGGGGGTGTTGTGTGTGTGTGTGACTGTTAAAACTGTGCAGTAATTGTTAGATCTTGTTAATGTGTAGATATATACTATTATCATGTGTATTGATGTGTGTGTATTGATTGTTGATGACGAGGAGGAGTATTCCAAATGTTATTTGATTGACTGATTATAAGTTAATAATGGTTACTCTGTTTTAAATGTGCACATTTCTAAGTTCAAGTAATGAATTTGACTAATTATTTGATTGGTATAATTTTGTTTCACACGTTTGATTAATGTTCTTTCAGTTATGTTGTATCTCTGTCATATGTGATGCAGTACGCGAATACCCAGCTAAAGTCGACCAGCCACAAGAGAGAGATAGAAAGAAAGAGAGAAAGAGAGAGAGATTTGATTGATTGAAAAATTGTTAAAAATGAACTATTAGAGATAGATGAATTCTGTTATTTGCCTGTTAATCTGTTGTCTCTGGCCTTTCTGAAAATATGAATACGTCAACAGTGATCATTTACGACATTAGCCTGGTTTTCCTGTGCTGCATCTCATATTGTTGCACCTAACCTGAATTTCTCTTTTGGAGATATTAAAGTATTCTTGAACTTGAACTTGACTATTTGTACAAAAGAACCCCCATGGTATCATCACGGGGAAATGAATTGATTCGACTGCTGATGTTGAAACAGAAGCCGCAAGTTAACGATATTCGCAGCCGCACCCAGTCGGCACCGGGCTCCTGCCTGTCCGGGGAGGAGGGGGGAGATGAGAACTTCAACTCGCAGCCAGGTCAGTCGCCTCTCTTTGAACTGTAGCGGCCATACGTTTTTAGCCAATCAGATGGAAGCTCTGCAGAATACAACTTGTGCGGAATGAACTTGCACTGATTCTAGTTTTAGCTGGCTGTTCTATTGAATTAGTAAACGGCAAGAGATAAAGAACAGGACAAAGCTGCAAAAGTTCCTAACACGGTGTTGTTATTCTTCTTCTGCGTTCCCAGGCCATATGGCCATAATGGGTAAGGTACGTATGTGTCCGGTTTTCAGTTTTCACTGGTCTCCCCGCTGCGTACAGCCGACACATTCCGATTTCGGAGGAGCTCAAAGGAGAGAAACATTATTTGGAAGAATGTGGGGTTTTTTAAAGGCAGGAGAATGGGCCAATAAGTCAGAAAGATAGTAGATGATAGAAAGCAACTTTAGGGGAAAGGCAGAGTCAAAGAGAGTGGCAGATTAGAGGAAGTTACAAGCACAGAACTTCCAGAAGGTGGGGGAACTCTTACAAGTGCGGAATGAACATGCACTGATTCTAGTTTTAGCTGACTGTTATTGTTATATTGAATCAGTAAACGCCCCCCCCCCCTCCTCCCTTTACTGTTGTAAAGCCCCCCCCCCCCCCCCTTTATATCAAGGTACATCATATATTCTGAAAAATATATATATTTTTTTTCTCCCTAGAATCTTGACCCTACATAGACACAGTTCCTTAGTTTTTTGTCATGCAATCATTGTGTGCTGTGAATATTTGTTTAAAAAATTAAATGTGACCTAGTAGACCTAGACCTTTTTTTAACCTTGACCCTTCCTAACCTTCATAACCTTTTTTGTTGGGGGCGGGGTGGGGATGTTTCAGGGGCAGGGGGCAAAGGTTAATAACTGGTCGGAGAATCCCAAACAGCCCCCCCCCCCCCCCCCCCCCCCCTTTCCACATTTTTTAACCCATGACCTTGTAAACAACATGCCAGCACTGGTACTGAAAAGAAAGGAAAGGCAGCCTCCTCATTCTTAGGACTCCTCTTTCTCTCTCCCCCACCTCTCTCCCCCACCTCTCTCCCCATATCAATTCCTTTTCTCTTTTACTTCTCCTTTCTTTCTGACTTTTTTTCTTCTCTTTCTCTTCCTCTCTCTCCTTTCTCTTCTCTTCCTCTCTCTCCTTCCCTATCCCATGTGTGTGTGTGTGTTTCTATGCGTGTGTGTGTGTGTTTCTATGCGTGTGTGTGTGTGCCTTCAGGGATTTTTGTCTATTTCTTTGGGCTAGCGAAAATGTGTTTGGGCGAATAAAAAAACAATTTTTTTTCTCGGTTACTCGCCCGGAGGGCAAGTAAAAATGTTTAAAGTTTGGCCAGCCCCGTTTCTACATTTTTAACCTTGACCTTGACTTCACACCTGTTTACTCTACTCTTTTCGAGTAGTATTCTACTCAATTTGGACCTCTCTACTACTATTCAAAATTGAAAAAAAAAAATGCTCTCATTACTCATTTTTAGTGAACATTGTTTTGATGGTTTTAATGAATGAAACTACACATTTGGCACCAAAACTACTCATTTCAGCTATTCAGACTACTCAAGACTTGTGTAGGGGGTAAACAGGTCTGTCAGACCTTCCCAACCTTGACGACCTTGACCTTTTTTTTCTTTTCCTAGGGGCTACGGGGGGCGGCGGGGGGGAAGAAGGCTGGTCGGAGAACCCGCGCAGCAAGAAAGCCCGCAAGCGACGCAAGCGCAAGGAACTGGCCAACAAGGCCGCCGAGGCTGAACTGGCCGAGATTTCCCTGGAGCAGCAGATGCTTCGACAGAACGTCCCTGTCCCCACCAACACCACCACCACCACCGCCGCCGCGACGACCTCAGCCTCCTCCTCCTCCGCTCAAGGTCAAGGGTCAAGGTGTGTCAACAAGAACTGTGCACTTGTTTTCGCGAGCATTAGTGCGTTGTGTTATAAAAATATTGTTTGGATAATGGGTTTTTTGGGGGAGGTGTTTTTTTTAATGTTTTGATTGATTTTTTTTTCTCACGTCTCTCTCTCTCTCTCTCTCTCTTTGTATCTCTCTCTCTCTCTCTCTCTCTCTCTCTCTCTCTCTCTCTCTCTCTCTCTTTGTATCTTCCTCTCTCCCTCTCTCTCTCTCTCTTTGTATCTCCCTCTCTCTCTCTCTCTCTCTCTCTTTGTATCTCCCTCTCTCTCTCTCCCTCTCTCTCTTTGTATCTCCCTCTCTCTCTCTCTCTCTCTCTCTTTGTATCTCCCTCTCTCTCTCTCTCTCTCTCTCTCTCTCTCTCTCTCCTCTCTCTCTCTCTCTCTCTCTCTCTCTCTCTCCCTCTCCCTCCCTCCCTCCCTCTCTTTGTATCTCCCTCTGTCTCTGTCTCTCCCTCTCTCTCTCTCTTTGTATATATATCTCCCTCTCTCTCTCTCTCTCTCTCTCTCTCTCTCTCTCTCTCTCTCCCCCACTCTTTTTGTATCTGTCTCTGTCTCTGTCTCTCCCTCTCTCTCTCTCTCTCTCTCTCCCTCTCGTTTGCTTTCTCTCTCTATCTCTCTCTTTCTCTTTGTGCGTGTGCAAGTGAGTGAGTGCTAGCTGACCGCTTTATGGACCTTTTGTGGTTTTCAATTCGTATATTTTAATTTTCAATTTTTTTATTTTTATGTCAGTTGATTTTAGCTGTGTGTGTGTGTCAAGCCAAGTCAAAATCATCTTTATTGAGGGTTAAAGAATAAGCTGACAAGGCTTTTTTCCATCCTGCCCTGCGTGTGTGTGTGTTTGCGTGCATGCGTTGTAGATGCAGATGTTCTGAAGTGGGTGTGGCTTGTCTCAAGAGTATTTTGTTCATCTTGTATGCTGTTGTCTGCTTTACTTTATGTGTGAACATTTTTTTTATTAAAAAAAAAAAAGGTTTTATTTGAAAATAAAATTGTTTTAAGCCCCACATACTTGTAAGCTGAATTCTTCTTATTTGAAGCTAATTGAATGATTGATTTATTGATTGATTGATCAAGGTCGCCCTCGAGGTCGCGAGGAGGGGGCCTGATCACGGAGCAGTCGGTGGTCAAGCAGGCGAAAGGAGGCGGGGGTGGGGGAGGAGGAGGGGGTGGGGGGGGGGGGACAGTCGAGTTCCGGCGGGAAGCGTCTCCACCAGCCCATCTCTCTGAGCATCGCTGACATGCTGGACGCCTTTGAGGTAAGACGAGACACACACTGGAACACTGTCATTACCACACAGGTCTGATGACAAGGGGGGGGGGGGGGGGGGGGGGGGGGGGGGGGGGGGGGGGGAGGGGTACTTGTATATTTTCAATGAAATAATAGCATTCGACAACATAAACAAAAGTAAAATAAACAAATGAAACAAAAGAAATGAAAACTGAAAGAAAACATTCATGGTTACCGACCATCCAATATATAATCAACATGTAAAATGATCAAGAACAATATAGATTGTTTTCAGCCATCTATCTGTACATTCGTTGTTCTTGTTATGTTAGTTAGCCTGATTTTTGGAGCTTTTGCTATAAAACTAAGCACTGATTTAATCATTTCTTCGTCATCAGATTTTAGCAGAGAAGCAACATCATCCCTTTTGGCTGCAGCTGAGCTGGAAAAGAAGGATTTCTTTCTTAGTTCTTCGTAAGCTGTACAATGAAATAAAAAGTGTTTTTCGTCATCAATACTGGATCTACATAAAGGGCATGGCGAATCTGTACACATATGTTGGAACCATATTTTATTGGCATTAAAACCTAATGCACGCAACCTGAATCTAGTATCATTAATCCTGTACCATTTGTCTGTAATTACGTTCAGGTACCTTTCTGACTGAAAAACAGTCTTGAACGAGAAAAAACCGGTATTTTCCATATCCCAATGCCAGTTCTACTTAACCCTTTCACTGCCAGCCATTTTTCAGCCAAAAAATACCACTAAGTGTAGCTGGGTACAGAAAAACAAGCACGAAATCGCAATAGTTTGTGGCACGCGGTCTATTTTTACCACTCCAATCATGAGTTACCTCCCCTGGATTTTCAATAATTTTAATCTGTAAACCAGAATGTTATCTCTGCACCATTTCGTAACTTTTTATATCTTTTGGAAAACATTTAAAACTATGTATCCTACTTATGCTCATCAAAAGAAGCACCGCATACTCGTCGTGTCTGTTGTAGTGTCTGTATTACATATGTTTATTATTTTGTACGTTTTAAAATACATCATTTTAAAGAGCGGACAGAAATGTAGCCTCGATTTGAAGTGCGACAATTTTGGAACGACAGACCAACAGACCGACCGACAGACCGACCGACCGACAAAGTGAGTTATAGGTTTGTGGCTTGAGCCACAAACAAAAACAATCTGCAATATTGCTAATTCCTCTGTGACATATGTAACATTAGGCCTATCCTTACCTTCCAAAATTAACAAATTAGGGTCTTCAGATAACAGACCCTGACTTGATGCCTTTTACATGGGTATTAAACCATTGTGGTGCTAAAATGCAACATTGGCGGTGAAAGGGTTAAAGGAACAAATGAATCTGTCTTTGAATTCTGCAATGAACTGTTGCTCGTTTCCAACTTCCTGACATCAAACTTCCTGACGTTTCCGACTTGTTTGACCCGTAAGAGAGACACAGGAAAGAGAGAGAGAGGGAGAGATGGGAAGGAAAGCGGGTGGGGTAGGGTGGGGGTGGGGGATAGAATAAGAATAGGAAACGGATTTGCGAAAGTGCATGAAAACAAAAATATAAGGCAGTTTACCCTTTCGTTGTCGATGTTTCTTCACCACACCGATTTAGCCCTTTCGCTGCCAGCCATTTTTCAGCCAAAAAATACCATTAACCCTTTCACCGCCAACGTCGCATTTTAGCACCACAGTGATTTAACACCTATGTCACTAAAAGGCATCAAAATGGGGTCTGTTATCCAAAGACCCTATTGTCTTAGTTTTGGGAAGTAAGGATAGACCTTATTTCATATATGTCACAGAAGAATCCCCAATACTGCAGACAGATTTTGTTCTCTACCCAGGTAAATTTAATAGCAATTTTTGGCTGAAATATGGCTGGCGGTGAAAGGGTTAAGCTTGTCTGGGTAGAGAAAAAGAAAATCTGCAATATTGGGAATTCCTCTGTGACATGTATAACATTAGGCATATCCTTACCTCCCGAAATTAAGAAAATAGGGTCTTCGGATAAGAGGCCCTGATTTGATGCCTCTTACTTAGTGACATGGGTGTTAAACCATTGTGGTGCATAAATGCGACATTGGCGGCGAAAGGGTTAACACTCACGTTATTAACCCCTTCCCTGCCTGGCACCTGAAATATGGCTGTTGCTGAAAGGGTTCTATTTCTTCTTCTTCTTCTTCTTCTTCTTCTTCTTCTTCGATCACTCAGACAGCTTCCCGTCAATTATGTGAGCGCAGATGCGTCATGCTGCCGTTATGCGCCTAAGTAAGAAATAGTTAGGCCCAGCATTCCTGACTTCGGCTGGAGGAAGTCTTTTTGAAAAGTGTTTCTTGAAGAAAAAGGGGCAGGAGAATGGACCGGAAAGGGAGAATGGACCGGAAAGGGAGAATGGACCGGAAAGGGTAGAAAGGTAATAGATGACTAGTAAGCAAAGGGAAAAGACAGAGTCAAAGAGAGTGACAGATGAGAGGAAGTTAACAAGCACAGAACTTCCAGAATGTGGGGGAACTATTTATACCACCCACCCCCAGTAGGCGCTGCACTTGCGGCAACGCACTCACCAGGGGAGAGCAGCCCGAATATCAATCTAGAATATACCAAATTCCGAATAATATGCATTTGACCTCTTGTTCTTAACCCTTTCACCGCCAATGTCGCATTTTAGCACCACATGTCACTAAAAGGCATCCAATCCGGACCTGTTATCCAAAGACCCTGTTTTCTTAATTTGGGGAGGTAAGGATAGGCCTAATGTTATATATGTCACCGAGGAATTCACAATATTGCAGACATATTTTTGTCTCTACCCAGTTAAGTTAAATGGTATTTCTTGGCTGAAAAATGGCTGGCGGCGAAAGGGTTAATATGCTGCTTTTTTTTCTTTTCAAATTTGTAAAGCGCTCTTGAGGATGATGTTTTCAATTTCATTGAAGAGCGCTATATAAGCTCCATTTATTATTATTATTATTAATATTATTGTTATGATTATTATTATTATTATTATTATAACCTTGCTGTCCTCCGAACAGAAAAAGAAGAGCATGGAGCAGCAGAAGGCGGCAAGCGCTCCGGGGAGTGGGGGAGGAGGAGGGGTAGGAGCAGGAGTAGGAGGCGGGGTGGGTGGGAAGAAAACGCTGCTGTCGTCAGACAAGAAGTCGCCGGTGGTGAACGTCCTGGACAGCAACGCGCCCACCAAGCGAGGCAAAGAGAGGGAGACGCCCAAACCCAAGAAACCCAGCCCCCTGAAAAAGGTGAATGCATGAACGAACTGGAGAGGGAGGGGGGGAGAGGCAAGGAGAGGCAGACGCCCAAACCCAAGAAACCCAGTCCCCTGAAAAAGGTAGATGCATGAAGGATGAACTGGAGAGGGAGGGGGGGAGAGGCAAGGAGAGGCAGACGCCCAAACCCAAGAAACCCAGCCCCCTGAAAAAGGTAGATGCATGAAGGATGAACTGGAGAGGGAGGGGGGGAGAGGCAAGGAGAGGCAGACGCCCAAACCCAAGAAACCCAGCCCCCTGAAAAAGGTGAATGCATGAACGAACTGGAGAGGGAGGGGTGGGGTGGAGAGAGGCAAAGAGTGGGAGACGCCCAAACCCAAGAAACCCAGCCCCCTGAAAAAGGTAGATGCATGAAGGATGAACTGGAGAGGGAGGGGGGGGTGGGGTGGGGTGTTGGTTTGTTGTAAGTTGGATGGGGGGTTTGGGAGGCAAAGGAGTTTGGGATGAACTGGAGAGGCAAGAGCAGGGGGGGAAGAGAGGGAGACGCCCAAATCCAAGAAACCCAGCCCCCTGAAAAAGGTGAATGCATGAACGAACTGGAGAGGGAGGTGGGGTGTGTGTGTGGGTTTGGTTTGTTGGTTTGTTGTAAGTTGGATGTGGGGGGTGGGGGGGGGGGGGGGCGTAGAGAGAGGCAAGAGAGGGGAGACGCCCAAACCCAAGAAACCCAGCCCCCTGAAAAAGGTAGATGCATGAAGGATGACTGGAGAGGGAGGGGTGGGGTGGAGAGAGGCAAAGAGAGGGAGACGCCCAAACCCAAGAAACCCAGCCCCCTGAAAAAGGTAGATGCATGAAGGATGAACTGGATAGGGAGGGGTGGTGGTGGAGGGGGGGTTGGTTTGTTTGTAAGTTGGATACGGGGGTGGGGATGGTTGGGGGGGGAGAGAGGCAAACAGAGGGAGACCCCCCCCCCCCCCCCCCCCCCCCCGCCCCCCCAAAACCTAAGAAACCCAGCCCTCTGAAAAGGGTGAATGCATAGACAAACAGGGGAGGGGGGGAAGGGGGGGACTGTTGGTTTGTTGTAAGTTGGATAGGGGGGGAGGTAAAGAGAGGGAGACTCCCCAATCTTAAGAAACCCAGCCCTCTGAGAAAAGTGAATGCTTGAAGGAACGGTGGGAAGGGGTGAGAGGGGGTGGGTGACTGTTGGTTTGTTGTAAGTTGGATAGGGGGGGATGGATGGGTGGAGAGAGGTAAAGAGAGGAGACTCCCAAATTTTAAGAAACCCAACCCTCTGAAAAAGGTGAATGCATGAAGAAACAGGGGAAGGGGGGGGGAGGGGGGTGACTGTTGATTTGTTGTAAGTTGGGGTGGTGGTAGTTGGGGTGGGGGTGGGGCGAAGGGTA
The DNA here is from genome assembly GCA_017654935.2 of Phymorhynchus buccinoides. Classification (NCBI taxonomy): domain Eukaryota; kingdom Metazoa; phylum Mollusca; class Gastropoda; order Neogastropoda; family Raphitomidae; genus Phymorhynchus; species Phymorhynchus buccinoides. Next base: position 28,326,698 of record CM065710.1, read on the forward strand.
GAGAGAGGTTAGCGAAGTTAACACGAAGTGAGTCTATAGTATGATAGTTGTTCGGTTGTGTGTGTGTGCGTGCGTGTGTGTGTGTGTGTGTGTGTGTGTGTGTGTGTGTGTGTGTTGCATCCATGGTCTAATCTCCAAACTTTAACGTTGGCATTTTCTCGGGAAATAGAAGGCGTACATTGTTCAAACTTTGCCCATATATATAGATGTTTATGCAAGCTTTCAAACAATACTGATTTGAATAATTAAATACTTAAAACAACACTGTAAACAGATAACAAACAGATAACATTTTAGATTAGTGGGTTAGAGAGATTCAACAGGCAACATGAGTTAAGAAACTCATCAACACTGAAAGCCTCGACAACTCATTGGTAGAGTGTCCGTCTCTCTTGCCAATGGTTCCGGGTCCGATTCTAGGCACGGGCACTTTTTAAATTAAATTTTGTTTTTAAAATGTATTCATTAACGATAGTTTCATTTGTACTTTAAAATGTGATTGGCAATCTTGTACTTTAGACACCCCCCTCAATCTTTGTTGTTGTCCCACATGTTCCTGTTCGGCAAATGTTAAGAAAAGCTTCCTCCTCTGCCCCTTCCATTCATTTTAGACGGTTTTAGGTTAGGGTTTGGGATAGGGTTAGGGGTAGGTTTTCAGTCAGTTAAGTGTCAATCTAATAACATACCATAACTTTTTTTAAAATAATAAATTGTGGATTAGACGGTTTCAGGTTAGGGTTAGGAATGGGTTTGGGATAGGGTTAGGGTCAGTTTAGTATCAAATACACAAACAATAAAAGTCGATGACTAAGCTGACCCTAAACCTATCCCATCCCCTATTCCTAACCCTAACCCTAACCTGAAACCGTCTGAAATGAATGGAAGGAGCAGAGGCGGGAGCTATTCTTAACATTTGCCTCCTGTTCGAGTGAGCCTTGAAGGCTTTGCCTCTTGTTCCTTCCATCAGATCATCCTGAAGGAGCGTGAGGAGAAGAAGCGTCTGCGGCTGATCGGGGACTGTGAGGCGGACGTGTACCCCCACGATCTGCCCACCACCACCACCACCAACACCACCAACACCAACACCGAGTCTGACAACGACGACGACGATGATGACGACGATGATGACAATGATAATGACCACCTGTCCATCAAGGACGACGTCGATGAAGATGGGTCAGTGATGAGCGATAACGGAGAAAGTTGTTGTGTGCGCGTGTGTTTTCAAGCTTTTGTTCCTTTTCGGTGAATTCTCCGGCGTGGTCATTTTTAAGACAATTCTCACGAATTCGGAGAGAAAAAGTTGATGCAAAAAATCCAATGTCAGAAGGGGTTTTAACTCTTCTGCCACCGTTGGCGGGTTGAACCACCCGGTTTACTGTTTACCGTTGCTAGCCATGGGCGGGTTTGACCGCCAGATACTAGGGAAACCCCGGTGTCCCCCTTTGCGCTATTTATATGAAGTGACATCACATCCTTTACTTCCGTGACATGCGCAGTTTGCTCAGGGAAAGTACAATCTTCCGCCATCTGCATTTGTAGGCTAAATTTTGCAATTTTCAATCGATTTTCGTTGCATTTTCGACGATGGAAACTGACGATGACTTTTGGTGTAACTTCTACAAGATGGCGACAGTGACGACGAAGCATTCACTGGATTTACTGTGGAAGAAGTGGCAGAATCTGAACTTAGGTGAATAAAAAAGAGCTGCTGAAACGATCTTGGGTTTGCAGCAGCAGATCGACACAGGGAATTTTAGTGATGATTCGAGCGAGTATTTTTAATGAATTTTTAAAGTGAGTATGTGCGAAAATCAGTGCAGCTGCAAAAATGACTTGGTGCGCAACAGTAAACAGTCTAAGTAATACTTGGTAGTAGAAGAGTTAAACCTTTACACCGCCAAAGTCGCATTTTAGCACCACAGTGACTTAACACCTATGTAACTAAAAGGCATCAAATTGGGGTCTATTATCCAAAGACCCTGTTGTCTTAGTTTTTTGGGAAGTAAGGGTAGACCTTATTTTATATATTATGTCACAGAAGAATCCCCAATACTGCAGATGGATTTTGTTCTCTACCCAGGTAAATTTGATGGAAATTTTTGTCTGAAATGTGGCTGGCGGTGAAAAGGTTAAGCAAGAGGAGAGATGCCCTTTCCCCAAGTTTGAACAGTTTTACATAATCATCTTCAAGAGCAGCACCTGATCACCATAAAGGGCTTTTGATCCCTTGATTACACCAAGGGACTATATGTCCTGAAACCCCATACAGACCTGCCTACTGCTACGATTTGGCCATAGCAGCTACGAAAAATAAAGCTTCGCTACGGAGCTACGGCAACCTTAACTTTGCTACGGAGAAGAAAAAAAATTGCTGACGCATTTTATTTTTGCTTATGCCGTTCCTGGTTTTGTCTGTTTCTAAGAGCAGACGCCATGTCACGCGTGATAACCTAGTCACTTCCGTTTTTATCAAAGTGACTGCGCATGCATTCTTATTACTTTCTCGGAAAAAAATGGCGGACTCCAGCAGCAGTAGCGATTCGGGAGATGTTTCAAACGAAGAAAAACGAATCCAAACCAGAAAACGAAAATCATCTGGCACACCATCTTGTTCTAAGAAAAAACATCGGCCTGCCGCACAAGTTTTCAAAATAGCTTACACGGAGGAGTGGCCTTGCATCGTCAGAAGTCGACTCGGTGCGAACCATGCTCACTGCAACCTCTGCCATGCGGACTTCTCTGTGAATCAGTAGAGACGATTGCCGTCAACACGTTCAATCGGCGAAACATAAGCAGTGCGTTTCGGCTCAGGAAGAGAACAAATTGATTGCCGTCAGTTGTGGATGCTACGGAAAAATTTGCCATGCTACTGAAAATTGATGGCTGGGCTACTGATTGGGAACATTCCAAGTAGGCAGGTCTGCCCATAATATTTTCAGAGAAAAATGCTTTTCTTCCGGCTACGGCTGGTTTGGGCCAACTTACCAGCTATAAGAGGGAAAACATGTATAAATAAGCAAAAGGACCCTCTATAAGAATGTGTAGGGGGTCCCAGGGACCCCCATTTGTAAATAAGCAAAAGGATCCTCTATGAGAATGCGTAGGGGGTCCCAGGGACCCCCATTTGTAAATAAGCAAAAGGACCCTCTATGAGAATGTAGGGGGTCCCAGGGACCCCCATTTGTAAATAAGCAAAAGGACCCTCCATGAGAATGTGTAAGGGGTCCCAGGGACCCCATTTGTAAATAAGCAAAAGGACCCTCTATGAGAATGTATAGGAGGTCCCAGGGATGCACTATAAAAATGGGCATAAATGACAAACCGTGGTCTTGGCATTCCAAGTTATAACCTCCAATCAAGGGCCTTTCACCATCCGTTGTTTTTGCTACTTCTAGGCCCAATTCATTGAACTGATTCTCTCACCTTTTTCATCTGTTCTCTCTCCCTGGATGTGACTGACCAATTCTTTGCCTACCCTCTGCATGTGTGTGCGTGTGTGTGTGTGTGTACGCACGTGTACAGACATTCTGAAAACTCCTATCAAACTTCTCATCACATGCGCTTGGAATGTTATGTGGGTTTTGGTTGTTGTTTTTCAATCAGGGTTCGTACAGGCTCCTTGAAACCTTGAAAAGTCCTGGAAAATTGACATGGTCTTTTCCAGGGTTTGAAAAGTGCTAGAAAAACAGCAAAGGCTGGAAAACTCCTGGAATTTTCAAAATGGTCTGAGAATTTCCTTTATCTCAATTCATCAAAGTCAAAATGTGTCCGCCACAAAAAATTGAATTCAAATGAAAAAACCCAACAACTTTCAATGCTATGATATCATACTGATATCGTGGTCATAGCCGACGACATTTGCGCGAGTTGTCTGCTGCTGAAGTTACTTCCCTTTACCTGGTTAGCTCCGTCAACTCATGGTTCAAAACTGAAAGCTAATTGCATGTGGACGAGAGTACTTTAACCCTTTCACCGCCAATGTCGCATTTATGTACCACAATGGTTTTACCACCCATGTCACTAAAAGGCATCAAACCAGGGTCTGTTATCTGAAAACCCTATTTTCTTTATTTTTGGGAGGTAAGGATAGGCCTAATGTTAAAAGGCATATGTCACAGAGGAATTCCCAATATTGCAGATATTCTTTTCTCTTTCAGTTAATTTTAATGGTATTTTTTGGCTGGAAAATGGTTGGCGGTGAAAGGGTTAAAAAGCCATTGTCAAGGCCAGAAGTTCAAGCAACTCACTCAGGCGGGAACGAAACCGACGTTGACCGGTAGGCCAGATTGAGGCCTTGAAATTTAGTAAACTGGTCCTGGAAAAGTCCTGGAATTTCTTTTACACAGATCTGTACGAACCCTGTAATCAATATTTGCAAGGCAACGGGGACCCTCTATCCCTCTTCTAGGGCCCTTTAGGCCCCAAATGAAAGGGTCCCTGGGACCCCCTTTGTCTTGCAGGACGATTGGGAGTCCAGTGTTTGGCGTGTTTGTCTACCTTGTGCTCAGTGATTCAGCATTTTTTTTCTTATTTTTTTTCCAGCAACCCTGTGGGTTTTGGAGAAAGTGATCTATCCCAGGATGGTGAGTTTGTGTGTGTATGTTCATTCCCCTTGGTAGGGTGGGCTTGGCTGGTGCACCTCTGGTGCCCATCGCAGGCACCTTCCGGTGTTTCTTTTTCATTACTTCAGGATGGTGTGTGTGTGAGCGTTTATGTGTGTGTGTGTGTTGTGAGCGTTTATGTGTGTGTGTGTGTGTGGTTGTGAGCGTTTATGTGTGTGTGTGTGTGTTGTGAGCGTTTATGTGTGTGTGTGTGTGTGTTGTGAGCGTTTATGTGTGTGTGTGTGTGTTTGTGAGCGTTTATGTGTGTGAGTGTGTTTGTGTGTGTGTGAGCGTTTATGTGTGTGTGTGTGTGTGTGTGTGTGTGTGTGTGTGTGTGTGTTTATGTGTGTTGTGTGTGTTGTGTTATGTGTGTGTGTGTGAGCGTTTATGTGTGTGTGTGAGCGTTTATGTGTGTGTGAGCGTTTGTGTGTGTGTGTGTTGTGCTTAATCTCTTTGTTTCTGGGTGGTGGAGTGTAGGTTAAAAATGAAGAAAGAAAAATAAAAGAGGCAAAGCCTTCAAGGCTCATTCGCTTTGTGTTTTAGGAGATAAATCTAAATGCCAGATCTTAACACGATAGACAAAGAAAGAAAGGTCAGAGGTCAAGGTTATGAAGGTCATGAATACTAAGCATTCCATATCATCTTAAGCTAGTCTACCTACTTGCCAAATTTGGAGACTGTATCTGCCAAGGTGTAAAAGATATGGCCAAGACAAATAATTGATGGATGTTCAAGGTCAAAGGTCAAGGTTAAGGTCAAGAGGGTAAAAGTCACCCAGCATACCATATCACCGTAATACGTCACCGTGCCAAATGTGGGGACCATAACTGCAAAATTGTGCAAGATATGACCAAGACAAAAATTACATGTTAAAGGTCAGAGGTCAAGGTCGTTGATTAATTTTGATATGCAAATGATGTTTCTTGAAAGCTTGCATGAACATCCATATGTGGGGAAGGTCCCCCAAAGCCAAACCAATCCCTTTGGCTGCAGCACCAGAGCTGGTGCAAGGGCCCCCTCGTTCGAGAGTCACAGTCTCTCACGAAAGACTAAGCTGTAGCATGATATTCAAATACTGTAGAATATCATTTATTAATCAGGGGTGCATGTCGATGGCTTGGAGTCGAAACGGACTATCTTTAGATTGTCCATTGACATATCATTGAACTTAGTACGAAAACTAATAACTTGTATCAAAAAAAAAATAGACTGCAGAAATATAAAAAGCAAAAACCCCCTTTTTATATTTCTGCAGTCATCGTTTGATACAAGTTATTAGTTTTTTGTAATAGGTTCAATAATACGCCAATGGACTATCTAAAGATAGTCCGTTTTTGACTCCAAGCCATCGAATTGTGGGTCTGCCTGAAGCCTGAATTCAGGCAATTTATGTGATGCAGGTTCAGGCAGTGGTTTTGCCTGAAGATAGGGCTCTTCTTATGCTCTTTTTCCTCTTAAATTGACCATTTTAGCAAAGGTTATGATGGAAAGTTCAGGCAAAATGCCTTGGTCACCACATGCACCCATGCAGTACAGCTCTCATTTACTATTGGCCCTTTCTACAGGCTAATGTCAACCAGTGATAAAAGCCCAATTTGAGTAAAGGGCCCCTATTCCCTTGTAGTGTGTATGTACAACCGCAGACAGTTTTGATGATTCTGGTTCCCTCCTCTCTACCTTCCCCCCCCCCCCCCCCCCCCAAGGTTTTGATGTAATTCGGTTTCCCCCCTACCCCCCCAACCCCCCCCCAACAGGTTTTTGATTAAGGTCCCCCCCCCCAACAAGGTTTGGTTTTCCCCCCCCTTTGATGATTCTGCGTACCCCCCCCCCCCTTACCCCCCCAACAAGGTTTGATGATTCTGGTTTCCCCCCTACCCCCCCCCCCCCCTCCCCCAACAAGGTTTTGATTATTCCCCACCCCCCCACCCCCAACAAGTTTTGACTGATTCTGTCCCCCCCCCACCCCCCAACAAGGTTTTGATTATTCTGGTTTTACACGCCCCCCAACACCCCCCCCCCCCTCCCCCCCCCCACCTACCCCACCCCCCCAACAAGGTTTTGATTCTGGTTCCCCCCCCCCCCACAATTGTTTGATTATTTCCTCCCCCCCCCCCCCCCCCCCCAAGGTTTTGATTATTCCCCCCCCCCCTCCCCCCCCCCCAGACCCCCCCCGCCCCCCCCCCCCAACAAGTTTTGATGATTCTGGTCCCCTCCTCACCCCTCCACCCCCCCCCCCCCCAACAAGGTTTTGATGATTCTGGTTTTCACCCCTACAACAAGTTTTGATGATTTCTGGTCCCCCCCCCCCCCCCCCAACAAGTTTTGATGATTTCTGGTCCCCCCCCCCCCCCCCCCCCCCCAACAAGTTTTTGATGATTCTGGTTTCCTCCTCCTCCCCAAGTTTTGATGATTCTGGTCTCCCCCCCCCCCCCCCCCCCCCCCCCCCAAACAAGGTTGAAGATGATTCTGGTTTCCCCCCTCCACCCCCCCCCCCCCCCAACAAGGTTTGATGATTCTGGTTCCCCCCCCCCCCCCACCCCACCCCCAACAGTTTTGATGATTCTGGTCCACCCCTCCTCCCCCCCCACCACCCCCACCAACAAGGTTTTGATGATTTCTGGTCCCCCACCCCCCCTCCCCCCCCCCCACCCCCCAAGGTTTGATGATTCCCCCCCACCCCCCCACCCCCCACACCACAAGGTTTGATGATTCTGGTCCCCCCCCCACCCCCCCCCCCCCCCCCCCCCCCCACACACACACACACACAACCCAAGGTTTTGATGATTGTGGTTTTTTCTTCCCCCAACCAGGTTTGAGTTCGCGGTCGGACCAGGGCGTGTCCCCCGGGGGTGCGGACCTGTCCCCCATCAGCCAGACCTCGCCCATCAGCATGTCCCCCCTGACCCCCGGGGCCTCCCCCATCAGCTCCCCCATCGCCGGATACCAGAGAAAAGGAAAAAAAAAGGAAGAAGAAAAAGAGGGGTGGGCAGGGACCCCGTGGTCCTGCGCATCCACAGCAGGCGCTTCAGAGAGTGAGTGCTATGTTTGTGGGTGGTGTTTGGTTTGGAAGCCTCGTGCCTCCATTCGGGGAGCTGGGCAGGAACCCTGTGGTGCTGAGCCATCCACAGCAGGAGGGGCTTTCATCGAGAGTCATTGGTGTTTTGGTTGGAAGCACGTGCCTCCATTCGGGGAGCTGGGCAGGGACCCTGTGGTGCTGCCCATCCACAGCAGGCGCTTCAGAGAGTGAGTGGTGTTTTGGTTGGAAGCCTCGTGCCTCCATTCGGGGAGCTGGGCAGGGACCCTGTGGTGCTGAGGCATCCACAGCAAGCGCTTCAGAGAGTGAGTGGTGTTTTGGTTGGAAGCCTCGTGCCTCCATTCGGGGAGCTGGGCAGGGACCCTGTGGTGCTGAGCATCCACAGCAGGCGCTTCAGAGAGTGAGTGGTGTTTTGGTTGGAAGCCTCGTGCCTCCATTCGGGGAGCTGGGCAGGGACCCTGTGGTGCTGCGCATCCACAGCAGGCGCTTCAGAGAGTGAGTGGCATTTGTGGTGGTGTTTGGTTGGAAGCCTCGTGCCTCCATTCGGGGAGCTGGATGACCCCGCCCCCTTCCATGAGTCCATGGATGCAACCTTGCCTCGGATGCCAGGCGGCGCCTGTTAATCAAAATTTTGACCACCCAAAAAACATTGATTCAAAGTTCAAGGGGAAAAAAATGTGTTGAATTCTCACTTTACAAGCCTGGAAATAGTGGAATAAGCTTCGAATTGAGTTTGATTTTGCTTTTTCTTCAGCTTCAACAGGCTCTGCCCCCTGTACCCTGCCAGGGGCCTAGGCGACCCCTGGAACCCCTGCCTTGCCTGTTTTTGGATTTTCTCCAGTTGCATCCATGCGAGTCTGTCCCCGTGGGGATACCGGGTGTGGGTGTGTCACTGTGTGTCTTTCGTAAAAAGGGTTCCCCCACCTTCTGGAAGTTCTGTCCTTGTAACTTCCATCTAATATGTCAATCTCTTTGACTTTCCCTTTGCTTTCTGTCATCTGCTTCTTTCTGACTTGTTGGCCCAATTCTCCTGCTTTAAAAAAATAAAAAAATTAAAAAATTCTTATTTTTCTCCTTTGGCTCTCTCCGAAATCGGAATGTGTCGGCTGTACGCAAGCGGGATACCAGTGACAACTGAAAAACGAACATATTACGTACCTTACCTGTTATGCCATATGCTGTGAACGCAGAAGAAGAGAACTACTTCAATTATCGTTCGCTCAGACAGTTTCCGGTCATATGTGAGCGCAGATGCATCATGCTGCCGGTTGCTGCCCCCTGCCTGACTAAGAATATTAGGCCCAGCATGTTTCCCTGTTTCGCTGGATGAAAATCTCTGTAAGCTTTCTGGAAAGAAAAAAAAGGGCATGAGAATGGTCAGTTAGGCCGAAGCCTAGTAGTATGACGAGTAAGCTGCAAAGGTGCAGATTAGAGGAAGATTATTGTTACGAGCACAGAACTTCCAGAAAGTGGGGGAACTAATTTGTACCAATCAAATGAGCTGATATATGGTAGTATAATAAGAAGCAAAATCTGCGTTTTTTGTGTGGCAAAAAATTTGGTGGGGTGGGGTGGTGTGGGGCGCTTTATTAATACGTTTGTGCCTTGTAGTCTGAAAATACAGTACATGAAAAGAAATTAAACAATTGAAAAAAGTTTTAAAAAAGTGTTTTGACTTGTCAGTGACAATGTGTGACGTTCAGTGCAATTCTGTGTGTTGTCATGTGGGTGTCAGGTACTGCTTATAATAAGTTGTGCCTTATAGTTATAGTCTGAAAATACAGTACATGAAAAGACATTACTACAATTGAAAAAGGAAAAAAAAGTTGTTTGAACTTGTCAGTGACAATGTTGTGACCGTCCAGTGCAATGCGTGTCGTTGTCATGTCAGGTACTGCATCACCCAGATCGCTGACAAGACATTGACGCTTAGCTTGCACGGGCCGTGGCTTCCACGAGCTGGTTCGCGTTCAGGACCGCATGTAACCACAAGACCGCCAACAAGGTGATATGATGAACGATGATGATGATGATTACGATGAATGATGACGAGTGGATGATGATTACGATGATGATGATGAACAATGATGATGATGATGAGACAATTGATGATGATGATGGTGATGATATGACGAATGATGATGATGATGATGAACAATGATGATGATGCTGGTGATGAATGACGATGATGATGGTGGATGACGATGATGATTTATGAACGAACGATGTCGATGATGATGAGACTGATGATGCCCATAATTGAATGATGATGATGATGGTGATGATGACGATGATGATTGTGATGATGATGGTGGATTGATGACGTCGATGATGATGATGATAATGATGATGATGTTGTTGATGATGATGATTTTGTTGATGATTATGATGATGATGATGCTGACGATGATTATGATGATAACGATGATGATGACGATGTTGATAGTAATGATGACGATGTTGACGTTATCTTCATTGCTGCAGGCTAATGGAAAAGGCGCGTGGTGACCATGATGATGATGATGATGACTATCATGATGATGATGACGATGATGATGACCGATGATGACGTTATCTTCATTCTGCAGGCTAAGGGAAATGGCGCATGGTGACCATGATGATGATGACGATTATACGATGATGATGATGATGATGTGATGACGATGATGAATGATGACGTCGTTATCTTCATTCTGCAGGCTAAGGGCAAGATCCTTAGTGGTGCTGGGTCTCAGGGAAGTGACGCAAACATCTGATGATGATGATGATGATGAACATGAAGCTGATGGATGATGACAGACGTTATCTTCATTCTGCAAGGCTAAGGGGAGAGGCGCGTTGGTGTGGTGTTTTTTTTTTTTTTTGGCTGGGGCTCAGGGAAGTGATGATGATGATGACGATGAAGATGATGATGATTGATGATGATGATGACGAAGTTATCTTCGTTTCTGCAGGCTAAGGGCAAGAGGCGCGTGGTGCTGGGTCTCAGGGAAGTGATGATGATGATGACGATGATGAAACGACATTATCTTCATTCTGCGAGCTAAGGGCGAGAGGCATTGGTGCTGGGGCTCAGGGGGAAGGTTGTTGGGGGATGATGATGATACGATGATTATGGATTATGACGATGATGATGATGATGACGATGATGACGACGTTATCTTCATTCTGCAGGCTAAGGGCAAGAGGCATGTGGTGCTGGGGCTCAGGGAAGTGATGATGACGATGATGATGATGACGACGTTATCTTCATATCTGCAGGCTAAGGGCAAGAGGCATGTGGGTGCTGGGGCTCAGTGAATTGATGATGATGATGACGATGATGACAACGTTATTTTCATTCTGCAGGCTATGGGCAAGAGGCGTCGTGGTGCTGGGGCTCAGGGAAGTGACGATGATGATGACGATGATAGATGACTGACGTTAGCTTCATTCTGGCAGGCTAAGGGCAAGAGGCGCGTGGTGCTGGGTCTCAGGGAAGTGGTGATGATGACGATGATGATGATGACGATGATGATGATGACGTTATCTTTCATTCTGGCAGGGCTAAGGGAAGATGATTTTGATGATGACGATGATGATGATGACGTTATCTTCATTCTGCAATGCCTAAGGGCAAGAGCCCGTGTGGTGCTGGGTCTCAGGGAGGAATTGACACAAACATCTTGATGATGATGATGATGATTGAAGATGAAGATGATGGATGATGATGATGATGATGACGACGTTATCTTCATTCTGCAGGCTAAGGGAAAGAGGCGCGTGGTGCTGGGGCTCAGGGAAGTGATGATGACGATGAAGATGATGATGATGATGATGATTGATGACGACGTTATCTTAATTCTGGCAGGCTAGAGGGCAAGAGGCAATGTGTGGCTGGGGCTCAGGGTACAAGTGATGATGACGATGAAGATGAAATGATGATGATGATGATGATGACGACGTTATCTTCATTCTGCAGGCTAAGGGGCAGAGGCCAATGTGGGTGCTGGGGCTCAGGGAAGGTGATTTGATGACGATGAAGATGATGATGATGATGATTGATGATGACTTACGTTATCTTTCATTCTGCAGGCTAAGGGCAAGAGGCATGTGGTGCTGGGGCTCAGGGAAGTGATGATGACGATGAAGATGATGATGACGACGTTATCTTCATTCTGCAGGCTAAGGGCCAGAGGCGCGTGGTGCTGGGTCTCAGGGAAGTGATGATGTGATGATGATGATGATGATGACGACGTTATCTTCATTCTGCAGGCTAAGGGCAAGAGCACGTGTGGTGCTGGGTCTCAGGGAAGTGATGATGATGATGGACCGATGATGATGATGAACGACGTTAATCTTCATTCTGCAGGCTAAGGGCAAGAGGCTTGTGGTGCTAGTCGCAGGGAAGTGACCAAGACACCTCAAGCCTGAAGAAAATCAAATGCGTCATCATCTCGCCCAACCTGGAAAAAAAATACAATCCAAAGGTAAGGGGGGGGGGGGTGGGGGGGGGGGGGGGCGGGGGGGGGGGGGGGGGGGGGGGGGGGGGGGGGGGGAAGAAGGGAGGAGGGAAGGGGCTGGGGTGGGGTGAGAGGGGGGCGGGCAGAAAGGAAAAAAAAAAAAAAAAAAAAAAAAAAAAAAAAAACAAACAAAAAAACAGAAAAAGGGGAATTTAGAGGGGAAAAGTTCCCCCCAGGGGTTCTTTTGTACAAATAGTTCCCCCACTGTCTAGAAGTTCTGTGCTTGTAACGTTCTCTAATCTGTCGCTCTCTTTGACTCCTTTGTTTCTGTATTTTCAAATGTATGCCAGATTAGAACAAAAAGAAAGTAAAAAAGGCTGTTCATTTGCTAGGAATAAACGAACATATATCGAATTTTCCCTGACGGCCTAGCTAGATTCGCTCCTCTTGGACTGCTGGTCTCAGGATTCTTTCTGCACCCGAACAAGAGCCAGGGGGTGGCTGCGA
>CM065710.1:28339784-28347284 GCA_017654935.2 Phymorhynchus buccinoides
AACAGGGAAGGGGGGGGAAGTGGGGGACTGTATGATTGTTGTAAGTTGGGTGGTGTATTGGGTGGGGTGGCGAAGGTAGAGAGAGGTTTTAGCGAAGTTAACACGAAGTGAGTCTATAGTATGATAGTTTGTTCGGTTGGTGTGTGTTGTGCGTGCGTGTGTGTGTGTGTGTGTGTGTGTGGGGGGGGTGCATCCTGTCTAATCTCACAGTTAACGTTGCATTTTCTCGTGAAATGAAGGCGTACATTGTTCAACACTTTGCCCATTAGATAGTGTTTATGCAAGCTTCAACATACTGATTTGAATATTAAATACTTTACAACAACACTGTAAACCAGATAACAACAGAGCACATTTTAGATTAGTGGGTTAGAGAGATTCAACAGCAACATGAGTTAAGAAACTCATCACACTGCACGCCTCGACGAACTCATTGGTAGAGTGTCCGTCTCTCTGCCAAGGTCCGGGTCCGATTCTAGCACGGGCACTTTTAAATTAATTTTTGTTTTTTAAAATGTATTCATTACGATAGTTTCATTTAGTACTTTAAATTTGCATTGGCAATCTTGTACTTTATACACCCCTCAATCTTTGTTTGTTGTCCCACATGTTTCTGTCGGCAATTTTAGAAATCTTCCTCATCTGCCCCTTCCATTCATTTAGACCGGTTTTAGGTTAGGGTTTGGGATAGGGTTAGGGGTAGGTTTTCAGTCAGTTAGTGTCAATCTAAAATAAAATACCATAACTTTTTTTTTAAATAATAAATTGTGGATTTATAACTGGGGGGGGGGGGTTTCAGTTTAGGGTTAAGGAATGGGTTTGGATAGGGTTAGTCCAGTTTAGTATACAAATACACAACAAGAAAAGTCGATGATAAGCTTTTTTGGGGGACCTCAACTATCCCATCCCCTTTCCTAACCTAACCCTAACGAAACCGTCTGAAATGAATGGAAGGAGCAGAGGTCGGGAGATATTTTAACATTTGCCTCCTGTTCGAGTGAGCCTTGAAGGCTTTTGCCTCTTGTTTCCTTCCATCATCATCCTGAAGGAGCGTGAGATAAGAAGCGTCTGCGGCTGATCGGGGACTGTGAGGCGACGTGTACCCCTACGATCTGCCCACCACCACCACCACCCACCACACCACCAACACCAACACCGAGTCTGCGAAACGACACCGACGATGATGGACTACGATGATGACAAGATAATGATCCACCGTCCATCAGGACTTAAGGACGTCGATGAAGGATGGGGTCCGTGATGAGTCGCATAACGGAGAAAGTGTTGTGTGCGCCGTGTGTTTTCAAGCTTTTTGTTGTTCCTTTTCCCGGTGAATTCCCGTCGTGGTAATTTTTTAAGAAATTCTCGACGAATTCGGAAGGAGAAACGTTGATGCAGAAAAATCCAATGTAGAAGGGGTTTTAAACTTCCTTCTGGCCACTTGCCAACCGTTGCGGGTGAACCACCGGTTCACTGTTTACTGTTGCAAGCCGTGGGCGGGTTTGACCGCCCCTTTGCGCTATTTATTTGAAGTGACATCACATCCTTTACTTCTGTGACATGCGCAGTTTGCTCAGGGAAAGTACAATCTTCCGCCATCTGCATTTGTAGGCTACATTTTGCAATTTTCAATCGATCTTCGTCGTGTTTTCGACGATGGAAACAGACAATGACTTTTGGCGTGAACCTCTACAAGATGGAGATAGTGAACGGGAGCGAGCAGGGTGTGCGTACTGGTGTAGGTGTGTGGCGCTGGTTGAAAGAAATGGGGCGAATCTGAAACTATAGAGTGAATTAAAAAGAGCTGCTGTAAACGATCTTGGGTTTGCAGCAGTGCAGATCGTCAAAGGTAAATTTAGTGATGATTCGTGTGGCGATGTACTTTTCTTAAATTAATTCTTCTAAAAGTGAGTATGTGCGAAAATCAGTGCAGCTGCAAAAATGACTTGGTGCGCAACAGTAAAAACAGTCTAAGTAATACTTGGTAGTAGAAGAGTTAAACCTTTACACCGCCAAAGTCGCATTTTAGCACCACAGTGATTTAACACCTATGTCACTAAAAGGCATCAAATTGGGGTCTATTATCCAAAGACCCTGTTGTCTTAGTTTTTTGGGAAGTAAGGGTAGAACTTATTTTATATAATTATGTCACAGAAGAATCCCCAATACTGCAGATGGATTTTGTTCTCTACCCAGGTAAATTTGATGGAAATTTTTGTCTGAAATGTGGCTGGCGGTGAAAAGGTTAAGCAAGAGGAGAGATGCCCTTTCCCCAAGTTTGAACAGTTTTACATACTCATCTTCAAGAGCAGCACCTGATCACCATAAAGGGCTTTTGATCCCTTGATTACACCAAGGGACTATATGTCCTGAAAGCCCATACAGACCTGCCTACTGCTACGATTTGGCCATAGCAGCTACGAAAAATAAAGCTTTGCTACGGAGCTACGGCAACCTTAACATTGCTACGGAGAAGAAAAAAAATTGCTGACGCATTTTATTTTTGCTTATGCCGTTCCTGGTTTTGTCTGTTTCTAAGAGCAGACGCCATGTCACGCGTGATAACCTAGTCACTTCCGTTTTTATCAAAGTGACTGCGCATGCATTCTTATTACTTTCTCGGAAAAAAATGGCGGACTCCAGCAGCAGTAGCGATTCTGGAGATGTTTCAAACGAAGAAAAACGAACCCAAACCAGAAAACGAAAATCATCTGGCACACCATCTTGTTCTAAGAAAAAACATCGGCCTGCCGCACAAGTTTTCAAAATAGCTTACACGGAGGAGTGGCCTTGCATCGTCAGAAGTCGACTCGGTGCGAACCATGCTCACTGCAACCTCTGCCATGCGGACTTCTCTGTGAATCATGGCGGTAGAGATTGCCGTCAACACGTTCAATCGGCGAAACATAAGCAGTGCGTTTCGGCTCAGGAAGAGAACAAATTGATTGCCGTCAGTTGTGGATGCTACGGAAAAATTTGCCATGCTACTGAAAATTGATGGCTGGGCTACTGATTGGGAACATTCCAAGTAGGCAGGTCTGCCCATAATATTTTCAGAGAAAAATGCTTTTCCTCCGGCTACGGCTGGTTTGGGCCAACTTACCAGCTATAAGAGGGAAAACATGTATAAATAAGCAAAAGGACCCTCTATAAGAATGTGTAGGGGGTCCCAGGGACCCCCATTTGTAAATAAGCAAAAGGATCCTCTATGAGAATGCGTAGGGGGTCCCAGGGACCCCCATTTGTAAATAAGCAAAAGGACCCTCTATGAGAATGTGTAGGGGGTCCCAGGGACCCCATTTGTAAATAAGCAAAAGGACCCTCCATGAGAATGTGTAAGGGGTCCCAGGGACCCCATTTGTAAATAAGCAAAAGGACCCTCCATGAGAATGTGTAAGGGGTCCCAGGGATGCACTATAAAAATGGGCAAAAATGACAAACCGTGGTCTTGGCATTCCAAGTTATAACCTCCAATCAAGGGCCTTTCACCATCCGTTGTTTTCACTACTTCTAGGCCCAATTCATTGAACTGATTCTCTCACCTTTTTCATCTATTCTCTCTCCCTGGATGTGACTGACCAATTCTTTGCCTATCCTCTGCGTGTGTGTGCGTGTGTGTGTGTGTGTGTACGCACGTGTACAGACATTCTGAAAACTCCTATCAAACTTCTCATCACATGCGCTTGGAATGTTATGTGGGTTTTGGTTGTTGTTTTTCAAATCAGGGTTCGTACAGGCTCCTTGAAACCTTGAAAAGTCCTGGAAAATTGACATGGTCTTTTCCAGGGTTTGAAAAGAGCTAGAAAAACAGCAAAGGCTGGAAAACTCCTGGAATTTTCAAATGGTCTGAGAATTTCCTTTATCTCAATTCATCAAAGTCAAAATGTGTCCGCCACAAAAAATTGAAGGTTAAAACTAAATTCAAATGAAAAAACCCAACAACTTTCAATGCTATGATATCATATTGATATCGTGGTCATAGCCGACGACATTTGCGCGAGTTGTCTGCTGCTGAAGTTACTTCCCTTTACCTGGTTAGCTCCGTCAACTCATGGTTCAAAACTGAAAGCTAATTGCATGTGGACGAGAGTACTTTAACCCTTTCACCGCCAATGTCGCATTTATGTACCACAATGGTTTAACCACCCATGTCACTAAAAGGCATCAAACCAGGACCTGTTATCCAAAAACCCTATTTTCTTTATTTTGGGAGGTAAGGATAGGCCTAATGTCAAATATGTCACAGAGGAATTCCCAATATTGCAGATATTTCTTTTCTCTTTTCAGTCAATTTTAATGGTATTTTTTGGCTGGAAAATGGTTGGCGGTGAAAGGGTTAAAAAGCCATTGTCAAGGCCAGAAGTTCAAGCAACTCACTCAGGCGGGAACGAAACCGACGTTGACCGGTAGGCCAGATTGAGGCCTTGAAATTGAGTAAACTGGTCCTGGAAAAGTCCTGGAATTTCTTTTACACAGATCTGTACGAACCCTGTAATCAATATTTGCAAGGCAACGGGGACCCTCTATCCCTCCTCTAGGGCCCTTTAGGCCCCAAATGAAAGGGTCCCTGGGACCCCCTTTGTCTTGCAGGACGATTGGGAGTCCAGTGTTTGGCGTGTTTGTCTACCTTGTGCTCAGTGATTCAGCATCTTTTTTTTTTTCTTATTTTTTTTCCAGCAACCCTGTGGGTTTTGGAGAAAGTGATCTATCCCAGGATGGTGAGTTTGTGTGTGTATGTTCATTCCCCTTGGTAGGGTGGGCTTGGCTGGTGCACCTCTGGTGCCCATCGCAGGCACCTTCCGGTGTTTCTTTTTCATTACTTCAGGATGGTGTGTGTGTGAGCGTTTATGTGTGTGTGTGTGTGTTGTGAGCGTTTATGTGTGTGTGTGTGTGTTGTGAGCGTTTATGTGTGTGAGTGTGTTTGTGAGCGTTTATGTGTGTGTGTGTGTGTGTTGTGAGCGTTTATGTGTGTGTGTGTGTGTTGTGAGCGTTTATGTGTGTGAGTGTGTTTGTGTGTGTGTGAGCGTTTATGTGTGTGTGAGTGTGTGTGGTTGTGTGTTTGTGAAGCATTTTTTATGTGTGTGTGTGTGAGCGTTTATGTGTGTAGTGTGTGAGCGTTTGTGTGTGTGTGAGCGTTTATGTGTGTGTGAGCGTTTGTGTGTGTGTGTGTTGTGCTTAATCTCTTTGTTTCTGGGTGGTGGAGTGTAGGTTAAAAATGAAGAAAGAAAAATAAAAGAGGCAAAGCCTTCAAGGCTCATTCGCTTTGTGTTTTAGGAGATAAATCTAAATGCCAGATCTTAACACGATAGACAAAGAAAGAAAGGTCAGAGGTCAAGGTTATGAAGGTCATGAATACTAAGCATTCCATATCATCTTAACCTAGTCTACCTACTTGCCAAATTTGGAGACTGTATCTGCCATAATATAAAAGATATGGCCAAAACAAATAATTGATGGATGTTCAAGGTCAAAGGTCAAGGTTAAGGTCAAGAGGGTAAAAGTCACCCAGCATACCATATCACCGTAATAATGCGTCACCGTGCCAAATGTGGGGACCATAACTGCAAAATTGTGCAAGATATGACCAAGACAAAAATTACATGTTAAAGGTCAGAGGTCAAGGTCGTTGATTAATTTTGATATGCAAATGATGTTTCTTGAAAGCTTGCATGAACATCCATATGTGGGGAAAGGTCCCCCAAAGCCAACCAATCCCTTTGGCTGCAGCACCAGAGCTGGTGCAAGGGCCCCCTCGTTCGAGAGTCACAGTCTCCCACGAAAGACTAAGCTGTAGCATGATATTCAAATACTGTAGAATATCATTTATTAATCAGGGGTGCATGTCGATGGCTTGGAGTCGAAACGGACTATCTTTAGATTGTCCATTGACATATCATTGAACTTAGTACGAAAACTAATAACTTGTATCAAAAAAAGACTGCAGAAATATAAAAAGCAAAACCCCCTTTATATATTTCTGCAGTCATCGTTTGATACAAGTTATTAGTTTTTGTAATAGGTTCCATAATACGCCACTGGACTATCTACAGATAGCCCGTTTTGACTCCAAGCCATCGAATTGTGGGTCTGCCTGAAGCCTGAATTCAGGCAATTTATGTGATGCAGGCTCAGGCAGTGGTCTGCCTGAAGATAGGGCTCTTCTTATGCTCTTTTTCCTCTTAAATTGACCATTTTAGCAAAGGTTATGATGGAAAGTTCAGGCAAAATGCCTTGGTCACCACATGCACCCATGCAGTACAGCTCTCATTTACTATTGGCCCTTTCTACAGGCTAATGTCAACCACCAGTGATAAAAGCCATAATTAGAGTAAAGGGCCCCTATTCCCTTGTAGTGTGTATGTACAACCGCAGACAGTTTTGATGATTCTGGTTTCCTCCTCTACCTTCCCCCCCCCCCCCCTCCCCAACAAGGTTTTGATTATTCTGGTTTTCCCCCCTACCCCCCCCCCCCCCCCCCCAACAAGGTTTTGATGATTCTGGTTTCCTCCTCTACCCCCCCCCCCCCCCCCCCTCCCCCAACAAGGTTTTGATTATTCTGGTTTTCCCCCCTCCCCCCCCCTCCCCCAACAAGGTTTTGATTATTCTGGTTTTCACCCCTACACCCCCCCCCCCCCCCCCAACAAGGTTTTGATGATTCTGGTTTCCTCCTCTACCCCCCCCCCCCCCCCCTCCCCAACAAGGTTTTGATTATTCTGGTTTTCACCCCTCCCCCCCTCCCCCAACAAGTTTTGATTATTCTGGTTTTTCCCCCACCTACACCCCCCCCCCCCCCCCCCCAACAAGTTTTGATGATTCTGGTTCCCCCCCCCCCCCCCCCCCCCCCAACAAGTTTTGATGATTCTGGTTTCCTCCTCTACCAACAAGTTTTGATGATTCTGGTTCCCCCCCCCCCCCCCCCCCCAACAAGTTTTGATGATTCTGGTTTCCCCCCCCCCCCCCAACAAGTTTTGATGATTCTGGTTCCCCCCCCCCCCCCCCCAAACAAGTTTTGATGATTCTGGTTTCCTCCTCTACCAACAAGTTTTGATGATTCTTGGTTTCCCCCCCCCCCCCCCCCCCCCCCCCCCCACACACACACACACAAGGTTTTGATGATTCTGGTCCCCCCCCCCCCCCCCCCCCCCCCACACACACACACACACAAACCCAAGGTTTTGATGATTGTGGTTTTTCCCCAACCAGGTTTGAGTTCGCGGTCGGACCAGGGCGTGTCCCCCGGGGGTGCGGACCTGTCCCCCATCAGCCAGACCTCGCCCATCAGCATGTCCCCCCTGACCCCCGGGGCCTCCCCCATCAGCTCCCCCATCGCCGGATACCTGGGCAGGGACCCCGTGGTCCTGCGCATCCACAGCAGGCGCTTCAGAGAGTGAGTGCTATGTTTGTGGGTGGTGTTTGGTTTGGAAGCCTCGTGCCTCCATTCGGGGAGCTGGGCAGGAACCCTGTGGTGCTGAGCATCCACAGCAGGCGCTTCAGAGAGTG
>CM065710.1:28352284-28400786 GCA_017654935.2 Phymorhynchus buccinoides
GGAACTGATACTTCATTTGTTAACGATAAAAATGTCCCCAAAATCGTCCCTATGCGATCCTCACAAAATGCTCCAATACGTTTTTACTAACAGTGATAGTAAAACGAAGACTAGTTATTCCGATTTTAGTGCAAGTAGCACCCCCTGTGGGGATACAGGGGGGGGGGGGGGTCTTCCGTACAAATAGTTCCCCCACCTTCTGGAAGATCTGCTTGTAACTAGGCATTTGATTATCGGTGATTTTTTGAAAATGATAAAAAAATAATGCGATCTGAGGGAGAGACTGCGTCAGTTGAGTTAGCATCATTATTGTCCTCGTTGTGGTGGCAGGGGGTCTGGACGAAGCGCTGAACAACATCCTGGGCATGTGTCAGGAGCAGAACGTGCCCTTCGTCTTCGCCCTGGGCAGGCGGGCACTGGGGCGGGCATGCGCCAAGCTGGTGCCCGTCAGTGTCGCCGGCATCTTCAACTACGAGGGATGCGAGGTGAGAGGGGGGACGACCATGTCGGTTTGCTTTGTCGCACAGCCTGGCTTAAAGACTCCAGGGATCATCAGACCTGTTTACCCATTAGATTTCACCATATTTTGTACACATATTTCACAACAATATGGTACATGGGGGGAAAATATAATTAATGGTGAACAAAACATTTCTGATTATTGATTGGGAAACGGGTGCGCTGTCAAGTCAAGTCAAGTCAAGTCAAAATTATCTTTAATGACGATAAAGCTTTTTTTCATCCTGTCGTCATGAAAAGAAAAAAACATACTGAATCAATAAAATGTAAAGATCAACAATGAAACTTGGCGTACGGAACCAAAGCACAATGAACAAATATCAAAAACAAATCATACATAAATCATGACTAGCAAATACATTATGTACAAAACATAAATAGAAATACAATCATACTTTGAAAGGGAGAGAGCAAGAGGTGGGACAAGAAAAAAAGATTGAGACATGTGTGTGTGTGTGTGTGTTTCTGTTAATAAATGTTAAATGGATGATGCTTTTGACACAGTATTTCTATAAGTTGTAAAAATGTATGCGTGTTTGCACTCCGCTCTATTGGAGTACTCCTATTTTGTGAAAAAATACACTTATTTTGGATTTTGAATACGCAAAGCCCAATTTCAGGGTAAACAGGTCTGGATCATCCCAACAGCCGAAGCGATTGAACGCTATGGTACAAATGCACCGGCTAGGGAGGAGAACATTACGTGCGTGTGATCGTTGTTTTTAAAAAAAAATTATACCCCGCCATGTTGGGCCAGCCACACTCTGACTTCAGATGATAATAATATTAATAATGATGATGATAATACTGGGAGCGCAGAAGGAGAAGAAGATAATGATAGTAATGACAAGGGTGGGGACACATCTGCAGACCTGTTTACTCTACTCTTTTCGAGTAGTAGTCTACTCAATTTCGACCTCTACTACTCTTCAAAATTTAAAATAATGCTCCAATTACTCATTTTCAGTGAACATTGTTTCATGGTTTAATGAAGAGGACTACTCATTTCACACCAAAACTACTCATTTCAGCTGTCCAGACTACTCAAGACTTGTGTAGGGGGTAAACAGGTCTGCATCTGACGCGGAAATCCCATGCACAATCTGTAAATAAATGAAAGAAAGAAGGGAAAAGCTCACATGTCCGTATTTCCCCATATCCATTTCCCCCCCCCCCCCCCCCCCCCCCCCCCCCCCCCCCCCCCCCCCTTCTTTCTTTTCCTTACTTAGGATTAGGATTTTGGGACTCAAAACATAGCCGTAAGGCTTTCCTGTCCCATCTTTCATTTTATTTAGTTATTTGTCTCGGTCTGTCGCACACTCAGTTTTTGTTAATATTATTCATAGTAATCATACATAACTGCCTTATAGTCATTCCATTCGTCGAGAAGGTTTTTAAAAATGTTAGTATTCTGTGCTCTTTTCATGTTAGGTGGTAATTTATTCCACACAGGTGCAACTCTGTTAGTAAAATAAAATTTTCGGTGAAGGTCAAGATGTGCCACCCCCCCTACCTATCTCGGTTAATTGTATTTTTCCGTTATTGCCTTTCTTACCATACATAAATCTGTATTTTAGGAACATTTTTAGCTAATAACCTTTTTGGAATACTAACCCTAACCCTAACCCTAGCCCTAACCCTAACCCTACCCCCCACCGTATAAGACGGAAAAACGCAACGAACCACAACTGTGACAAATCGCGGTGTACTGCAGTACATAGTGGGGGGTAGGGTTAGGTTTAGGGTTAGGGTTAGTATTCCAAAAAGGTAATTAGCTAAAAAATTTCCTAAAATACAGCTTTATGTATGGTAAGAAAGGCAAAAACGGAAAAATACAATTAACCGAGAAATGCATGGGGGGTGGCACATCTTTACCTTTACCAAATTTTCTATTATTAGTCCTGCAATGTTGAATAAATATTTTGTCGGTACTGTTCCTTGTTTTGTCAAAATCTGATATTGTGAATAAGTCATGTACATTTAGGTCATCTACACTATTAAATATTTTATAAGTTTGAATTAGGTCACCCCTAATTCTCCTTGCCTTTAATGTAGGTAAATTTAGTTCTTTCAACCTGTCTGAATAAGAAACATTTTGAAGACCTTGTACTAACTTAGTTGCTCGTCTCTGTACTTTTTCTATCCAAGCTGACTGTCTCTTTAAATTAAAAATACTGGGTTTTCGTGCGTTAATTCCACGTCAGATGCATGGGTTTCATTGTTGCACTGATTTCAGTATTTTTAATTTGACCAGAAACTGAACTTCAGTTGTTTTTTTAATTCCTGCAAAAAAACAAAAAAATGACCACAATCGATTTGGGGCGTTTTGAACTTGGTGGTTCTATCTTGGAAGTTTACAAAGGCAGTGTGATAATTTTACAAGGCTTATCAGACTCAAACTGTCTCTGTCTCTCATTTTAACTGTCTGTCTATCTCGTTATCTCTCTCTCTTAACTTGCCCCTCTGAATTGTCCGACGGGGCTCTGCCCCTGTACCCTGCCGGGGCCATGGGTCCCTGGACCCCTGCCTTTCAGGGTTTTTTTCATTTTGAGGAGTTGCACCGATGCAGATGTGTTTCCGCCCTAATAATAGGCAGAGTCAAAGAGAGTGACAGATTAGAGGAAGTTACAAGCACAGAACTTCCGGAAGGTGGGAGAACTATTTATACAAAAGACTCCCCCCGGTATCCCCACGGGGTAGGGGGTGGGTACTGCATCTGATTCACTGTGTTGCCAGTGTTTTCCACAACGCACATTAATTGTTGCCAGTGTTTCCATAACGCACATTAATTTGTTGCCAGTGTTTTCCACAACGCACATTAATTGTTGCCAGTGTTTTCCGCACATTAAGTTGTTGCCAGTGTTTTCCACAACGCACATTAATTGTTGCCAGTGTTTTCCGCACATTAATTTGTTGCCAGTGTTTTTCCATAGCGCACATTAATTGTTGCCAGTGTTTTCCGCACATTAATTTGTTGCCAGTGTTTTTCCATAGCGCACATTAATTTGCAGTGTTTTCCATAGCACACATTAATTTGTTGCCAGTGTTTTCCATAACACACATTTGTTGCCAGTGTTTTCCATAACACACTTAATTTGTTGCCAGTGTTTTCCATAACGCTCATTAATTTGCCATTTTCCATAATGCACATTAATTTGTTGCCAGTGTTTTCCATAACGCACATTAATTTGTTGCCAGTGTTTTCCATAACGCACATTAATTTGTGCTTCCATGAAGCGCTATCATCCAGGGGGGGGGGGCCTTTATTTCAGCGCTATGCTGCATCCCAGGGACACAAGTGTCCCTAAGTGTTTGTATGTGTGCATGTGAGTGCATGCACATCAGTGTGGGTTTGTGGGTGTATGTGTGTGTGCGTGTGCATGTGGGTGCGTGCACATGAGTGTGTGTGTGGGTGTACGTGTGTGTGTGTGCACGTGGGTGCGTGCACATGAGTGGGTGTACGTGTGTGTGTGTGGGTGCGTGCACATGAGTGTGTGTGGGTGCGTGCACATGAGTGTGTGTGTGTGTGTGTGTGTGTGTGTGTGTGTGGACATGAGTGTGTGTGTGGGTGTGTTTGTGTGTGTGTGTGTGTGCACATGAGTGTGTGGGTGTGTGTGTGTGTGTGAAAACTGCAAAGCCAACAAACTAGCGGGGTTTGGATGAAAAGAAGCGTTCTCCTTGATAAACTATGTTAAGTAGCTTGTGTTTTTGTTGTTGCAAATTTACCTTAATGAAAACTGAGTTTTAAATCTTGGCCAGGGGACTCTTTTAAAACGACCCTTTTCATCCCACCCCTCACGTTATATCCGTATGTATGGGAAACACTGTTGCATCATCATCATCATCATCACCGTCATCATCACCATCATCATCATCATCATCATCGTCACCATCATTGTCAACATCATCATCATCATCATCATCATCGTCATCATCATCATCAATGTCATCACCGTCGTCACCATCATCATTATCATCATCACTATCATCATCATCGTCATCGTCACCATCATCGTCATCATCATCATCATCATCGTCACCGTGATCATCACCGTCCCGCTTGTTGGCAGGAGAAGTTCAACCAGCTGATCTCGCTGACCCACAAAGGGAGGGAAGCCTACATAGACATGGTGCGGGCCGTGGAGCGGGAGATGGCGGAGCACCCCCCCCTCCCTCACCCCCTTGGAGGGGGCGGCGGCAACGGCAACGTGAACGCAGCTTCCCCATCCTCCTCCCAGTCCCCCCTGCCCTCCCTGTACGCCCACATGGGCCACTCCCGCACCCCCTCCGGCTGCAGCGCCATCTCCTTCACCTCCTCCGTCCTCTCCGAGCCCATCTCGGAGAACTACCCCTACTCCGAGCCCGAGACGGACAGCAAAGGCTACGAGATTGTGCGCGACTCCCAGGGCAACGTGGTGTCCACGCCGCGCGGGGCTACCGCTCCCGACGACGCTTCTTCTCACGCTGCTACTACTGCTGCTACTACTGCCGGGACGGGGGCGAGTTACCCTACTTCTTCGGCCAGGAGCGGGGCCGCCGTTTCTGGGGGCAGCTACCAGGACGATTTCGACGACGGGAACGAGGCCGACACGGAGGACTTCAACGAGGCGGCGGTGGCGCCCCCGCCACCGCACTGGAAGCGAGGAGGGAAAGGGGGAGAGGAGAAAGAAGGGAGGGTTGTTGTGGGGGGGGCATCGGACAGCGAAGAGTTTTTCGACGCCGTGGACGAGATTCAAGCCCCTGCAGGGGAGGGCGGCGACACGCCGCGCCGCGAAGAAAACGTTGAGGCGGGCGGGGGTGGGGGTGCGATGCACAGCGATTCGGCGAGCGAGGGAGACTCTCAGCGGTTGGGGGGCGCGCTAGCGGTGGTAAGGGAGATGCCTCCTCCTCTTTCTTCTTCTCCCTCTTCTTCTCCCTCCGCGAAGACCGTCGCCGCCTCTCAGCTTCGTCTTCTTCCTCACATCGACTCGATCCACAGCCAGCTGTACGACCTGAGCGCGGAGATTCTCTCCCAGCATTCCTCGCGGACCCCGTTGGACAACAACAACAGCGGTGGCATCGAGGCGGCGCTCTCCACCCACTCGACGCACACCCTGGGGGCCGACGCCTCTGCCGGGGGTGGGGGAGGCTTGGTGCAAACCGAGCAGCATCAGCAACAGGGAGGGGGAGGAGGAGGGGGGTCGCTTTCTTTGCCTCACACCCCAGAGAGCCTGAGGAGTAGGGGTGGGGGTGCGGGTGGAGGAGGGGTGGGAGGGGGTCGGCTGACGAATGAAGAGCGCGTGCAGACCTGGGTGGAGAGCTGCTTGCAGGAGGAGGAAAACGACGAGGACGACGACGACGATGGTGGTGATGATGACGGTGAGGAGGAGGAAGAGGAGAGTTTGGGGGAGGAGGAGGATGTGGTGGGGGAGGAGGGGGAAGTGGAGAAGTAAAGTAAAACCGGGGGTGGGGTGCGTTTGCCTTGATTTGAAAGCGCTGTGATTAAAGAGTTGGTGGGAAGGGTTTTGGGTGTTTTTTTGCTCACACAGAGGGGGTCCCTTGGGACCCTTCACGTTTTATCCTTATGTATGGGAAACACTGTGTTGCATCATCATCATGGTGGGGAGTTTAAAGCGGAGATGTGTGCATGTGTGATTTTTTTTCTCCCTTTATTTTTTATTTAGCATGACCTGTTTGTGTGGAAAAAACAACAAACAAAATGAAGAGAAGAGGTGTGTGTGTCTTTTGTGTGAATTTTTTTTTTTTAAATTTATTTAGTTACCAGTTTGTCAAAGCAATATAATATGACTTTGAAGTGGCGGTGACGGTGGGTAGTTTTTTTGTTTTGGGGGTTGTTGTTTTTTTCGGTAAAAAAACAAACCCAAATGTATACCACTTTATATGTCTGTGATTTTGTGTTATATAAAGACCACATTTTGTTGTTAATTGTTGTTGGGAAAAAACCAACAACAACACCAATACAGCTGCTTGACTCTTTAGCTGCATGAGTTTGTGTGGATAATTTAAAAAAAAATTGAAATCAAAGGTGATGGAAAGAATTTGATGGATTTTTGGGGGGGCTCGTGTGTGGGCATTTTTGGAGTATGGAGTGAATGTGGAGGGTGTATCACTGTATGTACAGAATGGGAACTGTGAGCTTGGTTGGTTTTTTTCAATTTTTGTTAAGCTTTTATTAACATATTTATGAAATAACAAAAAATTGTTCAAAGTATCTGTATATTATGGTAAACCACTTCTTTCTCTCTGTCTGTCTGTCTCTCTCTGTCTCTCTCCCTCTCACTCTGTCTGTCTGTCTGTCTCTCCCTCTCTCTCTGCCTTGCTCTTTTGCACACTCTCTCTCTCTTTGTCTGTCTGTCCCTCTCTCTCTCTCTCTCTGCCTTGCTCTTTTGCACTCTCTCTCTCTCTCTCTCTCTCTCTCTCTCTCTCTCTCTCTCTCTCTCTCTCTTTCTGTCTGTCTCTCCCTCTCTGTCTTGCTCTTTTGCACACTCTCTCTGTCTCTCTCTGTCCCTCTCTCTCTCTCTCCCTCTCTGCCTTGCTCTTTTGCACTCATCTCTCTCTCTCTCTCTCTCTCTCTCTCTCTCTCTCTCTCTCTCTCTCTCTCTCTCTCTCTCTCTCTCTCTCTCTCTCTCTCTCTCTCTCTCTCTCTCTGCCTCTCTCTCTTTTGCACTCATCTCTCTCTCTCTCTCTCTCTCTCTCTCTCTCTCTCTCTCTCTCTCTCTCTCTCTCTCTCTCTCTCTCTCTCTCTCTCTCTCTCTCTCTCTCTCTCTCTCTCTCTCTCTCTGCCTTGCTCTTTTGCACTCATCTCTTTCTCTCTCTGTTTTTTTTTGGGGGGTTTCAAACTTGCTTTAATAATGATTCTCCATCAACTTTGTTAATTCAAAGAGAAAGAGATGCCTTGCCCAGGGTACATCCCCACTCTCTCAGCACCAGAGCCGTGTCTGTATAATTACCAGGCATGGTACTCTTCAGAGAAATCTCTGAATTCAGAGAAAAGTGAATGTAAAAAAACAAAATGTCAGATGGGGTTTTAAGCTTGAGGAGATGATGACCCTTTCCCCAATTTTTAACAGTTTCATATACTTGTTCTCAAGAGAAATTGCCCCCTGATGTTATTGTTGTTGTTGTTGTCATTCCCTGGCTTAAAGACTCCAGGGATCATCCCAACAGCCGAAGCACTGGAACACTATGGTACAAATGCGTCAGCTAGGGATGAGAACATTACGTGTGTGAACGTTTTTGATTAGGTATTAGGTATTTTATAGTCACATAGGCGTCTGTGAAATTCGGGTTGCTCCCACCTGGAGAGCGTGTCGCAGCCAGAGGCACGCCACCCAATTTAAAAAAAAATTAAAATTTGCATGCGATTTTTGTGACTGATGAGGAAGGAAAGGGGTGGGGGGGTGAATTTTGACCAAATGACAACTTTTTTGTTGCCACTGGGTTTAACGTGTGCTAAGTGCATGGGCACACGGGATCTCGGTTTATCGTCTCATCCGAAAGACTCCACATTCAGACCATAAGGCCTAGTGCAAAGAGAGAGGAAAAATCCCCTGTACCCAGGTTCGAACTCAGGTTTACTTGACAGGAAGCGAACGCGTTACCACTGTGCCACTCTACCCCGCCACATGGGCACCCACACTCCGACTTCGGAGGATATTGCCCCCCCTGATCATCATAAGGGGGCTCTTTACTCACTGAGACCAGCATGAAACAATGTCTCCTGAACCCCCCCAAATATTTTCAGAGAAAAATGATTTTCCTCCATATGGATGGCAAGGGAAGTAATAATCATGAATGGATTTTACATAATATGAGATTGAATTTTTTTAATTTTTTTTTTTTTTTTTTTTTGCTTCGGTTTTGGAATAAACTTGTCTGAATGGAATTTGGGTTGTTTTACATTTTTTATTCATATGTTGATTTGTTCAACAAGTTTGTTTTGCAAATTGTATTTGAAACTATTTTCTTACTGTCAATCAGTATGTAAAGAAAAAATTGTTTTTAATTCTAATATATTCGTTTTTAATTTAATCCTTCTGTCCTGCTTTTTTTGCCAAAAAATCGACCACTATTTTTGTTGCTGTCAATTTATATATCAAATATATTCATTTTTAATTGATTCGTTCTGACTCGCTTTGCAAAAAAACTTTTCATGATTTTTGTTACCATCATTGTTGACTACATTACGATGGGGACGAGGGCTGTGCATTTCTCTGCTGTCTGTATGTCTGTCTGTCTGTATGTATGTATGCAGACCTGTTTACCATCCTGATTTTTTCATAATTTTTACGGGGGGAAAGTCAAATTACAGTTACGGAAAAAAAATATGGGGAAAAAAAAATCCTAATTATAAAAAAACCCCAATACAGTTGCGTCGGTAAGCGAAGCTTTTGAAACGATGCGGTGAAAAGTCATTTCGCGCCATTTCCTTTTCTGTTTCAAAATGGCGTCCAAGCGGAAGCTTCTGTATCTTCTGGTCGAAAATCAAAAGAAAAGACATCAAAAGTGGCACAGAAATTCCGGGAAAGTTACCTCAAAATTCCAGGAATTCTGTGTCTACTGCTCGACGGACATTAGTATTGCACACTCAGGTCAGTATGATATCGACGTTCATTGGTCACGCATTGGATTACAGGTTTTTTTCTTCTCAAAATTAAGTTTTTTTGTTTCAGAAATTACAGCTTTGCAAAATAGGGGTAAACAGGGCTGGGTATGTACCGTAAAATGCGGACTATAAGCCGCTACTTTTCCCCTCAACTTTGGCCCATGCGGCTTATAGACTGATGCGACTCATCTGTGGATTTCTTTTTTCCATTCTACATTTATCAGTATGATTAAATCTGTTTCTGGCCACATTGTTCAGCCCATTTTGAGTTTCTTTGAGATTCAAAACTGGTTTTGGTAATCAATAGATTCAAATCTCATGTTTAAAAAGTCAGAGAACATTAAATACTCATGTTCTGATAGGAGAATTTCTATTTTACTTATCAATTGCAGAATTGTGGCGGTACCATAGCCGATGAGGTTTAACCGAGGCGTGGTTACCGCTACACTATATTGTTAAAAACTCGGGACTTTACTGGTGTTGCACTGCCTCCGGGCATTGCAGCCAGTATTGTTCCCACCATCTTTGTATTTACAAATGTCCCATATGTGTCTATGACCGAGAGGACGTAAAACACCATTCTTCATTCGGAGAATTTCTATGTTTGTGTTGGTTTGCACACATACAATTTTCTCTGCGGCCTATAAACTGGTGCGGCTTATATGTGAATAAATACCTAAAATTTTTGTCAATTTAACCCTTTCATCGCCACTGGCGCCTCTTGGCACCACAATGATTTAACACCCATGTCACTGAAAGGCATCAAATGAGGGTCTGGTATCCAGTGACCTTGTTCGTAATTTTGGGAGTTAAGGAGAGGCCTTATTTTATGCATGTCACAGAGGAATCCCCAATATTGCAGACATAATATTTTCTCTGGCCAGGTAAGTTTAATGGAAAGTTTTGGCTGAAAAACGGCTAGCGTTGAAAGGGTTAAGGGATGCGGCTTATATACAGGTGCGTCTTATAGTCCAGTTTTTACGGTACGTATGTGTGTGTGTGTCTCGGTACTGTCTGTGTGTGACCAAAATCTGTTCCACTTCATAGCGCCTAAACCACTGAACCAATCTTTCCGAAACTTGGCAGAATTATTCCTTAGGGTGCCTAGATGCTGCACGTGACATTTTGAAGGGGCCAATAGCACAGTGAGAGTGAGGGCTGAGGGGGGCCACGAAAACAAGTGCTCATAGTTTCAAAACTGTTGGCGTTAGACCACTATAACCATATATTTTCGTGATCAGCATCATTGGGGAAATGCAGTGGAAGACAATTTGAAGGGTCCAAAAGGACGGTGAGACTGAGAGCCAGCAGATTTGTTTTCTGTCTGTCCCAAGGATATCTCCCGAACCGCTTTACAGAATCGCTTAAAATTTTGTGTGGTGGTGTGTCGCCAAGAGAGGAAGGCATCCAAGCATAAATTTATTGCTGTCTTGACCTTGACATATGACCTTGAAACCCCAAAAAATCTTCAATGGGCCATATCTTCTACACCGTTGGACTTACAGTCTTCAAACTTGGCATGTAGGTGCATTGGCTTGTGGCGATTCCGATCAGGGTCAAGGACATCGGTAGACCTTGAAAGTGGTGAGGGTGTTGCTGGTAACTGGGACTACGTTTATATGGCGTTGCCATCTTGTTTATTGTATCTAACCTGTTGATGTGCTTATAGAATATTCTGGAAACCAAACTGTTCTTTTGCCATAATTACATTACATATGACAGGAGTATAATTATGACGAAGATTCTTCATAAATTCATATATAATTATATTCAATGAAGATTCTTTGATAACAAAAAAACCCGCTTGTTAATGGGGATTGGGTCTCAGTTTATAATCGCAGCCATAATCTGATACAATATTGTAAGCTTTTCACCCCTTTTTGTTGTTTGTTTATTTTATTATTTTTTAATTTTTATGTTATTTTTTTAAATTCTGTGATGTATCATACTTTTTTTTCTTTTTTTAAACTTTAAATCTCTAAAGCGTTCAGAGGTTTAAGGACGAGCGCTGTATAAATTGTCAAAATAAATAATTAAGTGAATAAACTTGCTTTCTCAGTTTGCCAATTAATTTTTGTTCTCGTTAGCTTCGGGAAACCGGAGTATTAGTGTTCGCTAAGACAGTCTGTTTTTTGTGTGTATGCAAATGTTGTTTTGTTGGCTTTGTTGTATTGTTTGTAATTTGAAATTAATTAAATATGCAAACACTGTATAATGCGCAAATTTTGCTGGAAGCCTGGCTATTGGTAGATGTAGGTGTGTTAAAGCAAGTCCTGACTTTGTGTGGTGTCGTAGCTGATTGTGTGTGTGTGTATGTACGTGTGTGTGTGTGTGTATCATACACACACACACACGTACATACACTGTATGTGTGTGTGTGTGTGATTGTGTGTGTGTGTACAGATAGTGTGATTGGTGAAGTTGTATGGTGTATGTGTGCATGTGTTCGTAGTTGTATGTGGGAGGGGGTGGAGGGTACAGATAGTGTGATTGGTGCAATGTGAAGTTGTATGGTGTGTGTGTGCGTTTGTGCATGTTCGTTCGTAGTTGTAGGGGGGGGGGGGGGGGGGGTACAGATAGTGTGATTGGGGGAATGTGAAGTTGTATGGTGTGTGTGTGTGTGTGTGCATGTGTTCGTAGTTGTATGTGTGGGGGGGGGGGGGGGGTGTACAGATAGTGTGATTGGTGCAGTGTGAAGTTGTATGGTGTGTGCATGTGTTCGTAGTTGTATGTGGGAGGTGGGTACAGATAGTGTGATTGGGGGAATGTGAAGTTGTGTGAGTGTGTGTGAGCATGTGTTCGTAGTTGTATGTGGGAAGTGGGGGGATGTGTGTGTGTGTATACAGATAGTGTGATTGGTGCAATGTGAAGTTGTATGGTGTGTGTGCATAGTTGTAGGTGTGTGTTGAGACGAAATGGGGGTTGGGGTAGAAACAGTTTGTGTGATGTTTTCTATTAAAGATCAGAAACATAAATTCCAGATTTTTTTAGTTGAATAATGTTTCTCCGTGTGTCTGTGTATCAGCACGTGTGCGTGTTTTCTAAAGCTTTGCTGGAAAGAAAGCCCAGGCATCTCTCTCTCTCTTCTGTCTCTCTCTCTTTTTGTTTGTCTGTCTGTCTCTCCGTCTCCTCTCAACACCCTCTCTCTGTCTCTGTCTCTGTCAAACAGTCTCTCTCTGTCTCTCTCACATGTTAGGGGTGTCAGCTTTGCCAACTGCAGTGTATGTAAAGTAACCGCGTACGTGAACATCAATTTTTATACCATTTTGTATAGTGTTGGTGAACAATTGTGACAGAGTATAGGAAAACCAGGCTAAAGCCGGAAATTATCACTTTTGACGTTTTTATATAATCTGAAAGTTTAAATTCTACAGACTGAAAAGCAAAAAACAGAAATGATCCATCTGGCATAGTCTTTTTTCTATAATTTTTTAAAGTTGACAAAATACAATCAAGTATAACTAAGCTACCTGTTTTTGTGCATTGCTAAGAATGTCTCTCAGCGACTTTAGCCGGGTTTTCCCATACTCTGTCACAATTGTTAATGATTTTTATAGAGTCATGCATGCGTTGCAGAACCTCAATCATAGACAAGAAATTGTGTGTGTGCGCTTTGGTGGGGTTGTTACATGTATTTGAATCGAACGCAAAAGAAAGAAATATAATAAATCTGATACTGTGTGCATCTATCAGACATGAGATTTGTCGGGAAATTTCTTGATTTCAGGAAATATTTTTTAAAGCCGGTAGCGCTGTTCTTGAGATAAGTGTAAATCCGTTGAAAATGGGAGTGCAGGGGGGGGGGGGGGGGGGGGGGGGGGGGGGGGGGGGGGGGGGGGGGGAGGGGGGGGCTGTTTGACTGGGAGTGGCTGATGGAAGCATGGACAAAGCAACCACGCCCTAAGTTGCCACTCAAATCCGCAAACCAATCTGGGACGTTCATCCCGTTCAGATGAAGCCCACTTCCAACAGCCACTTCGTTAAAGTTCATTTCTTGGATCAGGATCAGGATTTTGTTTGATTAGGACAACCAGGGGCCTACACCGGTCGGTCCCCCCGAGAACTTTTCTGGAAATTTCACTTTCCTCTGATCTCATGTCTAATCTATCTGTGTGATTTTGTTTGTTTGGTAAAGGTGAAGATCCCCCTCCTCCATTTCTCAGTTCTTTCCGGGTTTTTTCAGTGTTGCCTTTCTTATGCCCCCCCCCCCCCCCCCCCACCTGCGTGCGCATCTCGACCCTTCCAACGGAAGTGTCGCCATCTTAGTCCTTATTTGTGTGTAAGCAAAGTGAAAATGTTATCTAAATGTGTAAAGAAAACATCCAGATGTTATAAATACAGTTTAGATAAGTTTCGAATTGGAACAGCCAAATACGCAGCATCGATCTGGCATTTTTCAAAAAAAGTTACTGACTAAGATGGCGGTCTCCCATAATATGTCGCTCCTTGTGGCCGGATATGACGACACGTGGGTACCAGCCATTGGAGATTGAGCGCTTCATCCTCTGTCGTTTGCTATATTTAACGCTAATTTTCATCCATTTACATAATTAAACACATGCCTTCAATAATGATAGAAGACAAAGGCAAGACGGGAAAGAGCGCAATGAACCATGACTGTGTCAAACGCTCCGCGGCTGTTGTGTGTACTGCACTACATAGGGGTGTGTTGGGGTGTGGTGTGTGTGTGTGTCCTATTAGATAATGGCCTTTATCATGACTGCAATTAATTATTCAACAAAGATAATTAGCTCCAAAAGTTGATAGGAAAGGCAGGTGTGTTGTGTTAATTAATGTTTGGTAAGAAAGGCAGGTATGAAAATGCGGGGAGAGCTGAGAAATTGAAGGGGGGGCGGGGGGCACTTCTTCACCTTTACCATTTTTTTATATTATTTTTTGGGTTTTTGTTGGTGTATCTTTCTCCCGATGAAGCATAATTACGTGCGGATATGATATATTTTGTAGATTGGTTATTATGCTAAGAGATGACTCAGATGTTTATGAAACTTCATTCGAAGTGTCTTGTGTATAGTGATTTCACCCATGTGTGATAATAGGAAGAATCGTGCACAGGTGTTTTTTCTTCCTAAGGTTTATTACACATTTTTGTGGGACAATAATCAGAGCTTACTTGTGCAGTGTATGTGACCCAGCTCCACGAAAGGGACAGTAAGTGTCAAACTGACCATTCTGAGAAAATTATACACCTGAAACGAAAATGAGGTTTTACGTCCTCTCGGCCTGGGATGGGACATTTGTTTTGTTAGAGATAACAGTCAGGACTAGACGAGTACAACCAGTACGACACAAAACAGGAACAACATAGAAACAAACTCCAGGCGATTCTCTTTCTAGTGATATAAGAACCATTCTTGTGTCTTTTTCTGTCCCAGGGTTATGAGCATTTCTTCTTCTTCTTCGATCGCTCAGACAGTTTCCTGTCGATTATGAGCGCAGATGCGTCATGCTGCCGTTATGCGCCTAACTTACAAATAGTTAGGCCCAGCAAGTCCGACTTCGGCTGGAGGAAATCTTTTTGAAAGTGTTTCGTGAAAAAAAGGCAGGAGAATGGACCGGTAAGGCAGAAAGATAGTAGATGACAGTAAGCAAAGGGAAAAGGCAGAGTCAAAGAGAATGACAGATTAGAGGAAGCTACAAGCACAGAAGGTGGGGGAACTATTTATGCAAAAGTCTCCCCGGTATCCCCATATGAGCATTTAAAGTTAGTAGGGTGAGCATCGGCCATTTTGAGAAAACAGTCTAAAATCTAGCCTAGCTGAAGAAAATGCTTTGACCTACTCGTTTTAAAACACTTATAAGATCACTTAGAGACAGGATTAAAGATTGTCCTTTATAAATATGACAGATAAGATGTTAGAGAACACGAAAATACCCATAACTCAAAATTGACAGAGATTTTTGACTTTGCAAGCCTGTTGTGAGAAACTAGCCCAGCGACTTAATGTCCCTTTTTGTGGTGCTGTGTCACATATTAGATGTTTGTGAATGTAAAATCGATTGAATATTTATGAAGAAAAAAAAATGTTTTGCAAGTCCTGCTTTGCTCGTGATAATGTATGGAAATGTCATTGCGTTATCCAAATTAAAAGAATCGCGTGAGTGGTAGGGGGGGAGGGGATTCAGAGTTTGTCTCAGAATTATTATTTTTTCCGGGTTAAACGCCAAATTGTAGTATATCATCTTTGTGTCGTTCCACAAGGTACCATCGCAAAAAGAATAAGGGACACTTTTTTTTCTTTCTGTATTGGTTGCTCAGTTTCCTGTCGTATGAGTGCAGATGCGTCATGCTGCCGTTATGCGCCTAAGAAATAGTTAGGCCGAGCTTTGGCTGGGGACAATTTTTGTAGGAATTTTCTAGAACCAAGGCCAGAGAACGGTCCAGTTTAAGGCAGAAAGATGGTAGATCACTAGATGACAGTAAGCAAAAGGAAAAGGCAGTCAAAGAGAGTGATAGATTAGAAGACGTTACAAGCCAAGAACTACCAGAAGATGGAACTATTTTTTACTAAAGACACCCCCCCCACACCCTCCCCGGTATCCCCACTGGGAGACTCATGGAGGGGGCAGGG
This sequence comes from Phymorhynchus buccinoides, assembly GCA_017654935.2. Classification (NCBI taxonomy): domain Eukaryota; kingdom Metazoa; phylum Mollusca; class Gastropoda; order Neogastropoda; family Raphitomidae; genus Phymorhynchus; species Phymorhynchus buccinoides. Next base: position 28,367,999 of record CM065710.1, read on the forward strand.
TCGTTCAGCTCCCCATATGGAGGCACGAGGCATCCACCCACTATAACGTCCGTCAAATGCATTGATGAAAGCTAGAAGGTACAGTGGAACCTCCCATATAAGACTCCCTCCCACATAAGACCTACTTCCCTGAGACATTGCCCCATTCTTTGTGAGTATTCAAATTACCTCCCTTGTAAGACTCCCTCCCACATAAGACCTACTTCCCTGAGACATTGCCCCATTCTTTGTGAGTATTCAAATTACCTCCCTTTTAAGACTCCCTCCCACATAAGACCTACTTCCCTGAGACATTGCCCTTCTTTGTAAGTATTCAAATTACCTCCCTTGTAAGACCCCTTCCCACATAAGACCTACTTCCCTGAGACATTGCCCCATTCTTTGTGAGTATTCAAATTACCTCCCTTGTAAGACTCCCTCCCACAGAAGACCTACTTCTCTGAGACATTGCCCCATTCCTTGTGAGTATTAAAATTACCTCCCTATTAAGACTTCCTCCCACATAAGACCTCTGAGACATTGCCCTATTCTTTGTGAGTATTAAAATTACCTCCCTTGTAAGACCCCCTCCCTTATAAGACCTAATTTTGGATGATTTTCGAAGGTCTTATAAGGGAGGTTCCACTGTACTACCAAAAATAGACTAAAGAACGTTGATAATATGTGATGCAGTACGCGAATACCCAGCTAAAGTCGGCCAGCCACAAGAGAGAGAAAGAAAGAGAGAAAGAAAGAGAGATTTGATTGATTGAAAATGTTTTCAAAATAAAGTATTAGAGATAGATGAATTCTGTTTTTTGCCTGTTAATCTGTTGTCTCTGGCCTCTCTGAAAATATAAGTCAAAAGTGATCATTTACGACATTAGCCTGGTTTTCCTGTGCTGCATCATATATGCTTGGACTGTCTCCAGACAATTTGGCAATTTCTTTATTAATCAGTGTAATATTACACTGTGTGCAAAAATACCATAATTTTATGTCTGTCCATCAAATTCATGTATTTAATCATTCTTTTCATCATTGCTTCTTTTAAAAAAAAAAAAATTTATATGTTTTTTTGTTATATACAAATGTATTTATACTTGTGGCGGTGCCATAGCCGATGAGGTTTAACCGAGGCGTGGTTACAGCTATCTGTATTAATATAAAAAAATCGGGACTTTACTGGTTTCGTACTGCCTCCGGGCATTGCCTCCAGTATTGTTCCCACCATATTTGTATTTACAAATGTCCCATATGTGTCTGATTCAGACCAAGAGGACGTAAAACACCATTTTCGCCTCGCTGCTTCTTATTTTTTTTCATCGTAGCTTTCGCTCCTGTTTGTCTGCTCTATCAGAAAAGTTGTATTATCACTTGCACTGAAAACTGCCTTCATTTTTTGCTGTGGTTTTTTTCTCTCCCCTTATGTTGTTGTATATGGTTTGCAAATCGTCCGTGAAATGAACAAAACTTGTATCTCAATTTTGGTAATTTTGAGAAAAAAAGAAAAAAACTTAAAAAAATTAACTGCATTGTCCACAATTGATTAACTATGGTGAATATGTATTGTTGTTTCAGACATTGCGAGTTTAGTCCTGCATTTTGTTAAAATTACTTTGACATTTTGTGTAAGACTTAAAAAGAACGAAAATATGAGGTTTTTGTCCTTAACTAGATCTGAATTTGGGACTTACAGAGTTGTTCTTCCATTTTCACAACCTCATTTACCCCAGATAGAAAGTCGTTAGAGATACGAGCTTATGGTGGAAGGTGGTGGGAAAAATGACTATATGAGCTGACTATGTATCTAACTCAAAATTTTTTTTTTAAATCGAGATACGGGGTTTTTGAATTTCACCGACAAAATGGTTCTGTCTTCTTCTTCGATCGCTCAGACAGTTTCCTGTCAATTATGAGCGCAGATGCGTCATGCTGTCATTATGCGCCTAACTAAGAAATAGGCCCAGCAAGTCCAACTTCGGCTGGAGGAGGAAATGTTTTTGAAAGTTTCGTGAAAAAAGGCAGGAGAATGGACCCAAGTAAGGCAGAAAGATAGTAGATGGACAAGGCAGAAAGGGAAAAGGCAGAGTCAAAGAGAGTTGACAGATTAGAGGAAGTTACAAGCACAGAACTTCCAGAAGGTGGGGGAACTATTTATACAAAAGACCCCCCGGTATCCCCAGGGGGGGAAAATGGTTCTGTGATTTGTTTGTTCTGAACGATTAAGGGGAGAGAAAGCTTCAGGGCTGAGTTTTAAATTAAATATTCATGGGCCAAGTTACAAGGTTTTTGTGTGTGTGTGATCTCCCTTGAATTTAATTTCAGTTGATGAGTTAAAAACGGGTCAAGTTACAAGTTTTTTGTGTGATCTCCCTTGAATTTAATTTCAGTTGATGAGTTGCAAAAAGCATGTAGTATAACACTAGCTTAGCAGTTTAACTCTTCTAGCACCATGGGTGAATGTATTCGCCCGGTACACCACACTTCACTCCCATCATTAACAGTTTAGCTCTTCTAGCACCATGGGTGAATGTATTCGCCCGGTACACCACACTTCACTCCCATCATTAACAGTTTAGCTCTTCTAGCACCATGGGTGAATGTATTCGCCCGGTACACCACACTTCACTCCCATCATTAGCAGTTTAGCTCTTCTAGCACCATGGGTGAATGTATTCGCCCGGTACACCACACTTCACTCCCATCATTAGCAGTTTAGCTCTTCTAGCACCATGGGTGAATGTATTCGCCCGGTACACCACACTTCACTCCCATCATTAGCAGTTTAGCTCTTCTAGCACCATGGGTGAATGTATTCGCCCGGTACACCACACTTCACTCCCATCATTAACAGTTTAGCTCTTCTAGCACCATGGGTGAATGTATTCGCCCGGTACACCACACTTCACTCCCATCATTAACAGTTTAGCTCTTCTAGCACCATGGGTGAATGTATTCGCCCGGTACACCACACATGGAAAAATAGAATTAACCGAGAAATGTAGGGGGGGTGGCACATCTTTACCTTTACCAAAAAATTTTATAGACTACAAGGCGCACCTGATTATAAGGCGCACCCCCCAAATTTTATACAAAATTCAGATTTTGTTATAGTTTATAAGCTCTAAAAATAGACAAACACATGGCAGGATACTTGGCAGTGAATGTCTTTGCGTTTGGTGGGAGTGTAGTGGTGTCTTGGGCGAAGGTATTCGGCCCGTGGTGCTGGAAGGGTTTAAGGTTTTTTTCATAATAAAGATCTGATGCCTGGTCCGATGTGCAAAGCTGAGCCACTTTCGGTAAAGGTAAAGATGTGCCACCCCCCTGCATTTCTCGGTTAATTGTATTTTTCCGTTTTTGCCTTTCTTACCATACATAAACTGATAAAGCTGTATTTTAGGAACATTTTTAGCTAATAACCTTTTTGGAATACTAACCCTAAACCTAAACCTACCCCCCACTATGTACTGCAGTACACCGCGATTTGTCACAGTTGTGGTTCGTTGCATTTTTCCGTCTTATAGGGTGGGGGGTAGGGATAGGGTTAGTATTCCAAAAAGGTTATTAGCTAAAAATGTTCCTAAAATACAGCTTTATGTATGGCAAGAAAGGCAAAAATGGAAAAATACAATTGAGAAATGTAGGGGAGGGTGGCATATCTTGACCTTTACCCCACTTTCAAACTGGAAATACTGAAAGTAGGTGTAAAATATAAACGTATATTACGAATAAATATGTGCAAATCCTCCGACAGTTCTGATGCCTGGAACTCCGATGTGCAAAGCTGAACCGCTTTCAAACTAGAAATGGGTATAAAATATGAACGTATATTATGAATAAATCCATGCAGGAAGAAGGTTGGGACTCATGAAATGACAACCGAAAGAACACTGTAAAACTTTGGATGGCTTTTGTTGTGAAGATTAGAATTTGGATTTTTCAAATTAGTGTTGTTCACCAATTTCGACTACATTTTTGGGAAGTCCAGATTTGGAAGGGCGAAATTGGTGATTTCAATTTTGTGGTGTTTGTAGGAATGTATCAAATGTCGCTAAGCTAGTTTGTGATAAAATACGTGTTGTCTTATTAATCATTTAGACTTAGTACTGGTGTTGTTTGTCAGGCATGGTAGTGGGGGCAAAGTGGTTGTCAATGAAAATGGCCGGGGGTCCAGGGGGCCGAAGAAAATTCAATAAATGAGTGAAATTTTCACTTTTTCATGCCATTTCAATGCATTTTTTAATCATTTTGTTTCAAACTGTTTCGTGGATTTTCCGCGATTCGCGGAGGTCTACCATGCCTGGTTTGTTGATAATTTGAGTGTGTGTGGTTTTAGAGTGACATGATTAAGTTCATTGAAAAGGCTAAAAAGAATATTCACAGCACAAGTACATCAGTAAATAGGAACATTTGTGGGTTTACTTTGTCAAAGATGTGTACATTTCTGTTGTTCAATGCGATGTATTTGTTTCGAGATGTGTTGTGTGCGTTTGTGCCAATGTTGATGATGATATTTCTAAGTTATAAATAATTTTGAAGCCTTGTCACGATTTTGTAAAAAAAAAAAAAAAAAAAAAAAAAAAAAAAATCTTATGCTCTTGGTTTCTATTTTTGGACGAATACTTTTTCACATCCCTGTTATGGAACATATCTTTTTAGCCACTTTTGAGAGAGAGAGAGAGAGAGAGAGAGGAGAGAGAGAGAGAGAGGAGAGAGAGAGAGAGAGAGAGGAGAGAGAGAGAGAGAGAGAGAGAGAGAGAGAGAGAGAGAGAGAGAGAGAGAGAGAGAGAGAGAGAGAGGAGAGAGAAAGAGAGAGAGAGAAAGAGGAGAGAGAAAGAGAGAGAGAAAGAGAGAGAGAGAAAGAGAGAGAGAGAGAGAGAGAGAGAGAGAGAGAGAGAGAGAGAGAGAAAGAGAGAGAGAGAGAGAGAGAGAGAGAGAGAGAGAGAGAGAGAGAGAGAGAGAGAGAGAGAGAGAGAGAGAGAGAGAGAGAGAGAAAGAAAGAGGAGAGAGAGAGAGAGAGAGAGAGAAGAGAGAAAGAGAGAGAAAGAAAGAGAGAGAGAGAGAGAGTATGTGTTAATTTGTTGTTATTTTATTTTAATCTAACGGACCGAAATATCGAATTGGTGGGTTGGTATGCGTGTTACCTTTTTTTGTCAGTGGGTTGCACGTTATGCAAATGTAACGTTTAATCTCTTTTTTTAAAAATCTTCAACCAGTGTGCCACTTTTTGTTTCTATCCGATTTCTCTACATTGTAACATTAAAAAAAAAGAAGTAAATTTTGTTTCCATTATTTTATGGTGGGTGGTTGGTTTTCCTTGTTGGGATTTTCTCAACTTCAGCTGAATTGATTCACCGTATGCTTTTTGGGGTTGTCTTTAAAAAAAATTTAAAAAAATTGTTCTATTCTGAATTTATTGCCACAATCTATGCGAACCAAATGATTATTATAATATTATAATGGCTTTTTGTTGAAATCTATTTTTGAACAGGGGAGAGAAAAAAATGTTTTGTGAAATAAAATGTGTGTGATTGAAAACAGCGTTGTTTCCTTTGTTTACCTTATTTTTTGGATTATAAGGCGCACCCCCCAAATTTTACACAAAATTCAGATTCTGTCATTATATTTGCTTACGCTTAGTCACATTATAAGGCGCAGGGGTCGCAGTCTGGGGAAAAAAGTATCGCCTTAAGAGTCCAAAAAATATGGTACGTTCTTCTTAAAGGGCAAGCCACACGTCCACTAGAATCGTACGACTGTATGATACGATTCGATCATGTGGTCTCCAAGAGCAAATGTGATTGGCAGCATCGAGACCACGTGATCGAATCGTATCGTACAGTCGTGCGATTTTAGTGGACGTGTGGCTGACGCTTAACTGTTCATTGGTTTTAAAGTCATTTTGATGAAATTCTGCTTAACGTCCTCCGGTCTGAAACAGACACATATGGGACATTATTCGTAGATATAAAGATGGTGGGAACGATCCTGGAGGCAATGCCCAGAGGCAGTGCAACACCAGGAAAGTCCTGAATTTTTAACAATAGATGTGAGCTGATACTTCTTTTTTTTTTCCATTTTGGGGGTCGACTCATTTTAATACTGTTGTGAATAAAGTTTTTAACGCTATTGATTACCTTTATTACCTTGGCCCTTCACTCAAATGGCTTTCATCATTGGTTGACATTGGCCTGTAGTAGGGGCCAACAGTAACATGAGAGCTGTACGTGGAGGGGGCGGGGTTGTCCAGCTCCCCGTATGGAGGCATGAGGCATCCACCCACTGCCCCGAGACCCAAGTTTAATCTCTCTACTACTCTCTGTTGTGTGGGTGAAGCGTGCGCAAAGTATTGCACATGACAAGGCATTTATGTAGCTTGTGCATGGCTTAAACTGCTTCCTTCTCAGGAAGGAAATCCTTTTATTGAAAAATCGGCACAGACGGAATTCCGTTTTTTTTATTATTTTAATTTTCAACAAAAATAATAAAAACTAGCAAAAACAGCTTTGCTGTAAGCGAAAACCCGATTGGCGTTGTATAAGAGCTCCGATTATGCATCCAAATTGCTTTACATTGATTAACAGTGCTCAACTTCGTGGGGGGCGTTGCCCCATTTCCTTGTTTTGAAAATGGTCAGGTTTAATCCTTGCTTGTGTTTCTCATATTCACCTTCATTGAAGTAGGTTTTTAAGTGTTGCGGACCCTTAACAATTTCATTTCAAACGGACCCTTACAATGTGTGTACACGGCCTATGGATAAAAAAATTATAGCCCAACCAGCCGGAATAGCAGCTGCTCCCTCTGCTATCCGGTCGTCATGGTCAGAAACGACAAGACCGGCACAGGTATTTTCTTCTTTGATCGCTCAGTTTCTTGTCATATGAACGCAGATGTGTCATGCTGCCGTTGTGCGCCTTACTAAGAAATTGTTAGGCCCATGCATGTTCGTCTTTGGCTGGAGAACGTCTTTGTAACAATTTCTTGGAGGGGGGAGAGGGGGAAGAAGGAGAATGGACCAGTTAGGCAGAAAGAAAGTAGATGACAGTAAGCAAAGGGAAAAGGCAGAGTCAAAGAGAGCGACTGATTAGAGGAAGTTACAAGCACAGAATTCGCCTTCGCTTATAGTCACAGAGGCGTCTGTGAAATTCGGGTTGCTCCCACCTGGAGAGTGCATTGCCACCAGAGGCACCCATTTAAAAAAAAAAAATTATTTGCATTTTTGTTGTAACTGATTAGGAAGGAAAGGGGGGAGGGGAGGGGGGGGGGGTAATTCTTGACCAAATGACAACTTTTTCGTTGCCACTGGGTTTAATGTGTGCTAAGTGCATGGGCACATGGGACCTCTGTTTATCGTCTCATCCGAAAGACTCCACGTTCAGACCAAAAGGCCTAGTGCAGAGTGAGAGGAAAAATCCCCTGTACCTAGGTTCGAACTCGGGTTTATCATGCACGGGGCGAACGCGTTGCCTCTGTGCCACTCTACACCACGAAATTGGTAATTTATCCGAAGAAACAAAAAAGTAGTCTTTACAGGTAAACCAACCAATAGTTTCCTCGACTATTGGAAAGTCACAACAAAAATACCCGCGCACGCGCTCTCTCTTGAATAAACACATGGACAAATCTGCATCGATAATTTTTACTTGATCACAATTCCCTACAAAAAAAAGAAATTCATCATATATTCACCTACTACAACATTTGGACACTTATTACAAACAAACAGCATGTCTGATTACACACACCCACACATATCTGTGACCCAGCACCACGAAAGGGACATTAAGTCGCTGGGCTAGTTTCTCACAACAGGCTTGCAAAGTCAAAAATCTTATTTTATTTTTTTTAATCAATTTTTAGTGATGGGTATTTTCATGTTCTCTAACATCTCATCTTTCATATTTATAAAGGACAATCCTTGTTATGGTCTCTAAATACTCCAAAAAGTGCTTTTAAATGAGTAGGTTGATGCATTTTCTTCAGCTAGGCTAAACTTTAGATAGTGATTTATCAAAATGGCCGACAGGCACCCTACCAACTTCAAATGCTTATAACTCTAAAAAGGAAAACTTTACATGAATGGTTCTTATATCATTTGAAAGAGAATTGTCTGAAGTTCATAGCTGGACCATTATCTCAGAATGGTCATTTTGACACTTAATGTCTCTTTCGTGGTGCTGGGTCACGTTTTATAACACACCAATGGGCACTCTTCGGGGGAAGATATGACACAATTTTGGCTGACAACACACACGCTTTACTTTACACTACATACAAGTCTAATAATAACAATATGCTCCTGAACCAATATTTTTAAATTTAAAAAACCCATCTATAATACACCTTGCATTCATAGAATCACCCTCATTACATATTCAAAATGGCATCTCTAGTAACTTGAGGAGAGAAAAAAAAGATTAGGAAGGCAAACAATTTTGTTTTTTATCTTTCAATCAGGATTCAGTTCCAAACACGCTTTTTTTGTTTTAAAAATCACATCAAAAATCACATCAGTACTTTTCCACATTTAATCCAGAAGCTCTACCATTAAAAAATAATTTTTTTTAGTGAACATAATAACGAGCAAAAACGCAAAAATTCTAGCAAATAATATTTGAGGTATCTGAATAGTTATTAGCATAATCTGCAATCATCTAAATACACACCATGGACTGTTTAATTGTTTTCTGAATAGCGTACATACATCCAATCAGAAATAGTGTTTCCCTTACGAAATAAGCGTCTGCTAGACTTTCAGGACTGATAATTTGGAGCAAGAGCAAATCAATTCTCTTGCAGGAAGAATCCTGTTAGATCAGTTCTACAAACATCAATAATTATATGATGGTTGCATGGATGTCCTGAATTGCAGGATTTTAATTTAAGATTTTGTTGTCTTGTCTTATCCTGCCTTAAAGACTCCAGGAATAATCCCATCAGCCAAAGCAAGCATTTGAACACTATGGTACAAATGCACCAGTTTAGAGATGAGAACATTACGTGTGTGACCGTTTTTGATTACCTCGCAACGTGGGCAGCCACACTCCGACTTCGGAGGATTTTGAGAAGCAACGATTTCACACTTGTACAATAAAAAGGGCCTATATATAAGCATTGGCTATATTCAAATGAATGTAGCACTTGTACTAGTCTAGAGGGGTGAAAAAGAGCAGTAAATGTGTGTGTGTGTGTGCGTGCACGCTGCCCCTGCACTCTGCCGGGGCCGCCCCCTTGCAGGATGTTTTAAACTTCCCAGGAGCACCCATGTGGTTGAAATATCAATATTGGTCGATCTCAATTCTCATTGGCCGTCAACATGTTTCACGGTTTCAGTGATAAACTTGACGTTTTTTAGCTGGATTCTTTCCATTGATAATTGTCGCATAGCTCTCTATCCAATCGTTCATTAAAACCCCTTGAATTCTGCCTCGTGGTTTGTACCCTACTTGTAGGAATGTCGGTTTTGGGGGTAAAAATTCAAAATCCTAGGTGAAATACACTATAATTTTTTTAATTTTTTTTAAACGCATACTTTTTTAATTCTTCGCTTTGCATGAACAAGTGCTGGAAGGACATAACATAAACAATGGAAAATGCTCATTTCCTCAAAATGTATTTGATAATTAATGAAATAAAAGAAAATGGTACAAGAAATATTTGAAGGCAAATTTTTTTGGGGATAAGTAATGAAAATGTGAAAGAAAGTATATTCTAAAAGCCGTATGCGTTTCTTTTTGTTGTTTTGTGGACAGTATACATTTTGCAGTAAGCAAACCAATATTCATCACATGCTAATAATATAGCAGGAATCTGATCCTGAATCTACGAAACTGTTGAATAAAAAATTTTTTAAACCAATCTACGAAAGCTTAAAACCCCCCACAAAACACCACATTAATACGACCGACTTCTCAGGCAACATTTCATCAAAAGGAACCTCCCACCCACACACGCACACTCTCTCTTGCATTACATACAATTTACACCTACAAGTCGCAGCACTGATTTCTATATCATTTCAATCAACTCAACACAAAAATCATCATCATACCCTTTTTTTTTCCCCGAAAAAAAAGAGATGAAAACATTCATCGATACGTTTTATTCTTTTAATGATTCTAGTCGTACCGACCCCTCTACCCCCTCTCCCCAACATCCCCCTTTGATGCTGTCGCCGTGTGAGGGGGAGGGAGGGGGGAACGCCACCGTCCATTCACCCCATACTATCCCATGTCCTAGGGAAATCACATGACTTAAAACGTCCAATCAACATGATTGAAGCAAATGGATAGATACCCGCACAGTTTTCATAAATATTACAAATGGATTTGACATTTCGTTCATTTCAACATTCGTGGGCGAACGAAGGGAAATTGATTGGTTAAACCTTAGGAACAGGAAAGAGAGAGAGAGAGAGAGGAGATGGGGTGGGAAAGATGAGATCGTATTTCTTCTACAGTAAAGAAACTCCGCCCCGTGGGGATACCAGGGGGTCTTTTGTATAAATAGTTCTCCCACCTTCTGTGCTTGTAACTTCCTCTAATTCTGTCACTCTCTTTGACTCTGCCTTTTCCCTTTTGCTTGCTGTCATCTACTATCTTTCTGCCTTTTTACCGGTCCGTTCTCGTGCCTTTTTTGTACGAAACACTTTCAAAAACATTTCCTCCAGCCGAAGTCGAACTTGCTGGGCCTAACTATTTCTCAGTTAGGCGCATAGCGGCAGCATGATGCATCTGCGCTCATAATAGACAGGAAACTGAGCGATCGAAAAAGAAGAAACTCTAGATCTATCGACATCCATGCTTCACAGAACTTATCTAATGTGCCGATTGACTAACACAATTCCATCATTTACTCGTGGCATATGATCATTGTCATATATAGAGTAGTTATTTAGCACCTATCCTAGGAGATCAAGATATAAGGATCAAGATGTAAGTCCTTGGTACAAGAACAATGAGGTTTTATACCGAAAATTCTCTGCCCCTGTCTCGTGCCCTCCCTGAGATGTGAACGCCACCTACTTAAGATTCTCGCCCTTGCCTGTAGTAGTATATATACATGGGTGCTACTCCCAAAAATGAAAAATACTGAAAGGCCGGGGTCCAGGGGCCGCCCAGACCCCTGGCGGGGTACAGGGGCAGCGCCCCGTTGGGGGGTTCAGGGGGGCAACGTTGCGCGCAGGTTGCAAATCTCTTTCCTGCTTTTCGTCTTCTCTTTTTGACGCATCTTCCTTGCGTTTCTAGGCAGGAGCTTTGCATTCAAGCCCACCTCTTATCGGTTAGGCAAGGGAGGTTGGAGGGTGAAATCGTCTCAATAGTTGTTGCTCCAAGGGCAATATATTTAAACGTCTTGAACTCAACATTCCCTTCTTCTTCTTCGCCTTAGGTAGCCAACTTCATCACGTTGAAGATTCTTGCTGCACTTTAGGGGGTAGTACGGAAAAGAAAGAAAATAAGTTCAGCAAAGATACTGTAGAAAGTTGTTAGTAGAAGGTTGTACGTCCTCATAGCAGTTGTTCATCAACGAACGTTGGTCTTGGGAAAGGGTCGGTTGGGAGGCGCTGTAGTAAAATCAGTGGTAGAAAGTGAACTGATGAGATATTATGGGGAGAAGATAGAGCCCAAAACAGTCAGGGAAAACTGAAGTATTTTTAGATACACCGGGATACTAAAAAAAAAGAAAAGACTTTACAACACTGTAAACTGAAAAGCCTACCCTTGCATTTTCTTAGTCCTACCAACAACCCCCTCCCCCAACCTCTAAAACCATTCCTCCCTTCTACCCCCCCCCCCCCCCCTCCTCCACACCTCTCTCTCTCTTCCTCATTTCCAGTTGTCTATGTGAGGGAAGATTGAATAAAGAGGCTTGTGCTGTGCTTTGTGGTGCGTGTGTGTGTGTTGAGCATGTGTGTGAGCATGCATGTGTGCGTACATGCGCGCGTGTGTGTGTTTTGGTTTTGAGTGTGTCTGTATGCATGTGTGTGTGTCTATCTGCGTGCGTACATTGTGTGCGAGTGTATTTGTATGTGTATCCTCTAACGTTTCTGTATGTGTGTTGGTGTATGTGGTCAGTCCGTTCAACTGTTGTTATGGCTTACTGAATGAAAGATGAATAATAAGTCGGTGTCGATAAATGTGTGTGTGAGAGACAGAGTTGCTTTGTATACGCGTTGTTGCTGGTTTGCGTCATTCTTAAACACTATTTTTGTTGTCTACTTGTTGATGAATATTCGATTGTAAAGCGCTTTGGGCACATTTGAGGTAAAGCGCCATATAAATGTACTACTACTATTATTATTATTTCCATTGTCCACATTATCTAAGCACAGGACTCTCTCTCTCTCTCAATTAAGACCACAATATGCTAGGAATTATTCTTCTTTTCCTTCTTCCAAGCGTGGACAGACAGACAGACAAGGCCGGCAGACAGAGCGGAGGTCGGGTCGTCGTCGCCGTGGTTACAGCATGCATCGCACCATGTAGTTGAGGATGCCGCCGTGTCGGTAGTAGGTCAGCTCCACCTCGGTGTCGAACCGGGCCTTCACCTGGAAGCTGCTGCCGTCTTCCACCTTTTGCCATGGGGAAAAAACCAACAACAACAAATTATTATTCTAGTTTAAAGGGGCACCCTGACGGATGAGTTTTTGCAAGAAACACGTCCAGATCAGCAGGAAAACACCCTTTACAGAGATCGCAACACTCACTTTGCTCTGAAATCAAACCGTCAAAAAGGAGATTCAAATTCTTTCACCCAAAGAGAAGGCGTTTGCCGTCTCTTTTTGAATGGCCGCCTGCGTTTAGACCAAATCGTTTGCACGAACTTTTCGCAATACAAGCCTTTTTATTTTATTTTTTATAAATTTCATACAGTTTATCTAAAGGAGTTTCGCTCACAACAAAGGAAATAGCTCCTTTTTTTTCTTCTTTTCTGCACTACAAAAAAAGAAAACGCTTCAACCACAACCACCTCCACCAACCCCGTCCAAAATGGCTACTCTCTCCGGCATCTCCGCCAAGGAAAAATCGCCGTTTTTACGGTTTAATTTCTAAGAAACCAGAGCAAAGTGAGTGTTCCGATCCTTGAAAAGGCTGTCTTCCTGGTGACCTCGACGTGTTTCTTGCAAAAACTCATCCGTCCGAGTCCACCTTTAAAAACACTTCCTCTAATCTGTCACTCTCTTTGACTCTGCCTTTTCCCTTTGCTTTCTGTCATCTACTATCTTTGCCGATTCTCCTGCCTAACCCCCACCCCCCCCACCCCCAAAAAAAAATTCTTCCAAATAATGTTCTCTTTTGTGTTCCTCCGAAATCAGAATGGATACCGGGGGGGTGTCTTGTGTAAATAGTGTCCCCACCTTCTGGAAGTTCTGTGCTTGTAACTTCCTCTAAAGGGGATCTTTTATATAAATAGTCCCCCCACCTTCTAGTGTAAGTTCTGTGCTTGTAGCTTCCTCTAATCCGTCAAACTTCTCTTTGACTCTGCCTTTTCCCCTTTGCTTACTGTCAATCTACTATCTTTCTGTCTTACCGGTCCATTCTCCTGCCCCCTTTTTTTTTTCAAGAAACCATTTCCGAAAAGATTTCCTCCAGCCCCCAAAAGTCGGGACTTGCTGGGCCTAAAACTATTTCTTAAGTTAGGCGCACAACGGCAGCATGACGCATCTGCGCTCATAACAGACGATTTTGCAACAATGGCATTGAAGCTTAAAACCGCAGGATGCGAGTCAGCGACTTACAAACATTTTTTTTAGAAAAATAAGGGGTGACCAGTTGCTACAAAGTGATAGAACTTGCAAACTGTGACGTAAAAATATAAATGACGACGTAAAAATATAAATGACATCAAATTTTAGAATGACGCACTGCGATCTACATGCTGTGTGTCTCCTCAAACACACGAAGCGAGGGATGGGGATCTACCTGAAGGTAGAGTAACTTCCCCTGTTTGACCGACTGAATTAGGCGAGATCACTCCCACACACCATGACATTACTCCACTTTGTTATTTCCGAACAATTCCTATTGACAGCAAACTGTCTGAGTGATTGAAGAAGGCCAGGCATGGTAGTGGGGGCAAAGTGAGTTTCGCGGAAGAATATCCAACCGATTCTGCATTTCATTTGAAAGATGTCGACTCTCAAACTAAAATGACGAAGTTGGGCGTCAAAATGAAGAAGAAGAAGAAAAAGAAGCACTAGGATCACAAATCTGGAAACGTGTGGCGTGAGCTAGGCCGCACACGACTGCTAACTTCGGCGGGAAGTTGCTTGTTCAGTCATTCACATCCGGTTCCGCGAAGCGATTGCATAGGTTTTAACGCACGTAATTTTTTAGGCACCTGAGCAAATTTTTACCCCGGCTTTTGTTTTTTGGGGTCAAATTTTCCAGGGTTCGTACAGATCTGTGTACAAAAAATTCCAGGACATTTCCAGGACCAGTTTACTAAATTTCAAGGACTCAATCTGGCATACCAGTCAATGCCGGTTTCGTTCCCGCCTGAGCTCCGCCTGTGTTGCTTGTACTTCTGGCCTTGACAATGGCTTTTTGCAGCACTCTCGCCCATGCTGGCGATGTCAAAGTTCTTTTTACATACTGTGCAATTAGCTTTCAGTTTTGAACCATGTGTTGACGGAGCTAACCAGCTCTGATATTTTTTTTTGCAGTCAAACATCATTGAAAATGCAGTCTTCTTTACCGGAGAACGGAAGTACGGTAAAGGGAAGTGTTGATGAAAAACTGATTGTAAAGCGCTTTGGGCTCACCTGAGGTAAAGCGCTATATAAATGTACTATTATTATTATTATTTTCCAGGAGTTTTGGGGCCTTTGCTGTTTTTCAAGCCCTGGAAAAGGCCATGTCAATTTTCCAGGACTTCTCAAGGTTTCAAGGACTCTGTACGAACCCTGAATTTTCACTTTTCGTGGGTTTTCCTCGATTCGTGGAGGTCTACCATGCCTGGAAGACGAAGAAGCTGAACTGACCTGAACGTCCAGCACGTGGCCGGTGGTCATCTCGGGGGGCAGGGTGATGGTGAAGGACTCCCTGCCGGTCAGCCCCAGGGAGGTGGCGGTCTGGCCGGGCATGTACTGCAAGGGCAGGATGCCCATGCCAACCAGGTTGCTGCGGTGGATGCGCTCGTAGCTCTCCGCGATCACCGCGCGCACACCCTGACAACAAACAACAAGACACACACACACCTGTTCACAACTGCAAGTGTGCTTCTTCTTCTTCTGCCTACTAAACAAAGGTACCCTTCCATACAAGATCATAGATAAGTTAGCACCAAAATATCTTATTACCGTATTTTTCGGATCATAAGCGCCTTATGAGGCGTTTTGATGTCATGTTTGTGATGTAATAAAAAAGGAATGACGTCAAGTGAGATTGTGAAAAAAATAATGATTAATTATTTGATTGCCTTTAATGTTTTTGTTATCAATGTAAAGCGCACTGAGCTCATGTGAGAAAGAGCGCTATATAAATTCCCAGTGTTATATGATCAGAACGTCGAATCTTGAGACCGATAAAGTTGTGTATGAGGGAGTCATTGCGGCATGCTCTCTTGTTTAAATATGTTATTTTCTCGTGTGCATTGTACTGTACCTTTCAATGCGACAGCAAGCAAAACTTCATTGTTCATTTGAACGGGGATAATCAATATTGATTAGTTGATTAACTCCCACACACCACCTGCCTCCCTCCCCCACCCCCCACACTGACCAGAATCCAGGGTCCTTTGGCGGCCCAGTCGCGGGACGACCCCGAGCCGTACTCCTTGCCGGCCAGAATGATGACGGCCCGCCCCTCTTCCTTGTAGCGCATGGCGACGTCGTAAACATCCATCTGCATAGCACAGTACATTGTGACATGTGTACATAATTATACACAGAATGATGGAATGGACCGGTAAGGCAGAAAGATAGTAGTAGATGACAGTAAGCAAAGGGAAAAGGCAGAGTCAAAGAGAGTGACAGATTAGAGGAAATTACAAGCACAGAACTTCCAGAAGGTGGGGGAACTATTCATACAAAAGACCTCCCCACGGCATCCCCAACGGGGGGAGGTTACATACAGACGGATAGATAAATGACGGGGACACATAGAGACGGGGACACATAAACACAGAAACGGGGACATAGAAACACAGAAACATGTAGAGACGGGGACACATATGATAAATACAGAAACGGGGACATAGAAACACAGAAACATACAGAGACGGGGACACATAGAGACAACAGGGACATATAAACACAGAAACATACAGAGACGGGGACACATAGAGACAGGGACATATAAACACAGAAACATACAGAGACGGGGACACATAGAGACAGGGACATATAAACACAGAAACATACAGAGACGGGGACACATAGAGACAGGGACATATAAACACAGAAACATACAGAGACGGGGACACATAGAGACAGGGACATATAAACACAGAAACATACAGAGACGGGGACACATAGAGACAGGGACATATAAACACAGAAACATACAGAGACGGGGACACATAGAGACAGGGACATATAAACACAGAAACATACAGAGACGGGGACACATAGACTGATAGAGACAGGGACATATAAACACAGAAACATACAGAGACGGGGACACATAGAGACAGGGACATATAAACACAGAAACATACAGAGAAACATAGAGACGGGGACACATAGAGACAGGGACATATAAACACAGCAAACATACAGAGACGGGGACACATAGAGACAGGTGACACATAGAACACAGAACATACAGGGACGGGAACACATAGAGACAGAGACAGGGACACACAGAGACAGGGGACACATAGAGACAGGGACATACAAACACAGAAACATACAGAGACGGGGACACATAGAGAGGGACATACAAACACAGAAACATACAGAGACGGGGACACATAGAGACAGGGACACCTGGTCACATGACACCCCCACCCCCCTCACCTCCTGGCCGCTAGGAATGTGGACGGTGCGGGGCCCCGGCTTGCTGAGGAACTTGTTGACCAATCGGATGTTGGCGAAGGTGCCACAGGCCATGACCTCGTCGTGACCCCGCCGCGACCCGTACGAGTTAAACTCCCGAGGCACCAGCCTGCCAACCGACACAGGGTGAAACGTGAGCACAGTTGTCGCTCAGAACACACACACCACCTCATATTTGCACCAGCCTGCCAAGAGACACAGGGTGAAACGTGAGCACAGTTGTCGCTTAGACTCCCTCCCCCCTCATATTTACGACTACCGTATTTTACGGACTACAAGGCGATACTTTTTTCCTCATCTGAGACCCTTGCACTTTAACCCTTTCAATGCTAGCCATTCCTCAGCCAAAGCTTTACCATTAAACTTACCCTGGTAGAGAACAGATTTCGTCTGCAATATTGGGAATTCCTCTATGACATGCATAACATTAGGGCCTGTCCTTAACTCCCAAAATGAAGAACATAAGGTCATTGGCCAGCAGACTCTGCATTTGATGCCTTTCATGTGACATGGGTGCTAAATCATTGTGGTGCCAAGAGGCGACAGTGGCGATGAAAGGGTTAAAATGCGTTGCGCCTAGTGTATGACTTAAATCTGATCAAACAAAGTTGTGAATTTCATTCATATCGTACCTATTGAAATCAATTATCAGGCCGAAATCGTGAATGAAGCCACGGATGCAGATGACAAATTCAAAGTTCAAGGGGGGGGTGGAAGCAGGATATGATGTCACAGCCTCGGTTTCGACAGTAAAAGCCACTATCTAACAATCATGGCGGAAAAGTATGTCGCTGCTCAAGGCGAGCAAACATCATTGTAGAAATCTACTCCGTATTTTTCAATTCCAACTTTTCTGGGCTCTTTGACGCAGACGATGCGTAAAAGTGCTTCATCATATGGATATCAAGCAGGATAGCGGCATGAGTGTAACTTCTGTCGTTCTGAAGATCGTTGTGACAGAACTAAGCAAAATACGACCTCATTTGTTTTAGTCGATCTGAGGTTTTCAATCTAATTTTTTGCTTTTGTTCGATCATTGTGCATCCGCCTTAAAATACGTTGCACCTTGTGTGTATGTTTAGATTCGCATTTTTAGTTAAATTCAGGGGGTGCGCCCTATAATTAGAAGCGCCTTGTAGTCTATACAATACGGCAAATCTTCTTTTTCTTCTACAATCGCTCAAGACAGTTTCCCGTCATACGAGCGCAGATGCGTCATGCTGCCGTTGTGCGCCTAACTAAGGAATAGTATGCCAGCGAATCTGTCTTCGGATGGAGAAAATCTCTGCAAGAATTTCTCGAGAGAAAAAAAGGCAAGGAGAATGAATGGACGGTAAGGCAGAAAGATAGTATATAGATGAGAGTAAGCAAAGGGAAAAGGCAAGAGTCAAAGAGAGTGACAAGACGAGAGTGAAGTTACAAGTAGAGAACTTCCAGAAAGTGGGGGAACTAGCATACAAAAGACCCTTCAGCAGTGATGTCCCGAGGCCCCGGTCATCAGGCCCATTGACCTATTAAAATTGAAAAATGTCCTATTGTGTTCTCCCCCTGTCAGGACAAATGTCTGATTAAATTTTTAACACCGGCACGCTTTGTCTTATTGATTTCTTCAAGAGCCAGGACATCGTCCTATGTTTTGTCTGTTGGCTAAAAGACTCCAGGGATCATCCCAACAGCCGAAGCACTTGAAACACTATGGTACAAATGCGATCAGCGACAGGATGAGAACATTACGCGTGTGTCACAGTTTTTCCGTATTTGATTACCCCGCCACATGGGCAGCCACACCACGATTTCAGGGGGGGGGGGGGGGGAGCGGGACATTGTCCAATTGATTTATCTCGTCTCAGAACAGTTTGTCCTATCACTTTTCGATCCTCGGTGCATCACTGCTTCAGGTATCCCCCTCCCCCCCCCCTCCATATCCAGTCCTTACCATCTTTCAAAACAGCTCTCAAGACCTACGTATTCACACTAGATCACAACCTTTAGGGCCATATTACTTCTTAATTCTCGTCTCCCCCCCCCCCCCACCCACCTCTTTATCTTTACGTTAGTTGAACTGTGTGTAGATTGTCCTACGTCCAAGCTTTGTTTGGAGAGAGAAAGAGTAGAGTTAGGCCCTGTAATACACACATAAGCGGATATTCCATGCGGAAACCTGTGCGCAATCCATAAATAAAGTTGAAAAGATTTGCGCATGTGTCCGAATTTCCCCTATAATAATGCGTAAACTTTTATCCTTCTTTCTTCCACTTATTTAGGGTTTACCGTACGGAACTTACGCGTCTAATGTGAACCCGGCCATTAGACTGAGTTAGAGAGAGAATGTTGATGCTTTATTCAACAGTTTGTATCATGTGTTGTGTTTTTGGGTGGGGTGAGTGGTGGTGGTGATGGTAATGGTGCGTGTGAGTGTGTATGTGTATGTGTATGTGTATGGGGGGGGGGGGGGGGGAGGTGTATGTGTATGCCTATTTGCATGTGTGTGAGTGATCACATGTCTTTGTTGAACGTCTTGTTTTTAATTTTTTTTGTTATTAACCCTTTCACTGCCAGCCATTTATCAGCCAAAACGTTCGATTAAACTTACCCGGGTAGAGAAGAGATTCTGTCAGCATTATTGGGAATTCCTTTGTGATATGCATAAAGTAGGGTCTATCCTTACCTCCCAAAATTAAGAACATAAGGTCACGGATAGGATAACAGACCCTCATTTGATGCCTTTTAGTGACATGGGTGTCAAATAATTGTGGTGCCAAGAGGCGACAGTGGATGTGAAAGGGTTAAGGGCATGTGGACTGACCCTAGTGGCGGTGAAAGGGTTAAGGGCATGTGGACTGACCCTCTCTTGGACAGGTATCGGGCGGCGGCGCTGTTTCTGGCGATGCTGCCGGCGGGAGAGATGTGGTCCGTGGTCACCGAGTCCCCCAGGTGGAGCAGCACCGCCGCGCCCTTCACCCCCTGGGGGGTGGGCAGCTCCCTGGTCTGTCAGCACACACACACACACACACAGCATTCATTCATCATTAACGACCATAGCTGCCAACCTTGGAGAAATTAAATTCCTGACAAAAAGTACCCATTTTCAAATTTTTTTTTTCTTTTAGCATGCAATTTTTGTGTGACTGATGAGGAAGGAAAGTGTGTGTGTGTGTGTGTGTGTGTGTGTGTGTGTGTGTGTGTGTGTGTGTGTCAAAGTCAAAAATACTTATTATCACGTTAGGTGAAATTACAGTGTGGTCTCGTACAAGCACAATACAAACAAGGAAACACATTTGCATGCATTAGAAATGGAAACAAAGCTAAGGGAAAATGGATAACAAATCATCTTTCGCAAGAAGTTGCACATAGTTAGGGTCGATACAAGCGACTATCAAAACATTAAGAACTGCCCTCTTTCCCACCATTTCTATCCTCGCATTCATTTTACAATTGCACCCCCACCCTACCCCCAAACCCCCACCCACTCCAAAAAAAAAAAACCCCCTCTCCAATTGTTTGTGTGTGTGTGTGTGTAAATTTTGACCAAAATGACAAACTTTTCGTTGCCACTGGGTTTAAAAATAACGTGTGCTAAATGCATGGGCAGCGGGAGAACGGAGTCCTCGGTTTATGCGTCTCATCGTTTCATCCGAACGACTCCACTTTCAGACCGTTAAAGGCCGAGTGCAGAGTGAGAGGAAAAATCCCCTGTACCCAGGGTTTTAACTAACTCGCGTTTAAATCCCTGTAACCCAGGTTGTGTTTGTTTTTTTTTGGTGGCGAAACTTCCGGGTTTACTTAAACTTACTGTGCATAGTCGAACGGATTACTATCTTTGCCACTCTACCCTACTATACTTCTCTTCCTGTGCCACTTCTAACCTACAAAACCACACCACTTTAGCTTGTAAACGCAAAAGACTGGTCACAGCCTGACCACCTACACTAACTTCTAGTAGTGATAGTGTGACTGAGGCCTGCCACTCCCCCTCGACAGGGATGCTAAAGGTAGAGTGGTAGCTGTTTGATTGCCCTGTTGAGCCTGCCACTCTTCCCTGGACATGCACGCTAAAGGGTGAGTGGTAGCTGATTTATTGCCCTGCTGAACCTGCCACTCACCCCTGGACATGCATGCTAAACTAACGGTTAGTGGTAGGAAGGATTGCCCAAAAATGCTGAACCTACCCCTCTCCCTTGGACTTATGCAGCGCTAAAGGGTGAGTGGTAGATGATTGATTGCCCTGCTGAACTTGCCACTCTTCCCTGGACCTATGCATGCTAAAGGGTGAGTGGTAGCTGATTGATTGCCCTGCTGAACCTGCCATCTCTTTCCCTGGAACATGCCGCTAAAAATCGGTGAGTGTTAGATTGATTGATTGCCCTGCTGAACCTCCTGCCCACTCTCTTTTTCCCCTGGACAATGCACGCTAAAAAAAGGGTGAGTGGGTAGCTTGATTTGATTGCCCCGCTGCTGACCTGCCGGATCTTAGGCTTCTCTTCTTTTATCCCCTGGACAATGCATGCTAAGGGTGAGTGGCGAAGGGATTGGCCAGTGAATAGTGTGTCTGTCATCCCACCCACACTTGAGGAATAGGAGAGAAACCTGGACACTGCTCATTCGAATCCCACGACGGTCCGGCTCACTCGTGGGTACAATTTGTCACCTAGCACGTACTCATGGGAAATTCTATGTTCTAAACGAATCTGGTGAAACCCTACTAGTTACGTTAACTATATAAGTATTGCCCGCCCCCCCCGTAAACAAAATCTTGAGGACGAGTATCTATTTGCTATTAACCGTCTCGCCAAAGTCCGATGGGCAGTTGGGGCTGTTTACGTTCAGGAAGGTACTCCTACCTTGACAGTGTGTATTTGCGACATTAGCTGAACCACAATTTCATCTTTTTTCTAGGAGGGTTAAGGTTGGGTTAGGGTTAGGTTCGTTAATGGTTTAACAGTACAGAAAAGTTAAATATTGGTGGTTGTCGCAAAATACGACTCTCATCAGATACGGATACTTATTTTACGGCTCCTATTTTCATGCATCAATGCCTACCGCCGCAATTTGCTTTTCAGAACACTCCACTCAAATCCACCAGTACGACATGATTTTCATTACCAAGCCCTTCCGTCCCAGCATCATCTTCATGGAAATTCGCGCACTCCGCCTTGAAGATGCCAAGCGGTGACCGCGCTCAAATTGTTGGCGCGACCTTTGGTGATAAGACAATTGGTTGAAGCTCTCTCGGAAATACTTCGGGGCTCGACTTTGCTTTCCCGCCCCCCGCCCCCTCTTCTCTCTCCTCTCTCAGGCGACGCTAAAGCTCTCCGCGTACATCGTGTATATGTTTTTTGTTTTGTTGATTAGTTTTATTTTTCCCGTATACTTGCCTACCTGGTTCTTCCGTAATTTCTCGAACCCTCTCTGGCCAAAATCTATACTTTGCCGTAACAATACTGATAGCCCCTGATGGTAAGGATCTTGTCTGGCTACTTTATAGTGTTATTTGACTAATCTGAATTAAAATATATTTTGTCTTCTTTTGTATCCGACGTTTCGTTCGACTCGTGTATTGGTAGTATACGTTGACGTGTATAAATTGTGATCGAAAAATAAGCTGTGGATTAACATTTATTGTCAAGAGTCGAAGTATTTCACACGAACCTGCCTCACAACGATACAATCGTCTACAATCGTGATTTCGCATTGGGATCCAATCATACACATGTCGGGCGTTCCTTAAAACCCTTGTCAATCAACCGCCAAGTCACATTTTAGCAAACAAGTTCCGCGACAATGTCACTACAGGCATAAGGGAGAGAGGGGCACTCTAGATGGGGAATCCCTCGCGGCTGTCTCCTGTTCCTACTAGACCACTATTCTCTTACATTTTGGAGGTAGGATAGGTACTAATGTTATATACACGTCAGAGGAATTCCATATTGCAGATATTTTATTTTCTCTACCCACTAGCTTAACCCTTTCAAACGCCAGCCTTTTTGAAGCCAAATTTACATTAACCCATACCCGGGAGAAAAAAGAATATCGTCGTACAATATT
This sequence comes from Phymorhynchus buccinoides, assembly GCA_017654935.2. Lineage (NCBI taxonomy): Eukaryota > Metazoa > Mollusca > Gastropoda > Neogastropoda > Raphitomidae > Phymorhynchus > Phymorhynchus buccinoides. Next base: position 28,391,025 of record CM065710.1, read on the forward strand.
GGCGTTTCCTCTCTGACATATCATACATAGGGCCTATCTTACCTCCTCAAATTAAGAGCTAAGTCATTGGTCGACAGACCCTCATTTGATTGCCTTTTAGTGACATGGGTCAGGCTGAAACTCTGTTCCCCCAAAAGAGATTTTTTCAGCCGGAAATCCTTCCACCCGGATTTCAGCTGACGTCAGAAGTTTCGTTGCACTGCTTGCTCTTCAGCCGCCTTTTGGAAGTGATGATGTCGGGGAGGAGAAGGCGCGAATGATGATCGTGCCATTTAAATATGTACCCAGGCTGCTCGAGTATTTATTTCGATTTTCGAAATTTAGCGAGTTTTGTTTTTCGATGAGGCCGTATCGGGCCCTCTGTTGTCTGTACGTTCAGAAGTAGATATCCTAGCTATATGAGGGTCGCGGAGAAGCGGGAATGTTAGTGTCTCTGTAGGGCCTGATGGGGCGCATCTTGCCCAATCATTGTGTGCAAAAGAGGCCAGTGGCTGGTCGCTCGGGTTATCGTGTGGGGAGGTAGTGTGGGAAGGAGAGCGGTGGTGTGATGCCTGGAGTTTGTGGTGTGGTCCTATGGTGTGTGTGCACCGGTGTAACAGTCTCAAATCTGAGAAGAGAGGAATATTGAGAGCACCAATCAGGCTAGAGCTCTTCTCGTAAAAAGGTGTAGAAGAAAAAGAATTCGCTCACCGCGGAAATAAAGAGGTGGATCGAAGCGGAGGTAGGCTAGTGGAAAAAGTCGCTCGTGGTTAATCACTGATATAGTACTGAGTTTGTACAGTAAGTCGTTTGACGAGATGGTGGTCGTAGATCGATCAATCTGCAGAGACCGTAGACGAGTGGTGATGGGAAGTTGCGAGTGTATCTGGAGCTGATGTATTCGGATGTGTGAGCCACACATACAATGCATTAGGTGATATGACTGAGTATATATTAGATACTCACACGTAAAGCTAAAGTCATGCACAGCAACTGTGTGGGAGGTAAATGAGAGGGAGGAGGTAAGCCGAGCGTCGTGATGTGTGACTCACACGGCACGAAGGCCTGTGTGGTAGTAAGAATGTGCTGTGGTATGGATTGTGCTGAAGTACGTAGCTGTGATCCTCTACAGGATGCGGCGTGTACCTACTGTATAAAAGGCTATGATAGTGTAAATATAGTGGTGAGTAACGGCAGATACGCATTGTCCTGATGGATTGTGTGCACGGGCATATGGATAATGTGTAGATAATGCGATAACTTTGGAATAGAAATGAATATTGTTATAAATAGTGATGTGCATACTATGCTGTACCTAAACCACACACCCCGCAACGTGCATGCACATACTGCACTACGCACAGAGAATGTTGGCAAGTATAAAAGAACTATACATTATAGAACAAGGGCAAACAAATGCAGCATAGAATGAAATTCCTATCTGTTTTTCCAACTTGGGATTACTGACAGTGAAGATTTGGGGTACAGTCTGATTTTTTGTGTTGAAAATGGCTTTGCAGCGAAGGGTTAATCATAACATTCAGACTCTTCTCTACTCCCCCCGTGGATACAGGGGGTCTTTTGTATATAGTTCCCCCTACCTTCTGGAAGTTTTCTGTGCTTGTAACTTCCTCTAATCTGCCACTCTCTTTGACTCTGCCTTTTTCCTTTGCTCAGTCATCTACAATCTTTCTGCCTAGCGTTTCCATTCTCCTCCTGCTTTTTTCATAAAACGCTTCAAAAGATATCCTCCAGCCGAAGTCGACTTGCTGGGCCTATTTCTTTGATAGGCAGCTAAACGGCTCATGACGACTGCTCTCATAATTGACGGCACTGTCTGAGTCGATTGAAGAAAAGAAGAAAAGAAGAAGAAGACTCCTCCCCCCCCCCCACCCCCTCTCATCTCTCTCTCCCCTCTCTCTCTCTATGTAACCAACTCACGAGATCCTGGAGTAAACGTCGTTGAACTGGCAGGGACCACAGACTGCTTCTCCCGCCTCCTGTGAAAAATACCACACAGACACAACATTAGCATAACGCAACATCGCTATTGCCACTGCAACGAGGGTTTTTAACGCCCCTTGAACGGCAAGAGTTAAGCGCCTTTGTTGATCAGGTATCCAAAAGGGCATCCTCCTGTGATAATAAGCACCATTAGTGCATCAAATAGGGTTGTTGGCGAAGTTATGCCCTTGTTTGGTTACTACTCAACCGTCTTCCCCCCCCACCAAGGCATTCACGCCTTGCAAAAAGGTGCTCCCTTGCCAGTGGCCAATAACACAGCAAAAAATGCGAACGTGGACGTGTGTGTGTTTTTTTTTTTACTTGTTTTTTTAATCATGTTATTTTCTCCATAATTCGAATTGATAAATATGATTTAGACTAAAAAAGCACCGAAAAGACTGGGGAAAAAAGCTGAGTCAGACAATGTTTTTGTTAAATTTGTGGGGTGGCGGCTTATAATTAGAACAGAAGCGATCCTTGTGTCCTTGAGATACGGTACGTTCTTCACACATTTGCACTAGAAAGTGTGATTGTGTTACAATTACCTGGATCTCATCTCGTGTGGGCAAGATTGTCCCGAGGAATACAGGGTTTCCCTTCGGGGTTGGTCCCTGTGTACAGACAGACATACAAACCGTCGGGCATCAACCAAAAGAAACGTAAATAAAAGACCACACACACAGACAGACAGACACCATCGGGTGCATCAACGAAAAGAAACCGGCTCGCTGCCAAAAGAAAGCACATGTAGTAAATAACAATACACACACAGACAGACACCATCGGGGATCAACGAAAAGAAAACGACTTCGCTGCCAAAGAAGCACATGGTATGTAAATACAAGACACACACAGACAGACACCATCGGGCATCAACAAAAGAAAACGACTATCTCTGCCAAAGAAGCACATGTATGTAAATACAAGACACACACAGACAGACACATCGGGGCATCAACGAAAGAAAACGACTATCGCTCCAAAGAAATACATGTATGTATACAAGACACACACAGACAGACACCAATTGTGCTCAACGAAAAGAAAGACGACTATCGGCTGCCAAAGAAGCACATGTATGTAATACAGACACACAAGACAGACACCATTTGGGCATCAACAGAAAAGAAAACGACTATCGCTTCCAAAGAAGCACATGTATGTAAAACAGAACTACAGACCAGACACATTGGGATATCAACGAAAGTGAAAACGACTATCGCTGCCAAAGACATCACATGTATGTAAATACAGGACCACACAGACAGACACCATTGTTGCTCAATGAAATACCCATGTAAATAAAAGACAGCGCACAACAGACAACCGATCTGGGCAGATCAACGAAAAGAAACATGTATAAACACACACAGACAACACACTTCAGTAGCAATTTGTGTGGCAGTGGGTGGATGCCTCGTGCATCCATATACGGGACTGTGACGACGCCCGCCCCCTCCCGGGGGCTGACTACCGTGGCCAAGTACGGTTCAAAACAGACGCACGCGCACGACATATAGACACACACACACACCACAGTCGCACACACAGGACAGACAGCACCACCACACACACACGACAGACAGACACACACACACCAACGCACACGCGCACAACACACACACACACAGCAGACAGCCCTGAATACCAGAGGCTCTGTCCTCACGAGTCTATGCAAGACGGTACCACAGCCAGGACGTTGGCTATGTAATCAGGGCGGGCAGACAGACATACACACACACCCTCAGACGCCCTGCCTACCCGGAGCTCCGTCTCAAAGTCGTGCAGACGGTTTTTTTACAGCCAGGGCGTCTGCTATGACCAGGGTCAGGCATCATATCCTACAGACACAACACACACACACATCAGTACAGTGCCTGACTCCCCCAGAGGCTCTGTCTCAAGTCGATCGCAGACGGTACCGGAGCCAGGACGTAGGCTTGACCAGGGGCAGACAGACAGTACAGACACACACAGCAGACAGCCCTGCTCACCCAGAGGCTCTTCTCAGTCGATGCAGACGGTACCCAGCCAGGGCGTAGGCTATGACCATGGGATGGGAGGCCAGGTAGTTGGCGCCGCGTCAGTGGGTGGATTCGACCCTCGAAGTTACGATTCCCCGACAGCACCCACACCCACCGTCCACAAGGTCGCCCTGTGTCATAATATATAATACTAATACTAATGAAAATTCGCCTTCGCAGATGCTGTGTCAGACCAGTTAGCATAAGCTAGAACGCCTAGTCTACATCAAAATGTTTGTTATTGCTCTGCATGGTTTGTGTGGTGGATTGTCTTAAGCCATGGCAAGCTCCTAGCATACATCATCAGTCTTATCCCTCCAAAGTCGGAGTGTGACGGTTCACGTGGCGGGGTAATCAAACTGTCACACACACGTAATGTTTCTCATCCTAGCTGTGCATCTGTACCATAGTGTTCATTTGCTTCTCTGTTGGATGATGCCTGGAGTCACTTAAGCCGGGTAATACACAACATCATAATGAAAACAATACAAAGGTCTAGTTTGTTTGCAAATCATTCGCTCGCTTCGCCTTCCCTCGTCAACGCCATTTTTGTTTGTTTGCTGCTATGGTATTTGACCGAGTAAGTAAGGTAAACAACTCTAATTTTCACGGAAGTGCTCTCCATAGTTTTTTCCCCCCAAAAAAATCGTCTTTTGAAATTATACATTCATCCCTTTTTCTGATCTCGTTTGTTTTATCATTCCACATTCATCTTTTTTTTTCCGCGTTTCATTACTTTTCTTTCCTTTTTTTTCTTTCTGCTGCACACTGGGGGGGGCCCTCCGATGCCCCACCTTTTCTATTGCGTATGGCCACCTCATCAGGCAGAAGGTCCGCTGTTCGCCGATGCATGTCATGCACCCCGTAGCCCACGATGTCAATCTGAGAACAACAGCATCATCATTAGTACTACTATCGCCCCCCGTGGGGATACCGGGTCTTTTGTACAAATAGTTCCACCACCTTCTGTGCTTGTAACTTCCTCTAATTCTGTCACTCTCCTTTACTCTGCCTTTCCCTTTGCTTACTGTCTCTGCTATCTTTCTGCCTACCGGTCCATTTCCTCCTGCCTTTTTTTCTATAAATTCTTACAAAGATTTCTTACGCAGAAGCGATATGCTGGCCTACTATTTCTTAGTAAGGGCATAAACTGCAGACAAACGCATCTCTCTACGCTCATATGACGGAACTGAGCGAGACGAGGAAAAGAATTGTACTGCACGGGCAGTGGGTGGATGCCTCGTGCCCTCCATACAGGGAGCTGGATGTCCTCCCCTCCACGGTCTCTCCCCGTGGGATAATTGGATGCTAAAATTGTCCAATCTAGAAAGACAGACGACTTATATACATTGTATAATTAAAATATGGGTCCACCAATATCCAAATCAAATTTTTAAAAATGAAATGGGGCAGTAGGTGGAATGCCTACTGTCATTTGTCTAAAATCCCCCCCCCCCCCCCCCCATCCGTCACAGAAAAATCGCATGAAAAAAAAAGGTGGTGCGCCTCTGCGGCGGGGACGTGCTCTCCAGTGGGGCACCCCAGATTTCACAAGAAATGCTCTGTGACTATATTTTCATCATATTTATAAGGACAATCTTTGTTATGTCTCTTAATACTCCAAAAGTGCTTTGAAATGAGTAGTTATGCATTTTCCTTCAGGAAGGCTAAACTTTGACCTGTGATTTCTCAAATAGGCGACGTCGCCGCTACCAACTTTAGATGCTCATAACTCCTAAAACGGAAAACGTTACAAGAATAATTCTTACATCATTCGAAAGAGATTTCGCCCGAAGGGTTTAACTTATCATTTTCTCAACGGTCATTTTCGACACTTAGTGGGTCCCAAAAGTGTGCTTGGTCCGTATTAGATGTTCCACTATCGTTATCTTTATTTGTCAATTATACTGACCCCAGTTTCTGCAATACTCGGTGACCCCGCTGCCCTGAGGTAAACGGTCACCACCCACTGCTTGCCCGTGGACGACTGTTCTTGATGTTACGGCTTGACGCTTAGCGGGGCCCCGCCTCCACCCCCTTTCTTTGCCAGAAGCCTACGACAAAGGGAGATAAACCATAAGGATGACGGCTTGACGCTTACCCGCCTCCACCGCTTTCTTTGCAGGAGACCTACGACAAAGGGAGATAAACCATCACAGGATGTACGGCTTGACTCTTATGGCCCCTCCTCCACCGCTTTCTTTGTCCAGTAGACCTCACGACAAAGGGAGATAAACACATCAAGGATGTTTACGGCTTGACGCTTAGCCCGCCTTCCACCAACCGCTTTCTTTGCCAGGAGACCCTACGAAAAGAGATAAACACCTCACAGGATGTACGGCTTGACGCTTAGCCCCGCCTCCACCGCTTCTTGCCAGTAGACCTACGGCAAGGGCAAGATATAACCATTGCGTCTAACAACAAGGGAGACAAACACATTACACAACAACAAAGGGAGACAGACCACATGCACTTCCTACAACAAGGGAGATAACAAGCAAGAAAATTAATTTAAAAAATTAAAAAAAGAAGAGATTTGCCAGCCAAATCCTCCCCACCAGATTTTCAGCTACTTTTCATCCTAAATTTTTACTTTCTAAAACCACATCCACATCTGCCGACATTTTGTTCAGCTGGGGGTACTCCCTTTTCACTGATCGTGACTGTCCTCAAACACACACATTGGCGGGCGGCACGTTCAGCCATTTTTTTTTTTTTACTTCCGAACCGTTTAGAATAACATTCGCAATCGATGACGGAGGGGTTGAGGGGTTTTGAACAGAAAACAATAACCCTAAAAAAAATAAAAGAACAAACTATAAATCCCATTTAATATAAAACTATAAATGTTAGTAAAATGATGGCCCCGTTACAAAAACAACCATGAATCCCTTACAGGCCCCCCAAATTTCATAAGCAACCTCTTTCTATGCATATCTGTTCCCAGCGTGACAGAAGGTTGGAAGTATTTGTACAGAAACAATAGCCGTTAATCAAAAACGAGCCGTTTTCAAAACAAACTTGTTATGCCCCTTGCATTTCCCCTTAGCTCTTCCATCTTGCAAGTCCCCCTCCCTTCATTTTGCAACTTTCTTCCCAGCATGACAAGGGATTGGAGGCATTGGTACACAAACAACAGCCCATTTTTTTTAACACCACACGAAGCAAAGAAACAAACTGTTAATCCGCTACAGGGCCCCTTAGCCATTCCAATCCCTTGCAGGCCCCGCCTCCCTTTAATTTGTCATACCAGCTCCGCACATGACGGAGGGTTAGATGCAATTTGTAAACTTTTTTTTTTAAACCACCTAACAATCCCCACCCCGGCCTCCACAGCACCCCTACTTCCATAAGCACCCTTGGCAGGGCCCCCTCCTTTCATTTGCATATTAGCTCCCACATGACGAGGGGGTTAGAGCTATGTAAAACAAAAACGGACAAACCCCCCACCAAACTCCCCACACAGCCCCCGCCCCCCTATTCCACAAGCTAAACCCTATTGCAGGTCCCCTCCCTTCCCCCTCATTTTCATACCTGCTCCCCGCATGACGGGGGGTTGAGGTGTTGGTGCAGAGGTGATGCGCCGGCAATCACCACGGAGCCGTGCTCCGCAGACGTGAACTCCTGACCCTCGACACCAGGGGCCCGTGGTCGAACCGCATTGTCCTGCGGTGCCGGTACCCCTGGAGCTATAGAGAGATAACACAACTCCATGTTTCTTCTTCTTCTGCGATCACTGAGCAGTTTCCTCCAGTAGTTTTTTTCCTCAGCTCCTTTCAGTTCATGCTTTTGTTAACACTCATCACCACATAAACCAATCCTGTAAACCATAATGTTTATCTCTGCACCATTTCGTAACTTTTTATATCTTTTGGAAAACATTTAAAACTATTATCCTACTGTATACTCATCGAAAGCAGCCTGCATACTCGCGTGTCTGTGTAGTGTCCTGTATTACGTATTTTATTATTTTTGCCTTTTCCCTTTGCTTTCTGTCATCCTACCGTCTTTCCGACTTACTGCCCCATTCTCCTGCCTTTTGTTCAAAAATCTCCCAATAATTTTTTCTCCTTTGAGCTCTCCGAAATCGAATGTGTGCGGCTGTACGCAGCGGGGGACCAGTGAAAACTGAAACCGGACACATTCGTACCTTAACCCATTATGGCCATGGAACGCAGAAGAAGAAAGAAGAAACCTTTTGTGGTGCATGCAATGCGACATTGGGGGTGAAAGGGTTTAATAATCATGCCGCAACCTTTCGTCCGACCGTTGTTGGGATGCCTGGTGAATCGGCCTTCATGTCGTCGACCGGGCACCTTGTCGTGGGGCTCTTGGGTCCCCGAGCAGCAAGGCACCACCGTGGACAGGTCCAGTTCCACCAGCTAAGAAATCAAAACCACAGAAACGTGGATTGAACTTGTTTCAGTGCTTTCCAATCACCAGAATATAATAACTTTAGGTTGGTAGTTTTCGCAGAATCTAGTTCCACCACCTCTAAAACACACAGAACAAGGTGGGGTTGACATGCTTCAGGGTGCTTTCCATCCCAGAATAATAACTTTAGGTTGGGTAGTTTCACAGAATCTAGTTAAGATAGCTTCTAGTTCCACCACCTAGAAAACACACAGACACGGTGGGTTGACATTGCTTCAGTGCTTTCAATCACTCAAATTAATAAATTTAGGTTGGTATTTTCACAGATCTAGTTCCACCACCTGGAAAACACACAGAAACCAGTGGGGGTTGACATTGCTTCAGTGCTTTCCATCACCAAATCTCACTTTAGATTGGTGTTTTCACCAGAATCTAGTTCCACCACCTTGAAAACACACAGAAACAGGTGCGGTTGACAATTGCTTCATTGCTTTCCAATCCACCAGAATATAACACTTTAGTTTGGGTAGTTTCACAGAATCTAGTTTCCCCACCTGGAAGACACACAGAAACCAGGTGTGGTTGACATTGCTTCGTTCAGGTGGGCTTTCCAATCGCCGCAGAATATATAACTTTTATGTTGGGTAGTTTCCATATCTAGTTCCCCACTGGAACGCACTAAACCAGGTGGGGTTGACATTGTTCAGTCTTCCATCCCAGAATATAACAACTTTTAGTTTGGGTAGTTTCAAGAATACTTAGTTCCACCCACCTGGAAACACACAGAACCGGTGGGGTTGACTTGCTTCAGTGCTTTCCAATCACCAGAATATAACACCTTAAGTTGGGTAGTTTCCAGATACTATTTCCCTACCACCTAGAAAACCACAGAAACCAGGTGGGGTTGACATGCTTCAGTGCTTTAAATCACCAGAATATAATAGACTTTAGGTTGGGTATTTCCGAATCCTAGTTCCACCCCTGGAACACACAAGAACCAGGTGGGGTTTGACATTGCTTCAGTGCTTTCCAATCACACCAGAATATACAACTTTAGTTTGTGTAGTTTCGCATAATCTATTTCCACCACCTAGAAACACACATAAGGGAAACCAGGTGGGGTGACATTGCTCGTGCTTTTCCAATCACACCAAATATACAACTTTAGTTTGGTAAGTTTCACAGAATCTAGTAACAGACAGGTCTAGTTCCCCCACCTAGTAAAAACACACAGAAACCAGTGGGGTTTACATTCTTCAGTGCTTTCCGCAATCACCAGATATTAACTTTAGTTTGTAGTTCACAGAATCTAGTTCCGCCACCTAGAAACACCCAGAAACCAGGTGGGGTTGACATTGCTTCAGTGCCTTTCCAATCACCA
>CM065710.1:28401286-28499884 GCA_017654935.2 Phymorhynchus buccinoides
GCCGAGATTGGCTCTATCAGTTGCTTTTCTGTCATGATTTCCCTAATGTTTTTTCTTTAATTATCTCTGGCAGTCAAGTGGTTAGAACGCAAAGCATAGCACACTCAAAAAAAGTACGTAGGAAACAAGATGAATATAAAACCCTAGCATTACTGGTGTCCAGGATGCACAATCGACCAACCAAGAGTCAAAAGAGAAATACATGGCGACCGACAACCTAACACATCCCACCAGGAAGATGTTAAGTAACGATGTGTGCGTGCCAAAAGGAAAAAAACAACGTCGAAAACATGCAGACCATTTCAATATTTTGTTCTAATTTATTCCGCTACATTGTTGGGCCTGCATTGTAGTAACAAACACTACTCATTGGATTCGTCTTGTCATTTTGATGGCTTCCCCCCCCCACCCTTTTCCCACCCCCCCACCCCCTCTTTCCCTACCCCACCTTTTTCTTAGTATATTTTTTTGTTTTTTATCTTCTTTCTTTTTCTTTTTTTTAAGGTTGGTGGTTAACTTCCCGTTATTTACGTAAAAGGCGCTGGTGGTAGGATGTTTTTTGGTTTTTTTAATGTGGTTTTTTTGGGGGTGGGCTTGTTTTTAACATGTTATACAGTTTAGCGCACATCATATACACGCCACACCACAAACCTTTTTATGTATTTAAAAACAAAAATTGGTAAAGGTCAAGAGGTGCCCACCCCCCACCCCCCCCCCCTCCATTATCTTGGGTAATGAGTATTCTTTACGTTTTTTAGCCTTTCTTACCATACATACAGCTGTAATTTTAGGAATTAAGTTTTAGCTAATAACCTTTTTTTGGAATACTAACCCTAGCCCTAAACCTAACCCTAACCCGCCCACCCTAATATAAGACGGAGAAACGCAACGAACCACAAACTGTGACAAATCGCTGTGTAACTGCAGTACATAATGGGGGGTTAGGGTTAGGTTTAGGAGATAGGGTTAGTATTCCAAAAAGGTTAATTAGCTAAAAATGTTCGCTAAAATAAAATACAGCTCTACATATGTATGGTAAGAAAGGCACAAAATGGGAAAATAGAATTAACCGAGAAATGTAGGGGGGGGTGGCACATCTTTACCTTTACCAAAAAATTTTTATAGACTACAAGGCGCACCTGATTATAAGGCGCAACCCCCAAATATATTTTACACAAATTCAGATTTTGTTATAGTTTATAACTCGCTCTAAAATAGACAAACACATGGCAGGATACTTGGCAGTGAATGTCTTTGCATTTGGTGGGAGTGGTAGTGGTGTCTTGGGCGAAGGTATTCGGCCCGTGGTGCTGGAAGGGTTTAAGGGTTTTTTCATAATAAAGATCTGATGCCTGGTTCGATGTGCAAAGCTGAGCCCTATATTTCGGTAAAGGTAAAGATGTGCCACCCCACCCCCCCTGCATTTCTCGGTTAATTGTATTTTTCCGTTTTTTTGCCTTTCTTACCATACATAACTGATAAGCTGTATTTTAGGAACATTTTTAGCTAATAACCTTTTTGGAATACTAACCCTAGCCCTAAAACCTAACCCTACCCCCCACTATGTACTAACTGGGCAGTACACCGCGATTTGTCACAGTTGTGGTTCATTGCGTTTTTCCGTCTTATAGGGTGGGGGGGTTAGGGATAGGGTTAGCGGGATAGGGTTAGTATCTTCCCAAAAAGGTTATTACCTAAAATGTTTCCTAAACATACAACGCTTTATGTATGGCAAAGAAAGGCAAAAATGGAAAAATACAATTGAGAAATGTAGGGGAGGGTGGCATATCTTGACCTTTACCCCACTTTCAAACTGGAAATACTGAAAGTAGGTGTAAAATATAAAACGTAATATTACGAATAAATATGTGCAAATCCTCCGACAGTTCTCTGCATGCCTGGAACTCCGATGTGCAAAGCTGAACCAACGCTTTCAAACTAGAAATGGGTATAAAATATGAACGTATATTATGAATAAATCCATGCAGGAAGAAGGTTGGGACTCATGAAATGACACCCCCCCCCCGAAAGAACACTGTAAAACTTTGGATGGCTTTTGTTGTGAAGATTAGAATTTGGATTTTGTTCAAATTAGTGTTGTTCACCAATTTCGACTACATTTTTTGGAGAGTCCAGATTTGCAAGGGCGAAATTGGTGATTTCAATTTTGTGGTGTTTGTAGGAATGTATAAAATGTCGCTAAGCTAGTTTGTGATAAAATACGTGTTGTCTTATTAATCATTTAGACTTAGTACTGGTGTTGTTTGTCAGGCATGGTAGTGGGGGCAAAGTGGTTTTCAAGGAAAATGGCCGGGGGTCCAGGGGGCCGAAGAAAATTCAATAAATGAGTGAAATTTTCACTTTTTTCATGCCATTTCAATGCATTTTTTAATAATTTTGTTTCAAACTGTTTCGCGGATTTTCCGCGATTCGCGGAGGTCTACCATGCCTGGTTTGTTGATAATTTGAGTGTGTGTGGTTTTAGAGTGACATGATTAAGTTCATTGAAAAGGCTAAAAAGAATATTCACAGCACAAGTACATCAGTAAATAGGAACATTTGTGGGTTTACTTTGTCAAAGATGTGTACATTTCTGTTGTTCAATGCGATGTATTTGTTTCGAGATGTGTTGTGTGCGTTTGTGCCAATGTTGATGATGATATTTCTAATTTATAAATAATTTTGAAGCCTTGTCACGATTTTGTAAAAAAAAAAAAAAAAAAAATCTTATGCTCTTGGTTTCTATTTTTGGACGAATACTTTTTCACATCCCTGTTATGGAACATATCTTTTTAGCCACTTTTGAGAGAGAGAGAGAGAGAGAGAGAGAGGAGAGAGAGCAGAGAGAGAGGAGAGAGAGAGAGAGAGAGAGGAGAGAGAGAGAGAGAGAGAGAGAGAGAAGAGAGAGAGAAAGAGATAGAGAAAGAGGAGAGAGAAAGAGGAGAGAGAAAGAGAGGAGAGAGAAAGGGAGAGAGGGAGAGAGAGAGAAAGAGGAGAGAGAAAGAGAGAGAGAGAGAGATGAGAGAGAAAGAGAGAGAGAGAGAGAGAGAGAGAGAGAGAGAAAGAGGAGAGAGAAAGAGGAGAGAGAGAGAGAGAGAAAGAGAGAGAGAGAGAGAGAGAAAGAGGAAGAGAGAGAAAGAGAAGAGAGAAAGAGAAAGAGAAGAGGAGAGAGAGAGAGAGAAAGAGAAGAGAGAAAGAGAGAGAGAGAGAAAGAGAGAGAAAGAAAGAGAGAGAGAGAGAGTGTATGTGTTAATTTGTTGTTATTTTATTTTAATCTAACGGACCGAAATATCGAATTGGTGGGTTGGTATGCGTGTTACCTTTTTTTGTCAGTGGGTTGCACGTTATGCAAATGTAACGTTTAATCTCTTTTTTAAAAAATCTTCAACCAGTGTGCCACTTTTTGTTTCTATCCAATTTCTCTACATTGTAACATTAAAAAAAAAGAAGTAAATTTTGTTTCCATTATTTTATGGTGGTTGGTTTTCCTTGTTGGGATTTTCTCAACTTCAGCTGAATTGATTCACCGTATGCTTTTTGGGGTTGTCTTTAAAAAAAAATTAAAAAAATTGTTCTATTCTGAATTTATTGCCACAATCTATACGAACCAAATGATTATTATAATATTATGGCTTTTTGTTGAAATCTATTTTTGAACAGGGGAGAGAAAAAAATGTTTTGTGAAATAAAATGTGTGTGATTGAAAACAGCGTTGTTTCCTTTGTTTACCTTATTTTTTGGATTATAAGGCGCACCCCCAAACTTTACACAAAATTCAGATTCTGTTACATTATATTTTCTTACGCTTAGTCACATTATAAGGCGCAGGGGTCTCAGTCTGGGGAAAAAGTATCGCCTTAAGAGTCCAAAAAATATGGTACGTTCTTCTTAAAGGGCAAGCCACACGTCCACTATAATCGTACGACTGTATGATACGATTCGATCACGTGGTCTCCAAGAGCAAATGTGATTGGCAGCATCGAGACCACGTGATCGAATCGTATCGTACAGTCGTGCGATTTTAGTGGACGTGTGGCTGACGCTTAACTGTTCATTGGTTTTAAAGTCATTTTGATGAAATTCTGCTCAACGTCCTCCGGTCTGGAACAGACACATATGGGACATTATTCGTAGATATAAAGATGGTGGGAACGATCCTTGGAGGCAATGCCCGGAGGCAGTGCAACACCAGGAAAGTCCCGAATTTTTAACAATACAGATGTGAGCTGTGATACTTATTTTTTTTCTTTCCATTTTGGGGGTCGACTCATTTTAATACTGTTGTGAATAAAGTTTTTAACACTATTAATTACCTTTATTACCTTGGCCCTTCACTCAAATGGCTTTCATCATTGGTTGACATTGGCCTGTAGTAGGGGCCAACAGTAACATGAGAGCTGTACGTGGAGGGGGCGGGGTTGTCCAGCTCCCCGTATGGAGGCATGAGGCATCCACCCACTGCCCCGAGACCCAAGTTTAATCTCTCTACTACTCTCTGTTGTGTGGGTGAAGCGTGCGCAAAGTATTACACATGACAAGGCATTTATGTAGCTTGTGCATGGCTTAAACTGCTTCCTTCTCAGGAAGGAAATCCTTTTATTGAAAAATCGGCACAGACGGAATTCCGTTTTTTTTTATATTTTAATTTTCAAAAAAAATAATAAAAACTAGCAAAAACAGCTTTGCTGTAAGCGAAAACCCGATTGGCGTTGTATAAGAGCCCCGATTATGCATACAAATTGCTTTACATTGATTAAAAGTGCCTCAGTTGCCCCATTTCCTTTTTTTGAAAATGGTCAGGTTTAATCCTTGCTTGTGTGTTTCTCATATTCACCTTCATTGAAGTAGGTTTTTAAGTGTTGCGGACCCTTAAAAATTTCATTTCAAACGGACCCTTCCAACCAGCCGGAATAGCAGCTGCTCCCTCTGCTATCCGGTCGTCATGGTCAGAAACGACAAGACCGGCACAGGCATTTTCTTCTTTGATCGCTCAGTTTCTTGTCATATATGAGCGCAGATGTGTCATGCTGCCGTTGTGCGCCTTACTAAGAAATTGTTAGGCCCATGCATGTTTCGTCTTTGGCTGGAGAACGTCTTTGTAACAATTTCTGGTTTTGGGGGGGGGGGAGGGGGGGGGGGGGGAAAGAAGGAGAATGGGACCGTTTAGGCAGAAACAAAGTAGATGACAGTAAGCAAAGGGAAAAGGCAGAGTCAAAGAGAGCGACTGATTAGAGGAAGTTACAAGCACAGAATTCACCTTCGCTTATAGTCCACAGAGGCGTCTCTGTGAAATTCGGGTTGCTCCCACCTGGAGAGTGCATTGCCACCAGAGGCACCCATTTAAAAATTATTTGCATTTTTGTTGCAACTGATTAGGAAGGAAAGAGGGGGGAGGGGGAGGGGGTAATTTTTGACCAAATGACAACTTTTTTCGTTGCCACTGGTTTTAACGTGTGCTAAGTGCATGGGCACATGGGACCTCTGTTTATCGTCTCATCCGAAAGACTCCACGTTCAGACCAAAAGGCCTAGTGCAGAGTGAGAGGAAAAAATCCCCTGTACCCAGGTTCGAACTCGGGTTTATCATGCACGGGGCGAACGCGTTGCCTCTGTGCCACTCTACACCACGAAATTGGTAATTTATCCGAAGAAACAAAAAAGTAGTCTTTACAGGTAAACCAACCAATAGTTTCCTCGACTATTGGAAAGTCACAACAAAAATACCCTCCCTTTACCAACGCACGCGCTCTCTCTTGAATAAACACATGGACAAATCTGCATCGATAATTTTTACTTGATCACAATTCCCTACAAAAAAAAGAAATTCATCATATATTCACCTACTACAACATTTGGACACTTATTACAAACAAACAGCATGTCTGATTACACACACCCACACATATCTGTGACCCAGCACCACGAAAGGGACATTAAGTCGCTGGGCTAGTTTCTCACAACAGGCTTGCAAAGTCAAAAATCTTATTTTATTTTTTTTAATCAATTTTGAGTTATGGGTATTTTCATGTTCTCTAACATCTCATCTTTCATATCTATAAAGGACAATCCTTGTTATGGTCTCTAAATACTCCAAAAAGTGCTTTTAAATGAGTAGGTTGATGCACTTTCTTCAGCTAGGCTAAACTTTAGATTGTGATTTATCAAAATGGCCGACAGTCACCCTACCAACTTCAAATGCTTATAACTCTAAAATGGAAAACGTTACAAGAATGGTTCTTATATCATTTGAAAGAGAATTGTCTGAAGTTCATAGCTGGACCATTATCTCAGAATGGTCATTTTGACACTTAATGTCCCTTTCACTGGGTCACGTTTTAATAACACACCAATGGGCACTCTTCGGGGGAAGATATGACACAATTTTGGCTGACAACACGCACGCTTTGCTTTACACTACATACACGTCTAATAATAACAATATGCTCCTGAACCAATATTTTTAAATTTAAAAAACCCATCTATAATACACCTTGCATTCATAGAATCACCCTCATTACATATTCAAAATGGCATCTCTAGTAACTTGAGGAGAGAAAAAAAAGATTAGGAAGGCAAACAATTTTGTTTTTCATCTTTCAATTGGGATTCAGTTCCAAACACTTTTTTTTTTAAAATCACATCAGTTTTAATCCAGAAGCTCTACAT
Organism: Phymorhynchus buccinoides; assembly: GCA_017654935.2. Taxonomy (NCBI): domain Eukaryota; kingdom Metazoa; phylum Mollusca; class Gastropoda; order Neogastropoda; family Raphitomidae; genus Phymorhynchus; species Phymorhynchus buccinoides. The sequence continues at coordinate 28,407,952 of CM065710.1, forward strand.
AAAAATCTGTTTAGTTTTTAGTGATCAAACATAACATCGAAAATGCAAAACTTTGGCACATAATTGAGGTATCCAGCTAAGCGTAATCTACAATCATCTAAAAAATACCATGGACTTTTTGAGACTTAGTGAACCATACGCTCGTACGAGTGGGGCTAATCCTCTCTAAAATTAGTTGGGGATAAAGAATTCTAGAGAGACATGAATATTTGAGGTATCTACGAAAGTTATTAGCGTGATAATCTGCAATCTGCCCTCTGGCGTGAAAAATATCGACTGTTTAATTGTTTTCTGAATATCGTACATATACATCCAATCAGAAATAGTGTTTCCCTTACGAAATAAGCGTCTGCTAGACTTTCAGGACTGATAATTTGGAGCAAGAGCAAATCAATTCTCTTGCAGGAAGAATCCTGTTAGATCAGTTCTACAAACATCAATAATTATATGATGGTTGCATGGATGTCCTGAATTGCAGGATTTTAATTTAAGATTTTGTTGTCTTGTCTTATCCTGCCTTAAAGACTCCAGGAATAATCCCAACAGCCAAAGCAAGCATTTGAACACTATGGTACAAATGCACCAGTTTAGAGATGAGAACATTACGTGTGTGACCGACCGTTTTTTGATTACCCCGCCACGTGGGCAGCCACACTCCGACTTCGGAGGATTTTGAGAAGCAACGATTTACACACACACACTTGTACAATAAAAAGGGCCTATATAAGCATTTGCTATATTCAAAGGAATGTAGCACTTGTTCTAGTCTAGAGGGGTGAAAAAGAGCAGTAAATGTGTGTGCGCTGCCCCTGCACTCCGCCGGGGCCGCCCCCTTGCAGGATGTTTTAAACTTCCCAGGAGCACCCATGTGATTGAAATATCAATATTGGTCGATCTCAATTCTCATTGGCCGTCAACATGTTTCACGGTTTCAGTGATAAACTTGACGTTTTTTTAGCTGGATTCTTTCCATTGATAATTGTCGCATAGCTCTCTATCCAATCGTTCATTAAAACCCCTTGAATTCTGCCTCGTAGTTTGTACCCTACTTGTAGGAATGTCGGTTTTGGGGGGTAAAAATTCAAAATCCTAGGTGAAATGCACTAATTTTTATAATTTTTTTAAAACCCATTTTTTTTATTTCTTCGCTTTGCATGAACAAGTGCTGGAAGGACATAACATAAACAATGGAAAATGCTCATTTCCTCAAAATGTATTTCATAATTAACGAAATAAAAGAAAATAGTACAAGAAATATTTGAAGGCAAATTTTGGGGGGGATAAGTAATGAAAATGTGAAAGAAAGTATCTTCTAAAAGCTGTATGCGTTTCTTTTTGTTGTTGTGGACAGTATACATTTTGCAGTAAGCAAACCAATATTCATCACATGCTAATAATATAGCAGGAATCTGATCCTGAATCTACGAAACTGTTGAATAAAAAATTTTTTAAACCAATCTACGAAAGCTTAAAACCCCCCACAAAACACCACATTAATACGACCGACTTCTCAGGCAACATTTCATCAAAAGGAACCTCCCACCCACACACGCACTCTCTCTCTTGCATTACATACAATTTACGCCTACAAGTCGCAGCACTGATTTCTATATCATTTCAATCAACTCAACACAAAAATCATCATACCCTTTTTTTTTCCCGAAAAAAAAAGATGAAAACATTCATCGATACGTTTTATTCTTTTAATGATTCTAGTCGTACCGACCCCTCTACCCCCTCTCCCCAACATCCCCCTTTGATGCTGTCGCCGTGTGAGGGGGAGGGAGGGGGGAACGCCACCGTCCATTCACCCCATACTATCCCACGTCCTAGGGAAATCACATGACTTAAAACGTCCAATCAACATGATTGAAGCAAATGGATAGATACCCGCACAGTTTTCATAAATATTACAAATGGATTTGACATTTCGTTCATTTCAACATTCGTGGGCGAACGAAGGGACATTGATTGGTTAAACCTTAGGAACAGGAAAGAGAGAGAGAGAGAGAGGAGATGGGGTGGGAAAGATGAGATCGTATTTCACTTCTACACTAAAGAAACTCCGCCCCGTGGGGATACCAGGGGGTCTTTTGTATAAATAGTTCTCCCACCTTCTGTGCTTGTAACTTCCTCTAATCTGTCACTCTCTTTGACTCTGCCTTTTCCCTTTTGCTTGCTGTCATCTACTATCTTTCTGCCTTTTTACCGGTCCATCCGTTCTCGTGCCTTTTTTTTACACGAAACACTTTCAAAAACATTTCCCAAAAACATTTCCTCCAGCCGAAGTCGAACTTGTTGGGCCTAACTATTTCTTAGTTAGGCGCATAGCGGCAGCATGACGCATCTGCGCTCATAATTGACAGGAAACTGAGCGAGCGATCGAAAAAGAAGAAACTCTAGATCTATCGACATCCATGCTTCACAGAACTTATCTAATGTGCCGATTGACTAACACAATTCCATCATTTACTCATGGCATATGATCATTGTCATAATAATAGAGTAGTTATTTAGCACCCATCCTAGGAGATCAAGATATAAGGATCAAGATGTAAGTCCTTGGTACAAGAACAATGAGGTTTTATACCGAAAATTCTCTGCCCCTGTCTCGTGCCCTCCCTGAGATGTGAACGACTTAAGATTCTCGCCCTTGCCTGTAGTAGTATATATACATGGGTGCTACTCCCAAAAATGAAAAAAATACTGAAAGGCAGGGGTCCAGGGGCCGCCCAGACCCCTGGCGGGGTACAGGGGCAGCGCCCCGTTGGGGGGTTCAGGGGGGCAACGTTGCGCGCAGGTTGCAAATCTCTTTCCTGCTTTTCGTCTTCTCTTTTTGACGCATCTTCCTTGCGTTTCTAGGCAGGAGCTTTGCATTCAAGCCCACCTCTTATCGGTTAGGCAAGGGAGGTTGGAGGGTGAAATCGTCTCAATAGTTGTTGCTCCAAGGGCAATATATTTAAACGTCTTGAACTCAACATTCCCTTCTTCTTCTTCGCCTTAGGTAGCCAACTTCATCACGTTGAAGATTCTTGCTGCACTTTAGGGGGTAGTACGGAAAAGAAAGAAAATAAGTTCAGCAAAGATACTGTAGAAAGTTGTTAGTAGAAGGTTGTACGTCCTCATAGCAGTTGTTCATCAACGAACGTTGGTCTTGGGAAAGGGTCGGTTGGGAGGCGCTGTAGTAAAATCAGTGGTAGAAAGTGAACTGATGAGATATTATGGGGAGAAGATAGAGCCCAAAACAGTCAGGGAAAACTGAAGTATTTTTAGATACACCGGGATACTAAAAAAAAAGAAAAGACTTTACAACACTGTAAACTGAAAAGCCTACCCTTGCATTTTCTTAGTCCTACCAACAACCCCCTCCCCCAACCTCTAAAACCATTCCTCCCTTCTACCCCCCCCCCCCCCCTCCTCCACACACCTCTCTCTCTCTTCCTCATTTCCAGTTGTCTATGTGAGGGAAGATTGAATAAAGAGGCTTGTGCTGTGCTTTGTGGTGCGTGTGTGTGTGTTGAGCATGTGTGTGAGCATGCATGTGTGCGTACATGCGCGCGTGTGTGTGTTTTGGTTTTTTTTGTGTGTGTCTGTATGCATGTGTGTGTGTCTATCTGCGTGCGTACATTGTGTGCGAGTGTATTTGTATGTGTATCCTCTAACGTTTGTGTATGTGTGTTGGTGTATGTGGTCAGTCCGTGCAACTCAGTTGCTATGGCTTACTGAATGAAAGATGAATAATGAGTCGGTGTCGATAAATGTGTGTGTGAGAGACAGAGTTGCTTTGTATACGCGTTGTTGCTGGTTTGCGTCATTCTTAAACACTATTTTTGTTGTCTACTTGTTGATGAATATTCGATTGTAAAGCGCTTTGGGCTCATTTGAGGTAAAGCGCCATATAAATGTACTACTACTATTATTATTATTTCCATTGTCCACATTATCTAAGCACAGGACTCTCTTTCTCTCTCAATTAAGACCACAATATGCTAGGAATTATTCTTCTTTTCCTTCTTCCAAGCGTGGACAGACAGACAGACAAGGCCGGCAGACAGAGCGGAGGTCGGGTCGTCGTCGCCGTGGTTACAGCATGCATCGCACCATGTAGTTGAGGATGCCGCCGTGTCGGTAGTAGGTCAGCTCCACCTCGGTGTCGAACCGGGCCTTCACCTGGAAGCTGCTGCCGTCTTCCACCTTTTGCCATGGGGAAAAAACCAACAACAACAAATTATTATTCTAGTTTAAAGGGGCACCCTGACGGATGAGTTTTTGCAAGAAACACGTCCAGATCAGCAGGAAAACACCCTTTACAGAGATCGCAACACTCACTTTGCTCTGAAATCAAACCGTCAAAAAGGAGATTCAAATTCTTTCACCCAAAGAGAAGGCGTTTGCCGTCTCTTTTTGAATGGCCGCCTGCGTTTAGACCAAATCGTTTGCACGAACTTTTCGCAATACAAGCCTTTTTATTTTATTTTTTATAAATTTCATACAGTTTATCTAAAGGAGTTTCGCTCACAACAAAGGAAATAGCTCCTTTTTTTCTTCTTTTCTGCACTACAAAAAAAGAAAACGCTTCAACCACAACCACCTCCACCAACCCCGTCCAAAATGGCTACTCTCTCCGGCATCTCCGCCAAGGAAAAATCTCCGTTTTTACAGTTTAATTTCTAAGAAACCAGAGCAAAGTGAGTGTTCCGATCCTTGAAAAGGCTGTCTTCCTGGTGACCTCGACGTGTTTCTTGCAAAAACTCATCCGTCCGAGTCCACCTTTAAAAACACTTCCTCTAATCTGTCACTCTCTTTGACTCTGCCTTTTCCCTTTGCTTTCTGTCATCTACTATCTTTGCCGATTCTCCTGCCTAACCCCCACCCCCCCCACCCCCAAAAAAAAATTCTTCCAAATAATGTTCTCTTTTGTGTTCCTCCGAAATCAGAATGGATACCGGGGGGGTGTCTTGTGTAAATAGTGTCCCCACCTTCTGGAAGTTCTGTGCTTGTAACTTCCTCTAAAGGGGATCTTTTATATAAATAGTCCCCCCACCTTCTAGTGTAAGTTCTGTGCTTGTAGCTTCCTCTAATCCGTCAAACTTCTCTTTGACTCTGCCTTTTCCCCTTTGCTTACTGTCAATCTACTATCTTTCTGTCTTACCGGTCCATTCTCCTGCCCCCTTTTTTTTTTCAAGAAACCATTTCCGAAAAGATTTCCTCCAGCCCCCAAAAGTCGGGACTTGCTGGGCCTAAAACTATTTCTTAAGTTAGGCGCACAACGGCAGCATGACGCATCTGCGCTCATAACAGACGATTTTGCAACAATGGCATTGAAGCTTAAAACCGCAGGATGCGAGTCAGCGACTTGCAAACATTTTTTTTAGAAAAATAAGGGGTGACCAGTTGCTACAAAGTGATAGAACTTGCAAACTGTGACGTAAAAATATAAATGACATCAAATTTTAGAATGACGCACTGCGATCTACATGCTGTGTGTCTCCTCAAACACACGAAGCGAGGGCTGGGGATCTACCTGAAGGTAGAGTAACTTCCCCTGTTTGACCGATTGAATTAGGCGAGATCACTCCCACACACCATGAAATTACTCCCCTTATTATTATTTCCGAACAATTCCTATTGACAGCAAACTGTCTGAGTGATTGAAGAAGGCCAGGCATGGTAGTGGGGGCAAAGTGAGTTTCGCGGAAGAATATCCAACCGATTCTGCATTTCATTTGAAAGATGTCGACTCAAACTAAAATGATGAAGTTGGGCGTCAAAATGAAGAAGAAGAAGAAAAAGAAGCACTAGGATCACAAATCTGGAAACGTGTGGCGTGAGCTAGGCCGCACACGACTGCTAACTTCGGCGGGAAGTTGCTCGTTCAGTCATTCACATCCGGTTCCGCGAAGCGATTGCATAGGTTTTAACGCACGTAATTTTTAGGCACCCGAGCAAATTTTTACCCCGGCTTTTGTTTTTTGGGGTCAAATTTTCCAGGGTTCGTACAGATCTGTGTACAAAAAATTCCAGGACATTTCCAGGACCAGTTTACTAAATTTCAAGGACTCAATCTGGCATACCAGTCAATGCCGGTTTCGTTCCCGCCTGAGCTCCGCCTGTGTTGCTTGTACTTCTGGCCTTGACAATGGCTTTTTGCAGCACTCTCGCCCATGCTGGCGATGTCAAAGTTCTTTTTACATACTGTGCAATTAGCTTTCAGTTTTGAACCATGTGTTGACGGAGCTAACCAGCTCTGATATTTTTTTGGGCAGTCAAACATCATTGAAAATGCAGTCTTCTTTACCGGAGAACGGAAGTACGGTAAAGGGAAGTGTTGATGAAAAACTGATTGTAAAGCGCTTTGGGCTCACCTGAGGTAAAGCGCTATATAAATGTACTATTATTATTATTATTTTCCAGGAGTTTTGGGGCCTTTGCTGTTTTTCAAGCCCTGGAAAAGGCCATGTCAATTTTCCAGGACTTCTCAAGGTTTCAAGGACTCTGTACGAACCCTGAATTTTCACTTTTCGTGGGTTTTCCTCGATTCGTGGAGGTCTACCATGCCTGGAAGACGAAGAAGCTGAACTGACCTGAACGTCCAGCACGTGGCCGGTGGTCATCTCGGGGGGCAGGGTGATGGTGAAGGACTCCCTGCCGGTCAGCCCCAGGGAGGTGGCGGTCTGGCCGGGCATGTACTGCAAGGGCAGGATGCCCATGCCAACCAGGTTGCTGCGGTGGATGCGCTCGTAGCTCTCCGCGATCACCGCGCGCACACCCTGACAACAAACAACAAGACACACACACACCTGTTCACAACTGCAAGTGTGCTTCTTCTTCTTCTGCCTACTAAACAAAGGTACCCTTCCATACAAGATCATAGATAAGTTAGCACCAAAATATCTTATTACCGTATTTTTCGGATCATAAGCGCCTTATGAGGCGTTTTGATGTCATGTTTGTGATGTAAAAAAAAAGGAATGACGTCAAGTGAGATTGTGAAAAAAATAATGATTAATTATTTGATTGCCTTTAATGTTTTTGTTATCAATGTAAAGCGCACTGAGCTCATGTGAGAAAGAGCGCTATATAAATTCCCAGTGTTATATGATCAGAACGTCGAATCTTGAGACCGATAAAGTTGTGTATGAGGGAGTCATTGCGGCATGCTCTCTTGTTTAAATATGTTATTTTCTCGTGTGAATTGTACTGTACCTTTCAATGCGACAGCAAGCAAAACTTCATTGTTCATTTGAACGGGGATAATCAATATTGATTAGTTGATTAACTCCCACACACCACCTGCCTCCCTCCCCCACCCCCCACACTGACCAGAATCCAGGGTCCTTTGGCGGCCCAGTCGCGGGACGACCCCGAGCCGTACTCCTTGCCGGCCAGAATGATGACGGCCCGCCCCTCTTCCTTGTAGCGCATGGCGACGTCGTAAACATCCATCTGCATAGCACAGTACATTGTGACATGTGTACATAATTATACACAGAATGATGGAATGGACCGGTAAGGCAGAAAGATAGTAGTAGATGACAGTAAGCAAAGGGAAAAGGCAGAGTCAAAGAGAGTGACAGATTAGAGGAAATTACAAGCACAGAACTTCCAGAAGGTGGGGGAACTATTCATACAAAAGACCTCCCCACGGCATCCCCAACGGGGGGAGGTTACATACAGACGGATAGATAAATGACGGGGACACATAGAGACGGGGACACATAAACACAGAAACGGGGACATAGAAACACAGAAACATGTAGAGACGGGGACACATATGATAAATACAGAAACGGGGACATAGAAACACAGAAACATACAGAGACGGGGACACATAGAGACAACAGGGACATATAAACACAGAAACATACAGAGACGGGGACACATAGAGACAACAGGGACATATAAACACAGAAACATACAGAGACGGGGACACATAGAGACAGGGACATATAAACACAGAAACATACAGAGACGGGGACACATAGAGACAGGGACATATAAACACAGAAACATACAGAGACGGGGACACATAGAGACAGGGACATATAAACACAGAAACATACAGAGACGGGGACACATAGAGACAGGGACATATAAACACAGAAACATACAGAGACGGGGACACATAGAGACAGGGACATATAAACACAGAAACATACAGAGACGGGGACACATAGACTGATAGAGACAGGGACATATAAACACAGAAACATACAGAGACGGGGACACATAGAGACAGGGACATATAAACACAGAAACATACAGAGACGGGGACACATAGAGACAGGGACATATAAACACAGAAACATACAGAGACGGGGACACATAGAGACAGGGACATATAAACACAGAAACATAGAGACGGGGACACATAGAGACAGGGACATATAAGACACAGAAACATACAGACGGGGGACACATAGAGACAGGGACATATAAACACAGAAACATACAGAGACGGGGACACATAGAGACAGGGACATATAAACACAGAAACATACAGAGACGGGGACACATAGAGACAGGGACATACAAACACAGAAACATACAGAGACGGGGACACATAGAGAGGGACATACAAACACAGAAACATACAGAGACGGGGACACATAGAGACAGGGACACCTGGTCACATGACACCCCCACCCCCCTCACCTCCTGGCCGCTAGGAATGTGGACGGTGCGGGGCCCCGGCTTGCTGAGGAACTTGTTGACCAATCGGATGTTGGCGAAGGTGCCACAGGCCATGACCTCGTCGTGACCCCGCCGCGACCCGTACGAGTTAAACTCCCGAGGCACCAGCCTGCCAACCGACACAGGGTGAAACGTGAGCACAGTTGTCGCTCAGAACACACACACCACCTCATATTTGCACCAGCCTGCCAAGAGACACAGGGTGAAACGTGAGCACAGTTGTCGCTTAGACTCCCTCCCCCCTCATATTTACGACTACCGTATTTTACGGACTACAAGGCGATACTTTTTTCCTCATCTGAGACCCTTGCACTTTAACCCTTTCAATGCTAGCCATTCCTCAGCCAAAGTTTACCATTAAACTTACCCTGGTAGAGAACAGATTTCGTCTGCAATATTGGGAATTCCTCTATGACATGCATAAATTAGGGCCTGTCCTTACCTCCCAAAATGAAGAACATAAGGTCATTGGCCAGCAGACTCTCATTTGATGCCTTTCAGTGACATGGGTGCTAAATCATTGTGGTGCCAAGAGGCGACAGTGGCGATGAAAGGGTTAAAATGCGTTGCGCCTAGTGTATGACTTAAATCTGATCAAACAAAGTTGTGAATTCCATTCATATCGTACCTATTGAAATCAATTATCAGGCCGAAATCGTGAACGAAGCCACGGATGCAGATGACAAATTCAAAGTTCAAAGCAGGATATGATGTCACAGCCTCGGTTTCGACAGTAAAAGCCACTATAACAATCATGGCGGAAAAGTATGTCGCTGCTCAAGGCGAGCAAACATCATTGTAGAAATCTACTCCGTATTTTTCAATTCCAACTTTTCTGGGCTCTTTGACGTAGACGATGCGTAAAAGTGCTTCATCATATGGATATCGGGATAGCGGCATGAGTGTAACTTCTGTCGTTCTGAAGATCGTTGTGACAGAACTAAGCAAAATACGACCTCATTTGTTTTAGTCGATCTGAGGTTTTCAATCTAATTTTTTGCTTTTGTTCGATCATTGTGCATCCGCCTTAAAATACGTTGCACCTTGTGTGTATGTTTAGATTCGCATTTTTAGTTAAATTCAGGGGGTGCGCCCTATAATTAGAAGCGCCTTGTAGTCTATACAATACGGCAAATCTTCTTTTTCTTCTACAATCGCTCAAGACAGTTTCCTGTCATTACGAGCGCAGATGCGTCATGCTGCCGTTGTGCGCCTAACTAAGGAATAGTATGCCAGCGAATCTGTCTTCGGATGGAGAAAATCTCTGCAAGAATTTCTCGAGAGAAAAAAAGGCAAGGAGAATGAACCGGTAAGGCAGAAAGATAGTATATAGATGAGAGTAAGCAAAGGGAAAAGGCAAGAGTCAAAGAGAGTGACAAGACGAGAGTGAAGTTACAAGTAGAGAACTTCCAGAAGGTGGGGGAACAAAGCAAAAGACCCTTCAGCAGTGATGTCCCGAGGCCCCGGTCATAGGCCATTGACCTATTAAAATTGAAAATGTCCTATTGTGTTCTCCCCTGTCAGGACAAACGTCTGATTAAATGTTCAACACCAGCACGCTTTGTCCTATTGATTTCTTCAAGAGCCAGGACATCGTCCTATGTTTTGTCTGTTGGCTAAAAGACTCCAGGGATCATCCCAACAGCCGAAGCACTTGGAACACTATGGTACAAATGCATCAGCGACAGATGAGAACATTACGCGTGTGTCACAGTTTTTCCGTATTTGATTACCCCGCCACATGGGCAGCCACACCACGATTTCAGGGGGGGGGGGGGGGCATTGTCCAATTGATTTATCTCGTCTCAGAACAGTTTGTCCTATCACTTTTCGATCCTCGGTGCATCACTGCTTCAGGTATCCCCCTCCCCCCCCCCTCCATATCCAGTCCTTACCATCTTTCAAAACAGCTCTCAAGACCTACGTATTCACACTAGATCACAACCTTTAGGGCCATATTACTTCTTAATTCTCGTCTCCCCCCCCCCCCCCCCACCTCTTTATCTTTACGTTAGTTGACTGTGTGTAGATTGTCTACGTCAGCTTTGTTGAGAGAGAGAAAGAGAGTTAGGCCGTGTACACACATAAGCGGATATTCCATGCGGAAACCTGTGCGCAATCAATAAATAAGTGAAAAGATTTGCGCACGTGTCCGAATTTCCTCTATTATGCGTAAACATTTATCCTTCTCTCTTCCACTTATTTAGGGTTTTCCGTACGGAACTTACGCGTCTAATGTGAACCTGGCCCTTAGACTGAGTTAGAGAGAGAATGTTGATGCTGTATTCAACAGTTTGTATCATGTGTGTTTCGGGTGGGGTGAGTGGTGGTGATGGTAATGGTGCGTGTGAGTGTGTATGTGTATGTGTATGTGTATGGGGGGGGGGGGGGAGGTGTATGTGTATGCCTATTTGCATGTGTGTGAGTGATCACATGTCTTTGTTGAACGTCTTGTTTTTAATTTTTTTGTTATTAACCCTTTCACCGCCAGCCATTTATCAGCCAAAACGTTCGATTAAACTTACCCGGGTAGAGAAGAGATTCTGTCAGCATTATTGGGAATTCCTTTGTGATATGCATAAAGTAGGGTCTATCCTTACCTCCCAAAATTAAGAACATAAGGTCATCGGATAGCAGACCCTCATTTGATGCCTTTCAGTGACATGGGTGTCAAATAATTGTGGTGCCAAGAGGCGACAGTGGATGTGAAAGGGTTAAGGGCATGTGGACTGACCCTAGTGGCGGTGAAAGGGTTAAGGGCATGTGGACTGACCCTCTCTTGGACAGGTATCGGGCGGCGGCGCTGTTTCTGGCGATGCTGCCGGCGGGAGAGATGTGGTCCGTGGTCACTGAGTCCCCCAGGTGGAGCAGCACCGCCGCGCCCTTCACTCCCTGGGGGGTGGGCAGCTCCCTGGTCTGTCAGCACACACACACACACAACAGCATTCATCATTAACGACCATAGCTGCCAACCTTGGAGAAATTAAATTCCTGACAAAAAGTACCCATTTTCAATTTTTTTTTCTATTAGCATGCAATTTTTGTGTGACTGATGAGGAAGGAAAGTGTGTGTGTGTGTGTGTGTGTGTGTGTGTGTGTGTGTGTGTGTGTGTGTGTCAAAGTCAAAAATACTTATTATCACGTTAGGTGAAATTACAGTGTGGTCTCCATACAAGCACAATACAAGCAAGGAAACGCATTTACATGCATTAAAAGTGGAAACAAAACTAAGGGAAAATGGATAACAAATCATCTTTCGCAAGAAGTTGCACATAGTTAGGGTTGATACAAGCGACTATCAAAACATTAAGAACTGTCCCCTTTCCTACCATTTCTATGCTCGCATTCATTTATACACCCCCACCCTACCCCCAAACCCCCACCCTCTCCAAGTGTGTGTGTGTGTGTGTGTAAATTTTGACCAAATGACAACTTTTTCGTTGCCACTGGGTTTAACGTGTGCTAAATGCATGGGCACACGGGACCTCGGTTTATCGTCTCATCCGAAAGACTCCACGTTCAGACCATAAGGCCTAGTGCAGAGTGAGAGGAAAAATCCCCTGTACCCAGGTTTGAACTCGGGTTTACTGTGCATGAGGCGAACGCGTTACTTCTGTGCCACTCTACACCACTTTAGCTTGTAAACGCAAAAGACTGGTCACAGCCTGACCACCTACACTAACTTCTAGTAGTGATAGTGTGACTGAGGCCTGCCACTCCCCCTCGACAGGGATGCTAAAGGGTGAGTGGTAGCTGATTGATTGCCCTGCTGAACCTGCCACTCTCCCCTGGACTTATGCATGCTAAAGGGTGAGTGGTAGCTGATTGATTGCCCTGCTGAACCTGCCACTCTTCCCTGGACATGCATGCTAAAGGGTGAGTGGTAGGAAAGGATTGCCCTGCTGAACCTGCCACTCTTCCCTGGACATGCACGCTAAAGGGTGAGTGGTAGCTGATTGATTGCCCTGCTGAACCTGCCACTCTTCCCTGGACATGCACGCTAAAGGGTGAGTGGTAGCTGTTTGATTGCCCTGCTGAACCTGCCACTCACCCCTGGACATAGGCATGCTAAAGGGTGAGTGGTAGCTGATTGATTGCCCTGCTGAACCTGCCACTCTTCCCTGGACATGCATGCTAAAGGGTGAGTGGCAGGAAGGGATTGCCAGTGAAATGTGGCTTCAATCCCACACTGCATGCAATTCGATCCCAACACGATCCGATTGTGACATTTGTCAGGCACGATACTCTGGGAAATTCTATGGTCTAAACGAATCTGATGAAACCCTACGAGTTACGTTAACTATATTAATAGTCCCCCCCCCCCCGTACAACACAAATCTGATGACGAATATTAATGCTTTACGTCCTCTCGGCCAAAGGCCATATGGGGCATTGCTGTTACTTTCAGACGGTACGCTACCTATGACAGTGTGTATTTGCGACATTGAGCATGAACCACAAATTTCACTTTTTTCTAGGGATAGGGTTAGGGTTAGGGTTAGGGTTAGGGTTAGTTAAATGGTTAAAGTACAGAAAAAGTTAAATTTGTGGTTGTCGCAAATACAGACTCTCATAATAGCGAGCTACTTATTTTTACGAGCTACCTATTTTCATGCGACAATGCCTACCCCCAAATTTGCTTTTCAGGAACACTCACACTCAAAATCAGTAACAGAGCATGATTTTCAGGAACATAGCTTCCGTCCAGCATCCATCTTCATGGAATTCGCGCACTCCGACGCTTGAAGCTGCCAAGCGGGTAGCCGGTCAAATTTTGGCGCGACCTTGGTGAAAGACAATTGGTTGAAAAGCTCTCTCGGAAAACTTCGGGGCTGACTTCTGCTTTCCCACCCCCCCCCCTCTCTCTCTCTCTCGCAGACGCTAAACCACCAGCCGGCATCGTAATTTTTTGTTGTTGATGTTTTTATTTTTCCCGTAACATGCGCCTGTTTTCCGTATTTTCGGAACACACTGCCAAAATCAATACATTTCCGTAACAAATACGGATAACCCGTGATGGTAAGCTTGTCTGTACTTTAGTTATTGACAAATCTGATGAAATATTTGTATTTTTTGTATCCGACATTTCATTCGATTCGTGTATTGGAGGTATACGTGAGTGTATAGTGAGCGAAAAATAAGCGGAATTATAGTTTCAGGCGAAAGTATTTCACACGAACCATGCCTCACAGATACAATCGTCACAATCGTATCGCATTGGGATCCAATCATACACAGTGTGGGCGGTCCTTAACCCTTTCACCGCCAATGTCACATTTTAGCACCACAATGTCACTAAAAGGCATCAAATCAGGGCCTGTTATCCGAAGACCCTATTCTCTTAATTTTGGGAGGTAAGGATAGGTCTAATGTTATATACACGTCACAGAGGAATTCACAATATTGCAGATATTTTATTTTCTCTACCCAGCTAAGCTTAACCCTTTCAACGCCAGCCATTTTTGAGCCAAAATTTACCATTAAACCTACCCGGGGAGAAAAAAGATATCGTCTACAATATTGCGTATTCCTCTCTGACATACATACAATAGGGCCTATCCTTACCTCCTAAAATTAAGAACATAAGGTCATTGGTCGACAGACCCTCATTTGATGCCTTTTAGTGACATGGGTCAGGCATGAAAACTACTGTTCCCCCAAAAAGAGATTTTTTCAGCCGAGAAATCCTTCCACCCGGATTTTCAGCTGACGTCAGAAGTTTCGTGCACTGCTTGCTCTTCAGACGCCATTTTGGAAGTGATGATGTCGGGAGGAGGAGAAGGCGCGAAATGATGATCGTGCCATTTAAAGACCCAGCATGCCGAGTATTTATTCGATTTTCGAAAATTTTAGGCGGAGATTTTTTTTTATAGGCGGAGATTGGTCGATTTCAGAAACAAATTAGGCGGAGAAGGCGGAGATGTTTTCATGCCTGATGGGTGCTAAATCATTGTGGTGCCAAGAGGCAACAGTGGCGATGAAAGGGTTAATGGTATTTTTGGACTGGCTGCGAAAGGGTTAAGTGGGTGTCTTTTTAGGGGAGAGTCTCACCATGCTGAGGAAGAAAGGCGGCTCCTTGATGTAGGTGGACTTGTCGTCCCAGGTGTAGAGCACAGACTCTGGAATGTCCAGGGCGTTCCAGCGAGCGTTCCCCTTCTGTTGCGTAAAGACAGACAGAGAGAAAACTTGAAAACTTGAACTTTATTTTCCGAGGATAAAGATTTTAGGCAACGACTAGTCTTCCAATCTGTCCTTGGTACATATACGAACATAGAATACAAACGTAGCAAGGCATACTAGTACACATACAGATTTGAACATAAAGGTAGCAAAGCAGGTGATAGTATGATAAAAGATAGGTTGAAATATGGATTTATAAAACTTGCATACGCACATGCATAATTGTTAATACTCGTGCGTGCATACATGCGTGTAACCATACACGCACACACCCGCACGTGCATGCAAGCATACATGCACATACGCACAGAGATATGTTGAAGCACGTATAAAAGAACTATACATTATAGAACAGGGCAAACAAATGCAGCAGAGAATGACAATTCCTATACTGTTTTCAGAGCTTGGGATTACTGACAGTGAAGATTTGGGGTAAACAGGTCTGATTTTTTGTGTTGAAAAATGGCTGGCAGCGAAAGGGTTAATCATACCATTCAGACTCTTCTCTCTCCCCCCCGTGGGGATACCGGGGGGTCTTTTGTATAAATAGTTCCCCCACCTTCTGGAAGTTCTGTGCTTGTAACTTCCTCTAATCTGCCACTCTCTTTGACTCTGCCTTTTCCCTTTGCTCAGTCATCTACAATCTTTCTGCCTTAGCGGTCCATTCTCCTCCTGCCTTTTTTCATAAAACGCTTTCAAAAAGATATCCTCCAGCCGAAGTCGGACTTGCTGGGCCTATTTCTTAGATAGGCGCATAACGGCAGCATGACGAATCTGCGCTCATAATTGACAGGAAACTGTCTGAGCGATTGAAGAAGAAGAAGAAGAAGAAGAAGACTCCTCTCTCTCTCTCTCTCCCCTCTCTCTCTCTAGTAACCAACTCACGGAGATCCTGGAGTAGACGTCGTTGAACATGGCAGGGGACCACAGACTGCTTCTCCACCTCCTGTGAAAAAACCACACACACACACATTAGCATAACAGCAACATCGCTATTGGCCACTGCAACTAGGGTTATTAACGCCCTTGACGGCAAGAGTTAAGCCCTTGTTGATCAGTATCCAAAAGGGCATTCACTCCTGTATAATAAGGCAGCCATTAAGTGGCATCAAATAGGGTTGTTGGCGAGAGTTATGCCCTTGTTTGGTTAGTACTCAACCATCTTCCCCCACCCACCAAGGGCATTCACCCTTGCAAAAGGTGCTCCTTGCAGTGGCCAATACACAGCAACAAAATGCGAACGTGCGTGTGTGTGTTGTTTTTTTACTTGTTTTTAATCATTGTTATTTTCTCCATAATTCGAGATTGATAAATTATGATTTAGACTAAAAAAGCGACCGAAAAAGACTGGGGAAAAAAGCTGAAGCACATGTTTTGTTAAATTTGGGGGGTGCGGCTTATAATTAGAACTAGAAGCGCCTTGTGGTCCTTGAAATACGGTAAGTTCTTCAACATTTGCACATAAAAAGTGTGACGGTTGTTACAATTACCTGGATCTCATCTCGTGTGGGCCAGATGTCCCTGAGGAAGACAGGTTTCCCTTCGGGGTTGGTCCCTGTGTACAGACAGACAGACACCGTCGGGGCATCAACCAAAAGAAAACGTAAATAAAAGACACACACACACAGACAGACAGACACCATCGGGGCATCAACGAAAAGAAAACGACTATCGCTGCCAAAGAAAGCACATGTATGTAAATACAATACACACACAGACAGACACCATCGGGGCATCAACGAAAAGAAAACGACTATCGCTGCCAAAGAAAGCACATGTATGTAAATACAAGACACACACAGACAGACACCATCGGGGCATCAACGAAAAGAAAACGACTATCGCTGCCAAAGAAAGCACATGTATGTAAATACAAGACACACACAGACAGACACCATCGGGGCATCAACGAAAAGAAAACGACTATCGCTGCCAAAGAAAGCACATGTATGTAAATACAAGACACACACAGACAGACACCATTGGGGCATCAACGAAAAGAAAACGACTATCGCTGCCAAAGAAAGCACATGTATGTAAATACAAGACACACACAG
The DNA here is from genome assembly GCA_017654935.2 of Phymorhynchus buccinoides. Taxonomy (NCBI): domain Eukaryota; kingdom Metazoa; phylum Mollusca; class Gastropoda; order Neogastropoda; family Raphitomidae; genus Phymorhynchus; species Phymorhynchus buccinoides. The sequence continues at coordinate 28,424,883 of CM065710.1, forward strand.
ACAGACACCATTGGGGCATCAACGAAAAGAAAACGACTATCGCTGCCAAAGAAAGCACATGTATGTAAATACAAGACACACACAGACAGACACCATTGGGGCATCAACGAAAAGAAAACGACTATCGCTGCCAAAGAAAGCACATGTATGTAAATACAAGACACACACAGACAGACACCATTGGGGCATCAATGAAAAGAACACATGTAAATAAAAGACACGCGCACACAGACACCATCGGGGCATCAACGAAAAGAAAACATGTAAATAAAACACACACAGACAACACACGTCAGTAGCACTTGTGTGGGGCAGTGGGTGGATGCCTCGTGCCTCCATACGGGGAGCTGGACGACCCCGCCCCCTCCAAGGGGGCTGACGACAGTGCCAAGTACGGTTCAAAACAGACACACACGCACACATATAGACACACACACACACACACGCACACACAGACAGACAGACACACACACACACACACACACAGACAGACAGACACACACACACACGCACACGCGCACACACACACACACACAGCAGACAGCCCTGACTCACCCAGAGGCTCTGTCTCAAAGTCGATGCAGACGGTACCAGCCAGGACGTTGGCTATGACCAGGGGCAGGCAGACAGACAGACACACACACACACAGCAGACAGCCCTGACTCACCCAGAGGCTCCGTCTCAAAGTCGATGCAGACGGTACCAGCCAGGGCGTAGGCTATGACCAGGGGCAGGCAGGCAGACAGACAGACACACACACACACAGCAGACAGCCCTGACTCACCCAGAGGCTCTGTCTCAAAGTCGATGCAGACGGTACCAGCCAGGACGTAGGCTATGACCAGGGGCAGACAGACAGACAGACACACACAGCAGACAGCCCTGACTCACCCAGAGGCTCTGTCTCAAAGTCGATGCAGACGGTACCAGCCAGGGCGTAGGCTATGACCAGGGGAGGGGAGGCCAGGTAGTTGGCCCGCGTCAGGGGGTGGATTCGACCCTCAAAGTTACGATTCCCCGACAGCACCCCACACGCCACAAGGTCGCCCTGTGTCATAATAATAATAATAATAATACTAATGAAACTTCGCCTTCGCATGAGGCTGTGTCAGACCAGTTAGCATAAGCTAGAACGCCAAGGCTACATCAAAATGTTGTTATGCTCTGCATGGTTGTGTGGGGATTGTCTTAAGCCATGGCAAGCTCCTAGCATAACATCATCAGTCTTAAATCCTCCAAAGTCGGAGTGTGACGGCCCACGTGGCGGGGTAATCAAAAACTGTCACACACGTAATGTTCTCATCCCTAGCTGATGCATCTGTACCATAGTGTTCATTTGCTTCAGCTGTTGGGATGATCCCTGGAGTCCTTAAGCCAGGGTAATACAACAACATCATAATGAAACAAATAGCAAAGGTCAGAGGGTGTTTGCAAATCATTCACTCGCTTCGCTTCCCTCGTCAACGCCATTTTTGTTTGTTGCTGCTATGGTATTTGACCGAGTAAGTAAGGTAAACAACTCTAATTTTCACGAAGTGCTCTCCCCTAGTTTTTCCCCCCAAAAAAATCGTCTTTTGAAATTAATACATTTCATCACTTTTTCTGATCTCGTTTGTTTTATCATTCCACATTCAATCTTTTTTTTCCGCGTTTCATACTTTTCTTCCTTTGTTTCTTTCTGCTGCACACTGGCCCTCCGATGCACCCACCTTTTCTATTGCGTTGGCCACCTCATCAGGCAGAGGTCCGCTGTTGCCGATGCAGGTCATGCACCCGTAGCCCACGATGTCAAATCTGAAACAACAGCATCATCATTAGTACTACTATCCCCCCCGTGGGGATACCGGGGATCTTTTGTACAAATAGTTCCCCCACCTTCTGTGCTTGTAACTTCCTCTAATTCTGTCACTCTCTTTGACTCTGCCTTTTCCCTTTGCTTACTGTCATCTGCTATCTTTCTGCCTTACCGGTCCATTCTCCTGCCTTTTTTTCTATAAATTCTTACAAAGATTTCTTACGCCGAAGTCGGACATGCTGGGCCTAACTATTTCTTAGTAAGGCGCATAACGGCAGCATGACGCATCTACGCTCATATGACAGGAAACTGAGCGAACGAAGAAGAAGAATTAGTACTGCACGGGGCAGTGGGTGGATGCCTCGTGCCTCCATACAGGGAGCTGGATGATCCCTGCCCCTCCACGAGTCTCTCCCCATGGGGATAAATTGATGCTAAAAATTGTCCAGATATAGAAAGACAAACAAACTTATAATACATTGTATAATAAAATATGGGTCAACCAATATCCAAATAAAAATTTTAAAAATGAAATGGGGCAGTAGGTGGATGCCTACTGTCATTTTGTCTAAAATCCCCCCCCCCCCCCCCCCCCCCCCCCCCCCCCCCCATCAGTTCACAGAAAAAAATCGCATGAAAAAAAAAAGGGTGGTGCGCCTCTGGCTGCGACGTGCTCTCCAAGTGGGAGCAACCCAAATTTCACAGAAATGCCTCTGTGACTATATTTTCATCATATTTATAAAGGACAATCTTTGTTATGGTCTCTAAATACTCCAAAAAAGTGCTTTGAAATGAGTAGGTTGATGCATTTTCTTCAGCTAGGCTAAACTTTAGACTGTGATTTCTCAAAATAGGCGACAGTCGCCCTACCAACTTTAAATGCTCATAACTCTAAAACGGAAAACGTTACAAGAATAATTCTTACATCATTCGAAAGAGATTTGCCCGCAGTTTCTAACTGTATCATTTTCTTAGAACGGTCATTTCGACACTTAGTGTCCCAAAAGTGGTGCTGGGTCACGTATTAGGGAGGTTCCACTATCGTTATCGTTATTGTCAATTATACTGACCCCAGTTTCTGCAGATACTCGGTGACCCCGCTGTCCCTGAGGTAATAGGTCACCACCCCACTGCCCGGGGACAGACTGGTCTTGATGTACGGCTTGACGCTTAGCCCCGCCTCCACCGCTTTCTTTGCCAGAAGACCTACGACAAAGGGAGATAAACACATCACAGGATGTACGGCTTGACGCTTAGCCCCGCCTCCACCGCTTTCTTTGCCAGGAGACCTACGACAAAGGGAGATAAACACATCACAGGATGTACGGCTTGACGCTTAGCCCCGCCTCCACCGCTTTCTTTGCCAGGAGACCTACGACAAAGGGAGATAAACACATCACAGGATGTACGGCTTGACGCTTAGCCCCGCCTCCACCGCTTTCTTTGCCAGGAGACCTACGACAAAGGGAGATAAACACATCACAGGATGTACGGCTTGACGCTTAGCCCCGCCTCCACCGCTTTCTTTGCCAGGAGACCTACGACAAAGGGCAGATAATAAACACATTGCGCTAACAACAAGGGGAGACAAACACATTACACAACAACAAAGGGAGACGACCACAATGCACTACAACAAGGGGAGATAACAAGCAAGAAAATTAATTTAAAAAATTTAAAAAAGAAGAGATTTGCCAGCCAATCCTCCCACCCAGATTTTCAGCTACTTTTCACACTAAATTTTACTGTCTAAACCCAACATCAACATCTGCCGACATTTTTGTTCAGCTGGGGGGTACTCCTTTTTCACTGACTGACTTGTCTTCAAACACACCATTGGCGGGCGGCACGTCAGCCATTTTTTTTTTTACTTCCGAACCGTTTGAGAATAACATCGCAATCGCATGACGGAGGGGTTGGAGGGGTTTGAACAGAAAACAATAACCCTTAAAAAAAAAAAAGAACAAACTATAAATCCCATATAATATAAAACTATAAATGTTAGTAAAATGATGGCCCCTTAAAAAACAACCATGAATCCCTTACAGGGCCCCCCAAATTTCATAAGCAACCCTTTCATATGCATATCTGTTCCCAGCATGACAGAAGGGTTGGAAGTATTTGTACACGAAACAATAGCCGTTATCAAAAACAAGCCGTTTTCAAAAACAAACTGTTAATCCCCTGCATGGCCCCTTAGCTCTTCCATCCCTTGCAGGGCCCCTCCCTTTCATTTGCATACTTGCTCCCAGCATGACAGAGGGATTGGAGGCATTGGTACACAAAACAACAGCCCATTTTTTAAAACACACACCAAGCAAAGAACAAACTGTTAATCCCCTACAGGGCCCCTTAGCCATTCAATCCCTTGCAGGGCCCCGCCTCCCTTTAATTTGCATACCAGCTCCCAGCATGACGGAGGGGTTAGATGCATTTGTAAAACTTTTTTTTTTAAACACACCTAAAAATCCCCACCCCGGCCCCACACACCCCTAATTCCATAAGCAACCCTTTGCAGGGCCCCTCCCTTTCATTTGCATATTAGCTCCCAGCATGACGGAGGGGTTAGATGCATTTGTAAAACTTTTTTTTTTAAACACACCTAAAAATCCCCACCCCGGCCCCACACACCCCTAATTCCATAAGCAACCCTTTGCAGGGCCCCTCCCTTTCCCCCCTCATTTGCATACCTGCTCCCAGCATGACGGAGGGGTTGGAGGTGTTGGTGCAGGAGGTGATGGCGGCAATCACCACGGAGCCGTGCCGCAGCGTGAACTCCTGACCCTCGAACACCAGGGGCACCGTGGTCGACCGCTTGTCCTCCGGGATGCCGTACCCCTGGAGCAGAGAGAGAAAACACAAACTCCATGTTTCTTCTTCTTCTGCGATCACTGAGACAGTTTCCTCACAGTAGTTTTTCTCAGCTCCTTTCAGTTCATGCCTTTTGTTAACACTCATCACCAGCATAAACCAATCTGTAAACCAGAATGTTATCTCTGCACCATTTCGTAACTTTTTATATCTTTTGGAAAACATTTAAAAACTATGTATCCTACTTATACTCATCGAAAGCAGCACTGCATACTCGTCGTGTCTGTTGTAGTGTCTGTATTACGTATGTTTATTATTTTGCCTTTTCCCTTTGCTTTCTGTCATCTACCGTCTTTCCGACTTACTGGCCCCATTCTCCTGCCTTTTTTTCAAAAAAATCTTCCCAATAATTTTTCTCCTTTTGAGCTCCTCCGAAATCGGAATGTGTCGGCTGTACGCAGCGGGGAGACCAGTGAAAACTGAAAACCGGACACATGCGTACCTTACCCATTATGGCCATGGAACGCAGAAGAAGAAGAAGAAACCTTTGTGGTGCATGAATGCGACATTGGGGGTGAAAGGGTTAACAATCAGGCGCAGACCTTTCGTCCGACGTTGTTGGAGATGCACTGGGTGAAGTCGGCCTTCATGTCGTCGACCGGCACCTTGTCGTGGGGCATCTTGGGCCCCGAGCAGCAAGGCACCACCGTGGACAGGTCCAGTTCCACCACCTAGAAACACCACAGAAACCAGGTGGGATTGACATTGTTTCAGTGCTTTCCAATCACCAGAATATAATAACTTTAGGTTGGGTAGTTTCGCAGAATCTAGTTCCACCACCTAGAAAACACACAGAAACCAGGTGGGGTTGACATTGCTTCAGTGCTTTCCAATCACCAGAATATAACTTTAGGTTGGGTAGTTTCACAGAATCTAGTTACAGATAGGTCTAGTTCCACCACCTAGAAAACACACAGAAACCAGGTGGGGTTGACATTGCTTCAGTGCTTTCCAATCACCAGAATATAATAACTTTAGGTTGGGTAGTTTCACAGAATCTAGTTCCACCACCTGGAAAACACACAGAAACCAGGTGGGGTTGACATTGCTTCAGTGCTTTCCAATCACCAGAATATAACTTTAGGTTGGGTAGTTTCACAGAATCTAGTTCCACCACCTGGAAAACACACAGAAACCAGGTGCGGTTGACATTGCTTCAGTGCTTTCCAATCACCAGAATATAACAACTTTAGTTTGGGTAGTTTCACAGAATCTAGTTCCACCACCTGGAAAACACACAGAAACCAGGTGGGGTTGACATTGCTTCAGTGCTTTCCAATCACCAGAATATAATAACTTTAGGTTGGGTAGTTTCACAGAATCTAGTTCCACCACCTGGAAAACACACAGAAACCAGGTGGGGTTGACATTGCTTCAGTGCTTTCCAATCACCAGAATATAACAACTTTAGTTTGGGTAGTTTCACAGAATCTAGTTCCACCACCTGGAAAACACACAGAAACCAGGTGGGGTTGACATTGCTTCAGTGCTTTCCAATCACCAGAATATAACAACTTTAGTTTGGGTAGTTTCACAGAATCTAGTTCCACCACCTAGAAAACACACAGAAACCAGGTGGGGTTGACATTGCTTCAGTGCTTTCCAATCACCAGAATATAATAACTTTAGTTTGGGTAGTTTCACAGAATCTAGTTCCACCACCTGGAAAACACACAGAAACCAGGTGGGGTTGACATTGCTTCAGTGCTTTCCAATCACCAGAATATAACAACTTTAGTTTGGGTAGTTTCACAGAATCTAGTTCCACCACCTAGAAAACACACAGAAACCAGGTGGGGTTGACATTGCTTCAGTGCTTTCCAATCACCAGAATATAACAACTTTAGTTTGGGTAGTTTCACAGAATCTAGTAACAGACAGGTCTAGTTCCACCACCTAGAAAACACACAGAAACCAAGTGGGGTTGACATTGCTTCAGTGCTTTCCAATCACCAGAATATAATAACTTTAGTTTGGGTAGTTTCACAGAATCTAGTTCCGCCACCTAGAAAACACACAGAAACCAGGTGGGGTTGACATTGCTTCAGTGCTTTCCAATCACCAGAATATAACAACTTTAGTTTGGGTAGTTTCACAGAATCTAGTTCCACCACCTGGAAAACACACAGAAACCAGGTGGGGTTGACATTGCTTCAGTGCTTTCCAATCACCAGAATATAACAACTTTAGTTTGGGTAGTTTCACAGAATCTAGTTCCACCACCTGGAAAACACACAGAAACCAGGTGGGGTTGACATTGCTTCAGTGCTTTCCAATCACCAGAATATAATAACTTTAGTTTGGGTAGTTTCACAGAATCTAGTAACAGACAGGTCTAGTTCCACCACCTAGAAAACACACAGAAACCAGGTGGGGTTGACATTGCTTCAGTGCTTTCAAATCACCAGAATATAACAACTTTAGGTTGGGTAGTTTCACAGAATCTAGTTCCTAGTTCCACCACCTGGAAAACACACAGAAACCAGGTGGGGTTGACATTGCTTCAGTGCTTTCCAATCACCAGAATATAACAACTTTAGTTTGGGTAGTTTCACAGAATCTAGTAACAGACAGGTCTAGTTCCACCACCTAGAAAACACACAGAAACCAAGTGGGGTTGACATTGCTTCAGTGCTTTCCAATCACCAGAATATAATAACTTTAGTTTGGGTAGTTTCACAGAATCTAGTTCCACCACCTGGAAAACACACAGAAACCAGGTGGGGTTGACATTGCTTCAGTGCTTTCCAATCACCAGAATATAATAACTTTAGTTTGGGTAGTTTCACAGAATCTAGTTCCACCACCTGGAAAACACACAGAAACCAGGTGGGGTTGACATTGCTTCAGTGCTTTCCAATCACCAGAATATAATAACTTTAGTTTGGGTAGTTTCACAGAATCTAGTTCCACCACCTAGAAAACACACAGAAACCAAGTGGGGTTGACATTGCTTCAGTGCTTTCCAATCACCAGAATATAATAACTTTAGTTTGGGTAGTTTCACAGAATCTAGTTCCGCCACCTAGAAAACACACAGAAACCAAGTGGGGTTGACATTGCTTCAGTGCTTTCCAATCACCAGAATATAACAACTTTAGTTTGGGTAGTTTCACAGAATCTAGTTCCACCACCTAGAAAACACACAGAAACCAGGTGGGGTTGACATTGCTTCAGTGCTTTCCAATCACCAGAATATAACAACTTTAGTTTGGGTAGTTTCACAGAATCTAGTTCCACCACCTAGAAAACACACAGAAACCAGGTGGGGTTGACATTGCTTCAGTGCTTTCCAATCACCAGAATATAACAACTTTAGTTTGGGTAGTTTCACAGAATCTAGTTCCACCACCTAGAAAACACACAGAAACCAGGTGGGGTTGACATTGCTTCAGTGCTTTCCAATCACCAGAATATAACAACTTTAGTTTGGGTAGTTTCACAGAATCTAGTTCCACCACCTAGAAAACACACAGAAACCAGGTGGGGTTGACATTGCTTCAGTGCTTTCCAATCACCAGAATATAACAACTTTAGTTTGGGTAGTTTCACAGAATCTAGTTCCACCACCTGGAAAACACACAGAAACCAGGTGGGGTTGACATTGCTTCAGTGCTTTCCAATCACCAGAATATAATAACTTTAGTTTGGGTAGTTTCACAGAATCTAGTAACAGACAGGTCTAGTTCCACCACCTAGAAAACACACAGAAACCAAGTGGGGTTGACATTGCTTCAGTGCTTTCCAATCACCAGAATATAATAACTTTAGTTTGGGTAGTTTCACAGAATCTAGTTCCACCACCTGGAAAACACACAGAAACCAGGTGGGGTTGACATTGCTTCAGTGCTTTCCAATCACCAGAATATAACAACTTTAGTTTGGGTAGTTTCACAGAATCTAGTTCCACCACCTAGAAAACACACAGAAACCAGGTGGGGTTGACATTGCTTCAGTGCTTTCCAATCACCAGAATATAACAACTTTAGTTTGGGTAGTTTCACAGAATCTAGTTCCACCACCTGGAAAACACACAGAAACCAGGTGGGGTTGACATTGCTTCAGTGCTTTCCAATCACCAGAATATAACAACTTTAGTTTGGGTAGTTTCACAGAATCTAGTTCCACCACCTAGAAAACACACAGAAACCAGGTGGGGTTGACATTGCTTCAGTGCTTTCCAATCACCAGAATATAATAACTTTAGTTTGGGTAGTTTCACAGAATCTAGTTCCACCACCTAGAAAACACACAGAAACCAGGTGGGGTTGACATTGCTTCAGTGCTTTCCAATCACCAGAATATAATAACTTTAGTTTGGGTAGTTTCACAGAATCTAGTTCCACCACCTAGAAAACACACAGAAACCAGGTGGGGTTGACATTGCTTCAGTGCTTTCCAATCACCAGAATATAACAACTTTAGTTTGGGTAGTTTCACAGAATCTAGTTCCACCACCTGGAAAACACACAGAAACCAGGTGGGGTTGACATTGCTTCAGTGCTTTCCAATCACCAGAATATAATAACTTTAGTTTGGGTAGTTTCACAGAATCTAGTAACAGACAGGTCTAGTTCCGCCACCTAGAAAACACACAGAAACCAGGTGGGGTTGACATTGTTTCAGTGCTTTCCAATCACCAGAATATAATAACTTTAGTTTGGGTAGTTTCACAGAATCTAGTTCCACCACCTGGAAAACACACAGAAACCAGGTGGGGTTGACATTGCTTCAGTGCTTTCCAATCACCAGAATATAATAACTTTAGGTTGGGTAGTTTCACAGAATCTAGTTCCACCACCTAGAAAACACACAGAAACCAGGTGGGGTTGACATTGCTTCAGTGCTTTCCAATCACCAGAATATAATAACTTTAGTTTGGGTAGTTTCACAGAATCTAGTAACAGACAGGTCTAGTTCCACCACCTAGAAAACACACAGAAACCAAGTGGGGTTGACATTGCTTCAGTGCTTTCCAATCACCAGAATATAACAACTTTAGGTTGGGTAGTTTCACAGAATCTAGTTCCACCACCTAGAAAACACACAGAAACCAGGTGGGGTTGACATTGCTTCAGTGCTTTCCAATCACCAGAATATAACAACTTTAGTTTGGGTAGTTTCACAGAATCTAGTTACAGACAGGTCTAGTTCCGCCACCTAGAAAACACACATCAACCAGGTGGGGTTGACATTGTTTTGGTGCTTTCCAATCACCAGCATATAACAACTTTAGTTTGGGTAGTTTCACAGAATCTTGTAACAGACAGGTCTAGTTCCGCAAACCTACCAACACACATCAACCAGCTTGGCTTTACGTTGTTTCAGTGCTTTCCAATCACCAGCATATGACTTTAGTTTGGTTAATCAAATAATGAAATAGAGAGGCCAAGAGAGGAGATAACGAAATTGAACAAAGGGTGAATACTCTCTTTCTAATTAACTCCCCTCCACCACCAAAGTTGATTACGATACCAATCATCTAGCAATGCGTGGGTCAGAACCAAAGTGAAACCAAAACAAAAAAAATGAATGATGCTTTGTCTCACTTTGGTTCTGACCCACGCATTGCTAGATGATTGGCATCGTAATCAACTTTGGTGGAGGGGAGTTTATTAGAAAGAGAGTAGTCACCCTTTGTTCAATTTAGTTTGGATAGTTTCACAGAATCTAGTAACAGACAGGTCTAGTTCTGCGACCTACCAACACACATCAACCAGCTTGGCTTTACACTGTTTCAGTGCTTTCCAATCACCAACATATACCGTATTTTTCTGACTTAAAGACCCACTGACCCGTCTGGATTAAGTCCCTTGGTTTTTTTCTGCATAGGTTTTAACGCATGTAATTTTTAGTCACCCGAGCAAATTTTTACCCTGGCTTTTTTTTTTTTTTTTTGGTTGGTCAAGTTTTCACTTTCGCTGGTTTTCCGCGATTCGCAGGTCTACCATGTCTGACGTATACACGCACTTTATACATCAATTAGCACATTTGTTAAATAACGTTAACTGACCTGTGAGAACGTAGGGTCCTGGTCAGGATTGTTGTAGTCTCTGAACAGCATGGAGGCCTTGAGGTAGCTCTCTATCAGCTGGATCTTCCCCTCGTCACGCCCTGAACGTAACACCATAATATGCAAGTCGAGCCTCAGTAAATCATCCGACCACCCAACAGACTTTGTTGACTGTCTACGTCAGCTTTGTTGAGAGAGAGAGAGTAGTGAGAGAGAGCGAGAGAGGTAGTCACAGAGAGAGAAAGAGAGAGAGAGAGAGAAAGAGAGTGAGAGGGAGAGAGTGAGAGAGAGAGGTAGTCACAGTGAGAGAAAGAGAGAGAGAGAATGTTGATGCTTTGTTCAACAGTTTGTATCATGTATTGTGTTCTTGGGTGGGGTGAGTGGTGGCGGTTGTGATGATGGTAATGGTGTGTGTGTGTGTGTGTGTGTTTGTGTGTGTGTGTGCGTGTGCGTGCGTGTGCGTGTATGTGTATGTATGTGCGTGCGTGCCTGCATGTATGTGGGGGGGCATGAGGCTGTGTCAGACCAGTTGACATAAGTTAGAACGCCAAGGCTACATCAAAATGTTGTTATGTTCTGCACGGTTGTGCGGGGGGGAGATCGTCTTAAGCCATGGCAAGCTCCTGGCATAACATGCTCCTGGCATAACATCATCAGTCTTAAACCCTCCAAAGTCGGAGTGTGGCTGCCCACACGGCAGGGGTAATCAAAAACGGTCACACACACGTAATGTTCTCATCCCTAGCTGGTGCATGTGAGCCATAATATTGGCATTGGTATTTGGTATATTCTAGTCACACAGACTTATCTCTGTGCAATTCGGGCTGCTCTCCCCCGGAGAGCGCGTCACCGCATGTGCAGCGCCTAACCATTTTGTTGTTGTTGTGTGTGTGTTCAAGTGCTTCGGCTGTTGGGATCCTTGGAGTCTTTAACCCTTTCATTGCCACTGTCGCTTCTTGGCTCCACACTGATTTAACACCCATGTCACTGAAAGGCATCAGATGAGGGTCTGGTATCCAGTTACCTTATGTTCTTGATTCTGGGAGGTATAAGGACAGGCCCTATGTTATGCACGTCACACAGACAGAATCTTTTCTCTACCCAGGTAAGCTTAATGGAAAGTTTTAGCTGAAAAATGGCTGGCGTTGAAAGGGTTAAGCCAGGGGAAGACAACAACAACAACAACAATGACAACGACTCCCTGCTCTCACCTGTCTGACGCAGGTAGGCCAGACTCTGGTTGTCGACGGGGAAGAAGCCGGTGGTGGCGCCGTACTCAGGGCACATGTTGGAGATGGTGGCGCGGTCCGCGATGGACAGGGCCGCCACGCCCGGCCCGAAGAACTCCACAAACTTCCCCACCACGCCTAGCTGACGCAGGTGCTGTGAAGGAGGAAAGGAGGATAAACTAGAGCGTGAAAAACTCCAAAAACTTCACCACCACGCCTAGCTGACGCAGGTGCTGTGAGGGGGGAGAAAGGAGGATAAAGTAGAGGGTGAAAAACTCCACAAACTTCCCCACCACGCATCAACTGCTAACGCAGGTGCTGTTGGGGGGGGAGGGGGAATAACCACCACGCCTAGCTGACGCAGGTGCTGTGAAGAAGGAAAGGAGGAAAGGAGGATAAACTAGAGCGTGAAGAACTCCACAAACTTCCCCACCACGCATCAACTGACGCAGGTGCTGTGAGGGGGGAGAGGAGGAAAGGAGGATAAACTACTAGCAGACCTGTTTACGCCCTACACAAGTCTTGAGTAGTCTGGATGGCTGAAATGAGTAGTTTGGGTGCCAAATGTGTAGTTTTATTCATTAAAACCATCAAACAATGTTCACTGAAAATGAGTAGTAATCAAGAGTTAAAGAGCATTATTTTCAGTTTAGAAGAGTAGTAGAGGTCCAAATTCAGTGGAATATTACTCGAAAAGAGTAGAGTAAACAGGTCTGAACTAGAGCAGCATGGGTGCAACTACACAAAATGAAAAAAAAAAAATGAAAGGCCGGGATCTAGGGGTAATGTCTCCCCCCCCCCCCCCCCCCCCCCCCTGCAGCTGAAGAAAAAAAAAGATTTATGAAGGTAGTTTAGTTTTCCTTTTTCCACAATTTATACAAATGGTTATTTTAAGGTGTTTGAAAAATACAGTAGACACACAAAGATCTTGTTTGACAAATTAAAAAAAGAAGGAAATTCCTTTTCTGGTAAAATTCAAAAACAGGAAATCCTTGTATACCAGGAAAAGTTGCACCCATGAGAGCGTAAAAAACTCCACAAACCCCCACCACGCATCAACTAACGCAGGTGCTGTGTGTGTGGGGGGGGGGGGGGGGGGGAGCAAAAGGAGGATAACCTAGAGCGGGGGTGGGGGGTAGGGGGGGTTCCTGTCATAAGAGTGCAGATGATGTCATGCTGCCGATATGCGCCTATGAAATAACTAGGCCAAACAAGTCCGTCTCCAGCTGGAGAAAATCTTTTAAGAGTGTCTAGACAGGAGAATGGACCAGTAAGGCAGAAAGATAGCTGATGACAGTAAGCAAAGGGAAAAGGCAGAGTCGTGTGACAGATTAGACGAAGTTACAAGCACAGAACTTCCAAGAGGGGGAACTATTTGTGTGAAAACTAACACCCCCAAGCACCCTATATCAGCTTTTTTTCAAAGCTGATTTCAGGAGCATGCCTGAACTACCGCATTTTACGGACTATAAGGCGATACTTGTTTTTCCATAGACTGAGACCCCTGCGCCTTATAATGTGACTGATAATATAGTAAGAAACTATAATTTTGGAATTTTGTGTTATAATCAGGTGCGCCTTGTAGTGGGCAAAATACGGTTCCTTCACTTGTGAGACAATGACACACAGACCTAACAGTGACACACAGACCTGACAGTGACACACAGACCTGACAGTGACACACAGACCTGACAGTGACACACAGACCACAAACAGGAACACACAGTGTAGAGTGGCACAGTGGTAGCGCGTTCGCTTCATGTCAAGTATAACCCGAGTTCGAACCTGGGTACAGGGGATTATTTCCTCTCACTTTGCACTAGGCCTTATGGTCTGAACGTGGAGTCTTTCTGATTGAGATGATAAACCTGAGGTCCCGTGTGCCCATGCACTTAGCACACGCTAAACCCAGTGGCAATGAAAAAGTTGTCATTTGGTCGAAATTTATCCCCCCCCCCCCCTCCCTCCCTTCCCTTCCTTATCAGTCACGCAACAAAAACAAAACAAACAAACAAAAATTGGGTGTCAAGCCTCTGGCTGCGACACACTCTGTGACAATAAAGTACCTAATAGTACAGTGGAACCTCCCTTATAAGACCTCCCATTATAAGACTCCCTCCCATATAAGACCTACCTCTCCGAGACATTGCCCTTCTTTGTAAGTATTAAAATTACCTCCCTTATAAGACCTCATTTGGGGTGATTTTTTAAGGTCTTATAAGCAGGCATCAGAATACTCCAGAGTCCAATCCGCGGACGAACAACACTCGCCATGACTCGGAGTCGACATCGAGTCGGACCCCACAAAACTCTAGTCCGTAGTCGGCATCATTGCGATCATTCGCTACCCGATTTCTCGGGGAAAAATTCAAAGTTCTCACATCATCGTAGTCTCCTGCGATCATATCCTCTAAATCGACTCATTTAAAACCCAAATCACAATCACTGTCATCAAAACAAACTCTGAAACAGTGAAAGTAAGAGTGTAGAGAGCTCTAAACTCGGAAGAAAAAACAAACATGGCCACGATTTTTCTTTCTGAAGGCGCAGTATGAAAACAAACCGTTTAAGAATACCATTTGAGAATAAGATCGCGCTGCCTCATGAAGTACAAACCGCGGCCGGCAGTGCCAAAACCGCAGCCAGTGGCTACCAAAACCGCGGAAATCCGCGGGCCGTTCTGATGCCTGTATAAGGGAGGTTCCACTGTACAGACCAAGTGCCCAGGGGCAGCAGTACCTTGGTGATGGTGAGGACCACGTCAGTGGAGGTGACCAGCTGTCCCAGGCAACCGGTCAGCTTGTAGCCCACCACCTCCGGCAGCACCATGGAGATGGGCTGACCCAGCATCACTGCCTCCGCCTCGATGCCCCCCACCCCTGGAACCACACAACGGACAATTTTTTTTTTTTAATCTTCAGGCATGGTAATGGAGGGGAAACATTTTTTTCTGAACTTATTAACTCTTTTGTTCCTGAGAACCGCTTTTGAGGTTGAATGGGAGTAACTGCAGATTCCTAGCTTTATAGAGCTCTCTATCTCCCTATTTCTGGGTTTCCAGAGATAGTAAAACTGCATAAAGGGGTGCTATGTTATTGTGAATATGTTTCTCTTTCATAAACAATACTTGCCCCAGTAAGAAAAAGGAAAAAAACCATCATTGCAATGCAATTATAGAAGAGCAAAGTAATAACAGTTGCATCATGTTGCATGATATCACGAGCTAAAGAGGTTCTCAGGAATGAACAGTAGTTGAAACTTCTCTAAATACAGAAACCAAAGAGTTAAAGAAATTGAACGTAAACTGCGAGCTAGCGTATAGATGAACCAACATCACCGCCTCCGCCTCAATGCCCCCCACACCTAAAATCACACCATGGACAGTTTTTTTTTCAATTTTTTTATTTCAATTTGGTTGGGGATGTAGAGCGTTTTCTGTCTGCTACAGCAATAGGGCAACTCAACATCTATAGGATGAAAGGACAACCCGCCAACCCCTCTTGCAAAAGCAAAATGGACGGAGCCCCATCCCAGCACTCCCAACACCTTTTTTTTTTTTTAAATCATGGTGGTGTCAATTCTAAAAAGTACAACCTACCTGTACCAACCCATAGCTAAAAAACAAAATGGACTGACCCCAACCAACCAGCACTCCCAGGCTTTTTAAAAAAAAATCATAGCGCTGTAAAATATGAAGAAGAAAAAAGTACAACCTACCACCCGCCTAGCACAAGCAAAATGGACTGACCCAGCTATCCAAGTCCATTGATCATGATGGTGGGGGAGGGAGTCTGTGCCCACTACACTGTCGGGGTAGAGCAGGTTGTAATAAGGGAAGGGAAAAAAACTATAAAGGGAAAAAACCCACACTACCTACCACCCCTCTAAACAAACAAAATCGACTGACCCCAACCTAGCATTCCCAGCCCACTGATCATGGTGGTGTGGGAATCTATGCCCACTACGCTCTATAAGGGGCAGAAGAAAAAAAGCACACTACCTGCCACCCCTCTAAACAAGTAAAATGGACTGACCCCAACCCAGCACCCCTAGCCCATTTACCACGGTAGTGTGGGAGTCTATTGTATACCTGCTGAAAAAGCTCACACCACCCGCCACCCCTCTAAACAAGCAAAATGGACTGACCCCAGCCCAGCACTCCCAGCCCATTGATCATGGTGGTGTGGGAGTCTTTGCCCACTATGCTATAAGGGGTAAAAAATTAAAAAAACACTACCTGCCACCCCTCTACACAAGCAAAATGGACTGACCCAGCCCAGCACTCCTAAGCCCATTGGTCATGGTAGTGTGAAATCTATAGTTAACTACCTGCCACCCCTCTAGCAAAAATAAAATGGACTGACCACCATCCCAGCTCTCCGAGCCTTTTCAATCATAGTGGTATAAAGTCCTCAAAACGTACAACCCCACCCCCCCTAACAAAAGCAAAATGGATTGACCCCTTTTCCTGAAAAGTGCAACCTGCCACACATACCTCCACTGTCCACAGCAAAAGAAAAATAAAAGTACAATCTGACACCCCCTAGCAAAAGAAAAATGGACTGACCCCAACCCCAAAATACAACCTGCACCCCCCCTAGCAAAAGAAAAATGGACTGACCCCAACCCAGCACTCTCAACAACAAAAATACAACCTACACCTGCCACCCCTCTAAACAAGCAAAGTGGACTGACCCCAGCCCAGCACTCCCAGCCCATTGATCATGGTGGTGTGGGAGTCTGTGCCCACTACGCTGTCGGGGTAGAGCAGGTTGTTGTCGTCGAAGGTGACGCGGGCCAGGTACTCCAGGTTCACCTGGTGCACGATGCCGGACCCCGGGGGGACGATCAGCATGTTGCGCAGAGACTGCGCCCCCCACTGAAATCAGGGCACCGGGGGATAATTTTTTAAGCTTTGTTTTGTTTGGTTCGGTTGGGTTTTTTTCGGGGTTTTTCAAGATTCAATATTCAATATCAGTGATTTAATGCTCCCCAAAAATAGATGATTTTGACAAAAAAACATGCTTGTGGCAAAAAAAAGACCATCTAACCCTAACCCTAACCACGGAAAGAACCAAGAAATAGAGCAGGAGGGTGTAAATCTACATATTTGCCGATAAATCGATGTACAAAGCCATGCACTTATACTATTGTTTTGCTGGAACCATTCCTTTTTTTGGTTGATAAATTTTAAGTCATTCTTTAACCCTTTCACCGCCAATGTCGCATTTTTGCACCACAATGATTTAACACCCATGTCACTAAAATGGATCAATAAAGGGTCTGGTATCCAGTGACCTTATGTTCTTAATTTTGGGAGGTAAGGACAGGCCCTATTTTATGCATGTCACAGAGGAATCCCCAATATTGCAGACAAAATCTTTTCTCTACCCGGGTAAGTTTAATGGTAAATTTTGGCCGAGGAATGGCTAGCGTTGAAAGGGTTAACCCTTTAGCGCCAGCCATTTTCAGCCAAAAATTACCATTAAATTTAACTGGGTAGAGAAAATAAATTCTGCAATATTGGGAATTCATCTGTGTAATGTATAACATTAGGCCTATCCTTGCCTCACAAAGTTAAGAACATAAGGTCTTTGAATAACAGGTCTGGATTGGATACTTTTTAGTGACATAGGTGGTAAGCCATTGTGGTGCATAAATGTGACATTGGCGGTGAAAGGGTTAATCAGCCAATGCATCATAACGTCACGCTCATAAGAAAAATAACTAACTCAGAGTTAGGCAATTTTGCAGTAAGCGTGCATAGGACATGGGCTGACTGGTATCTATCATGACAGAAAGTACAGAAGCACCTGGAAAAGCGGAAGTGATCACCATAGATACGTTGCAAATATGCCGTTCTCTTTTCTGACTTGGGTACGTTTGTACAAAGATGGCGGCGCCAAGTCTAGGTGAGATTTTCAGTCAATTAAGCTTCGTTTTTGACTTACCTCAAGCGTGCGAAGCTAAGCAACATGTTGTTTTTAGTAGCTTTTAGTACAGTTGTTACTATTTCTTTCTTGCTTATATCATCAGCATATAAATATTCCGAGGGGCCCAGGCTTTTGTTAAAACTTAAAATGCCTTATTCTGTTCCACGCCCAGAAACGACACACAAGTCGGTAAGAGCAGGGAGAAATCCTGCTGCCTGGTATGGCCAAATTGATAGCTAGGTTTTCCAAGTGTGTCCACACACCCTCCTCACCTTGTGCTCTCCCCCCCAAACAAAAATTGGGTAGGCGTTGCACTTGGGCGACGCGCTCTCCGGGGGAGAGCAGCCCGAATTTCACAGAGATAAGTCTCTGTAACTAGAGTATACCAAATACAAAAAAACTAAAACAAAAAAATTATATTTCCAGTATTGTGTCTAAGCTTGATTGAGGTGAATGTGGTCTATGGTTTTTCTTAGAATTTTGATATTGTAACTCTATTACTCTTGAATAATTGCAAGTGTGTGTGCGTGTGTGTGTATGTGTGTGTGCGTGCATGCGCGCGCGTGTGTGTGAGGAAGAAAGAGAGCGTTACGTGCAAGCCCTGCGTGCATTTTACTTTCTAATGATTTAAAATTCGTTTGCCTTTAATTTTCTTGTTCTCAATGTAAACCGCACTGCGCTCATGAGAGAAAGAGCGCTATATTAATTCACATTATCATTATTATTATTATTATTATACTGAATCAACCTGCCTCTGCGGAGTGTATTTTTGAGTAACTGGTCCTAGTGGTCATTCACATGGGTGCAACTTCACAAAATGAAAAAACCTGAAAGCCGGGGTCCAGGGGCAATGTCCCCCTGCAGCTGAAGCAAAATTGATTTATGAAGGTATTTTAGCAGACCTGTTTACCCCCTACACAAGTCTCGAGTAGTCTGGATAGCTGAAATGAGTAGTTTTGGTTCAAAATGTGTAGTTTTCTTCACTAAACCATCAAACAATGTTCACTGAAAATGAGTAGTAATCAAGAATTAAAGAACATTATTTTCAATTTTGAAGAGTAGTAGAGATACAAACTGAGTAGAATACTACTCAAAAAGAGTAGAGTGAGTAAACAGGTCTGTTTTAGCTTGCTTTTTCCACAATTTATACAAATGCTTATTTTCAAAGTGCTTACAAAATACAAGTAGACACACAAAGATCTTGTCTGACAAATAATTTTTTTAACTTTTTAAGCCCCTTATAGCCTGATTCCGCCCATGACATCCATTACTTTCTCCTACCAAGCCGTCTAAAACCGCCCCCGTACACCCACTTCGTTATGTATTTGGGAGTTAAAACTGCAATATCAAAAAATCCAAAATATCACATAACAAAAAAACCATTGCAAGTTAAACATTCTTCATTCATACACAAACCCTGAACATTTGAAGTCAATCCATCAAGTAGTTATTTTTTAACATTTTTTTAAACAAAGTACCCCATTTCTGTCCCAGTTTACCAACATTAATTTGGTGGTTACAGGGAGTACAGTCGTCATTTTAATCGGGGTTACAAGTGTTAAAAAAGAAATTCCTTTTCTGGAAAAATTCAAAAACAGGAAATCCTTGCATACCAGGAAACGTTGCACCCATGCTTTTACATTTCCAAGTTTTCTACTGAGGTCCGACTGTACTAGCACTGCCCCTTTACCTTGAGGAAGGCAAATCTCTCCTTGTTCCTCTCAAACTCCAGCTGCTGGTTCTTCTCCAGAGCGTCGGCACTGTGAAGGACAAAGAAACGCACTTTCAGCATCATCGTCATCGTCATTGTCATTATCATCGTCATCATCATCATACAAATCGTCATTATTATCATCATCATCATCATCATCAACGTCATCATCGACATTGTCATCATCATCATTATCATCATCGTCATCATTATCATCATCATTATCGTCTTCGTCATCATCATCATCTTCATCGTCTTTTTTTTTTGTACCACACATTATCTCACTGTCAATCACACACACATTATTTCATAAAAATATTTCATCGCTCTACATTTAGGGGCAGTGTGTGGATGCCTCGTGCAAACATACAGGGAGCTGGACAACCATGCCCCCTCCACTAGTCTCTCCCCGTGGAAAAATAGTTTGGAAAAATAGTTCCCCATCCTTCTTGAAGCTCTGTGCTTGTAACTTCCTCTAATCTGCCACTCTCTTTGACTCTGCCTTTTCCCTTTGCTTTCTATCATCTGCTATCTTTCTGACTTATTGGCCCATTCTCCAGCCTTCCTTTTTTTTCTTTAAAAAAAAATCTTCCAAATAAATGTTCTCATTTGAGCTCCTCCGAAATCGGAATCGGTGTCGGCTGTATGCAGCGGGGAGACCAGTGAAAACTGAAAAATAGACAACATACGTACCTTACCCATTATGGCCATACGGCCTGGGAACGCAGAAGAAGAATCGCTCTACATTTCCATAAAGTATCTGGGTGTGGTCAAGGGGTAAAGAGCCAAGGGGTGTTGTCTCTGGGTGTGGTCAAGGGGTAAAGAGCCAAGGGGTGTTGTCTCTGGGTGTGGTCAAGGGGTAAAGAGCCAAGGGGTTATGTTGTCTCTGGGTGTGGTCAAGGGGAAAAGAGCCAAGGGGTTATGTTGTCTCTGGGTGTGGTCAAGGGGAAAAGAGCCAAGGGGTTATGTTGTCTCTGGGTGTGGTCAAGGGGTAAAGAGCCAAGGGGTTATGTTGTCTCTGGGTGTGGTCAAGGGGAAAAGAGCCAAGGGGTGTTGTCTCTGGGTGTGGTCAAGGGGTAAAGAGCCAAGGGGTTATGTTGTCTCTGGGTGTGGTCAAGGGGAAAAGAGCCAAGGGGTGTTGTCTCTGGGTGTGGTCAAGGGGAAAAGAGCCAAGGGGTTATGTTGTCTCTGGGTGTGGTCAAGGGGTAAAGAGCCAAGGGGTTATGTTGTCTCTGGGTGTGGTCAAGGGGAAAAGAGCCAAGGGGTGTTGTCTCTGGGTGTGGTCAAGGGGTAAAGAGCCAAGGGGTTGTTGTCTCTGGGTGTGGTCAAGGGGTAAAGAGCCAAGAGGTGTTGTCTCTGGGTGTGGTCAAGGGGTAAAGAGCCAAGGGGTGTTGTCTCTGGGTGTGGTCAAGGGGTAAAGAGCCATGGGGTGCTGTCTTTGGGTGTGGTCAAGGGGTAAAGAGCCAAGGGGTGTTGTCTCTGGGTGTGGTCAAGGGGTAAAGAGCCAAGGGGTGTTGTCTCTGGGTGTGGTCAAGGGGAAAAGAGCCAAGGGGTGTTGTCTCTGGGTGTGGTCAAGGGGAAAAGAGCCAAGGGGTGCTGTCTCTGGGTGTGGTCAAGGGGTAAAGAACCAAGGGGTTATGTTGTCTCTGGGTGTGGTCAAGGGGTAAAGAGCCATGGGGTGCTGTCTCTGGGTGTGGTCACGGGGCAAAGAGCCAAGGGGTGTTGTCTCTGGGTGTGGTCAAGGGGTAAAGCGCCAAGGGGTGTTGTCTCTGGGTGTGGTCAAGGGGCAAAGAGCCATTATAAGTTGTATGGTGATCAGGGGGCAATCCATCTTAACTCTTCTAGCACCATGTGTTTTTTGACGTTCTTCGTTGTCCGTTGCATTTTCAACCAACAGGAGGGGAGTAGAGTCACTTTTTTTTTTTTAAAGTGTGTGTGTGTGCATTTGTTTGAATAGAAGAACAGTGATATTTAAGCTTTAATTCTTTCCCGACGGCCGCCGCTTAGCAACAGCTGCACGCTGTGCCGGCTACTTCGCGTAGCCTTACAACCGTTGATGCCGGCCCGATTTTGGCACTTTTGTATTTTTTTTGCGGCACTTATTGCATTAGTGAGCACATATTGCTATATATCAATGGAAAGAGCACAACTTGAACTTTACTCTTGGTATCATTTTCAAAGATATGGGAACTATCACACCACAGTTGTACTTGAAATAACATAACCGAAAGACACGGGAAAATAGTTTTGTTAAGGAAAGGCCTTATTTGATACATATCATAGGGGAGGTGGGGGGGGGATTCACAGTATTGCAGACATCAATGTTTCTTTAGCAAGGTAAATTTGACAGAAATGTTGGGCTATAAAAAATAGCCGGCGGCAAAAGGGTTAAAGCTAAAACTAAGTAAAAGGCATCATTTGTTAGTGAAGGAAAATAAACAAACAAAAAAGAAAGATAAACATGATATAACCACAAGCATTTACAATTAATCTTCATGCAGACTCCCCTCCTCTATCTCATTTTTTTTCTCCTCCTCCACGTTTTTAAAATCAACCATCTATAGGTCAGAATCTGTTGGGTTGAGGTCAGGTCAAGGTCAGAATAGGTCACGGTGATACAGATTAAATGCCAATCCCCCCCCCCCCCTTAAAACTATTTTCAAAGGCTTATCAGGGCTGGCCAAACATTAAAAAAATTTCATTAGCCCTCCGGGTGAGTAACTTAATAATTGTTCTCGCCCGAACACATTTTCACTAGCTCAAAGAAAACAAAAATCCCTGAACACACAGATGGGAGCGAGCACTCGCACACACACACACACACATACACACACACAGTGACACACACACACACACACACGAGTGACACACATACACACATAGGGGAGAGACAGAGAAGAAGAGAAGGAAAAGGAGAGGAAGAGAAAGAGAGAAAAAGGAGTGGGAAAGAAAGAAAGGAGAGAAGTAAAGAGAAAGATAAATGATTTGACGATAGAGGTGGGGGACAGAGAGAGAAGGGGGAGGAGGAGACTGAGGAGGCTGCCTTTCCTTTCTTTTCAGTACCAGTGCTGGCATGTTGTTATCTTGGCAGACTGCTCAGCTTGCTTTGATAGTTGGCTACATGGAAGGGAGAGATGGTGTGGGGAGACTCAGTGGTAAAAAAAACCAACAGGACTGTGCAGTACTGAAATTTACAGTTGCCCATCGGGCTAGTGACTTTTGAAATCTACTCGCCCACAGATTTTTTATACTAGCCAATGGCTACCAGTTTTTGTCCAGCCCTGGTTTATTCTTTTGTGTGAAAACTCAGTTATCAGAATCTTTCATTCGTTTTATACCTAATTTCTCTTTAGGGCATCAAGCTGTGCATGCTACACATACACACACAGTTCAACTTAACAATGCACTGATATCATCATCATCACACACACACACACACAGTGACACACACACACAACAACAACAACACTTATACGGCGCTGAATCTTGATAGAAATCAAATCAAAGCGCACACACACATTAGCATTCATATTCATAATGCCTTTTTTTAATAAAATGCAATACAAAGCGAACACACACGTGTGACATAAATGGTATACAGCAGAAACAGACCTAAAGGCAAGAGAGAGAAGAGAAAGAGAGTGGAGCCTCAATGACAGGGGAAACAGGTGGGTTTTGAGGTTAGATTTGAAAGCAGAGAGGGTCGGTCGCTGACGGAGGGAAAAAGGAAGTTTGTTCCAAGATGTCGGTCCTGAGACAGCAAAAGAGCAAAAGAGAAAGGTTGAAAGCTTATACCTAGGGATCTGGAGAGAAAGAGGGTCAGAAACTGAACATAAAATGCGAGCTGGAGTATAAATGGAAATATTGTCGCAGAGGTAAGATGGAGCAGATTTATGGATAGTTTTATAGCAAAGGGTGTTTAATTTATACTCAATTCTGTCTGCGACAGGAAGCCAGTGCAAAGAACGGAGAAGATGGCTAACATGATCAAACTTGGACAAGACGAGCAGCTGTGTTTTGAATACGCTGGAGACAAGATAGAGAAGAGACTGATAGGCCAGAAAGAAGAGCATCACAGCAGTCAAGACAAGATAGGATGAAGGAAGTAACAACTTTTGCTGTGGCTTCATCTGTGCACACAGACACACACACCTTATGACACCCTCAGGACACCTATCCACCTGTTGTCCACTAGTCTTATGTCATCAGTTTCTATCAACTCCACCTAGGGTGCTTTACATCACAAACACTTCATATAAACGGTGAAGATGCCTATCAACACTGGCCTCTTGTGTCATGGCTTAGCTGCTACAAATAAATGTTACTACACTCCCTGTCTGATTTTACTTGTTCAGCGACATATTGTCGATATTATAGCACATGGCACTTATTTACTGTATATTTTTTGGCACCAACTTTTTATCCCTCTATATTTGCCTCATTTTGATGTGTGGTCATTACAAACGAGTAATTATATGTACAGTAACAGTATTCTTGATGTGGTTTTTTGTTGTTCAACAACAAGATTGTTAATGATAGCGTGTGGCACTTTTTTTACTGTAGAGTTTTTTGGCACCAACATTTTTGTCTATATAAATTTCAATTATTTGCCTCATTTTCATGCGCGGTCACTACAAATGAGTAATTACAGTATATGTGCGGTAACAGTATTCTTGATCTTTTTTTAATTTTATTGTTCATTGACAGATTGTCAATAACAGCCTGCAGAACATGTTTCTAAAGCACTTTTCACAAACGTTTTTGTACATTGCCGCAGACCTGTTTACCCCCTACACAAGTCTTGAGTAGTCCAGATAGCTGAAATGAGTAGTTTTGGTTAGGTTAGGTTAGGTACATTATAGTCACAGAGGTGTCTCTGTGAAATTCGGGTTGCTCCTACCTGGAGTGCTCGTCGCAGCCAGAGGCATGCCACCCAATTGTGTGTTTTTTTGCATGTGGTTTTTGTGTGACTGATGAGGAAGGAAGGGAGGGGGGTAAATTTTGACCAAATGACAACTTTTTCGTAGCCACTGGGTTTAACATGTGCTAAGTGCATGAGCACACGGGACCTCGGTTTATCGTCTCATCCGAAAGACTCCACGTTCAGACCGCAAGGCCTAGTGCAAATTGAGAGGAAAAATCCCCTGTATCCAGGTTCGAACTCGGGTTTACTTGACACGAAGCGAACGCGCTACCACTGTGCCACTCTACACTTTGCTGGTGCAAAATGTGTAGTTTTATTCATTAAACATCAAACAAGTTCACTGAAAATGAGTATAATCTAGCATTATTTTCAATTTTGAAGAATAGTAGAGATCCAAATTGAGTAGAATACTACTTGAAAAGAGTAGAGTAAACAGGTCTACATTGGTTATTCTACCATTCATGGCTTGGGCGATATAGATGAGAGTTTAGTGACTATCACGCTCTCTAGATCTAGTCGTATCTAGGTCCTGCACTTAGATGGGTTTTATCGGCGGTTGACATTAGCCAGAGTTTGGGGCAAAAATGAAGTGACAGCTTACAGTACACAGTTACTCACAATTACACCAACTAATACTCTATACAGTGGAACCTCCCTTATAAGACCTCCCATTATAAGACTCCCTCCCATATAAGACCTACTTCTCTGAGACATTGCCCTTCTTTGTAAGGATTAAAATTACCTCCCTTATAAGACCCCTCCCTTATAAGACCCCTCCCTTATAAGACCTCATTTTGGATGATTTTTGAAGGTCTTATAAGGGAGGTTCCACTGTATATAGCAAAGACTACACACAGTACTGCACAGCTACTAACTTAAAAGCTTGATTAAAAATCACAAAATAATTATTATCTAGCATGCAACATGTGTGACGCATAACACTGAAAGCATGAAAAGCAAAAGAAGAAAAAATGAAACGAGATATCGTTTATCATGTTTGTTAGATCAAACAAAAGAAGAAAAAGAAAAAAATGAAAATGTTTATTAGTAATAGTACATAATTGATATTGTTTACAAAAACAAGTTGTAAAAAAATATCATAACAGGAAAAAAGGGGAATATAAAAAATATATCTATTAAAAAAAAATTTTAAATTTAAAGCGCCACACAAAAAAAGGCAAATTTGTTTTGGTTAAAAAAAAAAAAATTCAATAACTCAACAACAGAAACTGACATGCAACAAACCAAGCAAAAAACAACCAAAAAAACACCTAAAAACAAAAATTTGATTTTTACAAAATCAACACATAAAACAAACAACAGTAACAAGGGTGCTGCAAGCTAAATAAATAAATAAATAGTTTTTTTAGAGAGACAACACTATCGGTGAACTAACCCTGACGTTTTGAATCCATGGAAAGGGCAAACGGGGTCAAGGACGGGGAACTCTGACCTCAAACATTTGCATGGGGCTGACCTTGACCTGACCTCTGACCCCGGCTGACCTTGACCTCCCCCGGGGTTGGGGGAGTAGTGGTGGGTGCTGCAAGAGACACACACACACACACACACACACACAGCTTCACTGGGGCAGTGTTGCTATGGCATGCTCCTTCCATTCTTTAGCACCGCACAAATGGAACTCCCTCCCTCCCATCACATGTCCTGCTCCTCTGACTCTTATCTTTTCCTTCAACTCGGTCTTAGAAGTATTAACTCATTTCAAATGTGTTATAACAGCATTTAATTGTCATGCTATAAGATTTTTTCTTTTATTTATCGTGTTAACATGCTATTTTAAAAAGATGTTTCTTTTTTTCTTAATTTTGTCGGCTGATTATTTTTCATTTTTGTCAGAAGATTATATTTCATACAAATTGCAAATTTATAAGCTTGGTTTAGGGGTAGTTTTTGGTGTTTTTTTGTATGTGTGAAGTTGTGTATGTGTGATACTTTAGACACACAACTTTTGATAACAAAGGAAAAAACCAAGCACACACGTTTTTTTAATTTTCCCAATATTTCGTTGTTTAATACAACTTCCTCTGGGGACACTGATTTTGAAATGAGCCAAGACCAGTAAAGGGTGTTATAAAGAGTGGGTGGATCTCGAAGGAGCCTGAAGATGAACCGCATCAATGAAATGCGACACTTGAAGAGCTGACAAGCTCTCTCCGTACCGAACGCCCAAAGCCATGGAAATGGTGTTGATCAACGCTGCTCTATAACCCGAAAGAGTCTGATCTGAGAGCTTCTTCGAATTGAAGAGATGAGAGAGAAACTCTATGAACTGGACCGTCGAAGGACGGAGAGGGTCTATCTTGCGAGAACCACAGAACGAGAACCAAGATTGCCATCTAAGGTTGTACAACTTGTTAGTTGATTGACGTCTAGAAGACAGAAGCAGATCAATCATCCCAGACGAGAAGCCTTGGTGTTTCAAACCAAGCTTCACAGAAGCCAAGCGGCTAGACTGAGCCTTGACGGATCGGCGTGACCCACGGGGTGGGGGGTGGAGGATATGCAGAAATAGACATGGACGATAACTAACAACAGGAAGGAAGGTGGCAGAGTGGTTAAGACATTCACCTGCCAATTTCAATGCTTGAGTGACCAGGTTTGAATCCCGGCCTCGCCATTTTTTTCCCAGTTGAACAGGAAAATCAAAGTACTGAACGACGAGTCCTTTCAGATGGGGACTTAAAACTAGTCTGACCCATATGCTTTCCACATGCCAAAATCCATTGGCAGCTAAAAAGTCGGTAAGAGCAAGGAGAAATCCCGCTGCCTAGTACTAACCCAAATTTCACATAGATAAGTAACAGTGGCCACAAAATACCAAAATACAAATACATGGGTGCTCCTAGGAAATTAAAAATATCATGCAAGGCAGGGGTCCGGCGGCCCCCCAGGCAGAGTGCAGGGATAGCGCCCCTCCTGGGGGTTCCGGGGGCCAATGTCCCCTGGAAGCTGAAGTGCAACAACAGTTTCCAATGTAACTGACAGACTCTCGTTGCGCTTTCACTTCTGGTTAAACTTCATGACCTCTATAACCAGCAAAATGCATCTTCTCAAATTCCCATAATCCCGCAACTCCGGCTCCAGGCAATAAAAAAAATCCTGAACTTTAGGACATCCTGGACAAAACATCCTGAGCTTCAGGACATCCTGGACAAAAATATCCTGAACTTCAGGACATCCTGGACAAAAATATCCTGAACTTCAGGACATCCTGGACAAAAATATCCTGAATTTCAGGACAAAAAATCATGAACTTCAGGACATCCTGGACAAAAATATCCTGAACTTCAGGACATCCTGAAAGCAGGAGCATCCACGCAAATATAAAGGGGTCAGGGGGTTGGGGGAGCTGAGGCAGAAACGAGTGACGAGAGTTAAAGAAAAAACGTGGACGGACCTTCGAGAGACGTCGACCTGCACTGAGTGGTCGATGACCAGGTCGGTGGGGCAGATGGGGTTGATCTTGGTGGGGTCCCCCCCCAGACGCGTCACCGCCTCACGCATGGCCGCAAAGTCCACCACCACCGGAACACCACTGACAGGAAAAAACAACAACAACAGTTACCGTCATTTTCTGACTATAAGGCAATCTTTTTTTTCTCCAATTTCGACCTATGCGCCTAATAAACGAGAGCGCCCTATAAGCATGGGTGCAGGCAGTGACCAAAACTTTCTTGCCGAAACCCAATGTACAAAAGAATGATATCATGTTAAAGAGCCCTTTCTTCAGGCACTCAGCTGCCTGAAGCAGCATCAAATTGCCTGAATTCAGGCTTCAGGCATACCCACATGCACACCTGTATAAGCTGTATTAGTGAACAAAATCGTGAGAAGAGAGGCAACGATTGCCGTGCTCAGTACAGTATAATGTGAGTCTGGACATCGAAAGTGGTCGCGAGTCGCTGATACGATGGATAGCGAGTCTAGACATCGAAAGTGGTCACGAGTCACTGATATGACGAATACTCACGTCAAAATGCTTCAAAATCTGTATTATCGTCCGAGATACCGTCAAACAGATGCCATAAAAAGCCATAACCCTTCATTGGATGTAAAAAGCATCATTGTAGAGCTTAAAATGACATAATTCTACCAGTTTTTGCGAAGAAAAGTCCAAACACAACAACCGGAAGTCGCAAAAACGGAAGTTCGATTAATTGAGAAGGGAGCCAACTCTCGATTATGACAGCAGTAATGGCAGTCGGTAAGAGTTTACGGGCTTCAAACTTCGACTTTCTTTTGCGAGGTGTGTATCGCCTTATAAACGAGGGTGCCTTTTACTTTAAATTGCAGTATTCGCCTTATACACAGCAGTGCCTAATTATCTGAAAAATATGGTACTCATTAAGATGTAAAAACGAACGGCTCACGTAAAATCCTGCAGTAAGACTCGTGCCGGTTTGAAGGGGATTTCTACACTCTGATCCATAGCCGGAGATCACCGCAGTATGCTGCGCACATCTTTACGTTACGCTTAAAATATACAGTGATGTAAGGTCACGCATTATGCATTAAGATGTAAAAACGAACGACTCACGTAAAATCCTGCAGTATGACACGTGCAGGTTTGAAGGGGATCTCCACACTGCTCTCCATGGCCGGGGACCACTGCAGTATGCTGCGCACATCTTTCTCCAGCACGTGAAAATTGTCGCAGTTCCTCACCGCAGACTCCAGCAACACCCGTATGGAGAACGGCAGCTTCTCTGAAAGCACAGGGCAAAACCACAAAACTGCACTGAATAGATACATAAAAAACACACACACACAAAACACCACATTGACCAGAGCGAGGTATTTCAACCGGCCCCAAAACAATTTTCGGTAAAGGCAAAGATGCGCCCCCCACCCCACCCCCTTCCTCCATTTCTTGGTTGTTTCCAGTTTTTTCAGTCTTGCCTTTCTTACTGCAGATATCGAGTACTTCATCCTCTATTGTTTGCTTCTTTTTTTTCTCCATAAGGGTCTCCCACCAATTGGATGCTAATCTCATTATCATCCGGCTATATTTAACACTAATTTTCATCCATTTACATAATTAAACACATGCATTCAATAATAGTAGAAGATAAAGGCAAGACGGAAAAGACGCAATGAACCAGGACTGACAAATGCTCCGCGGCTGTTGTGTGTACTGCACAGACCTGTTTACCCCCTGCACAAGTCTTGAGTAGTCTGGATAGCTGAAATGAGTAGTTTTGGTGTGAAATGAGTAGTCCTCTTCATTAAACCATCAAATAATGTTCACTGAAAATGAGTAATTAGAGCATTATTTTAAATTTTGAAGAGTAGTAGAGGTCCAAATTGAGTAGAAAACTACTCGAAAAGAGTAGAGTATGGTCTGACTGCACTACATAGGGGGGGTCCTATTAGAAAATGGCCTTTATCATGACTGCGATTAATTATTCAACAAAGATAACTAGCTGAAAAGGTTTGTAAAATACAGCTTAATGTTTGGTAAGAAAGGCAAGTGTGAAAATGCGGGGAGAGCCGAGAAATGTAGGGGGGGGGGGGGGGGGGGCACAACTTGACCTTTATCTAATTTTCAAACTGCACTGACTTTGAATAGTGAGAATCAAACAACTTATCCGCTCACTTCTTCTTCTTCTATTCTACGATCGCTCAGTTTCCTGTCAATTATGAAGAGCGCAGATGTGTCATGCTGCCGTTACGTGCCAAACTAAGAAATAGTTAGGCCCAGCATGTCCGTCTTCGGCTGGAGGAAATCTTTGTAAGCGTTTCTTGAATCTTGTATAAATAAAATTTGGGGGTGCGCCTTACACACACTACACACACACACACACACACACACACACACACACACTACCACACACACACACTACCACACACACACACTACACACACACACACACACTACCACACACACACACACACTACACACACACACACACACACACTACCACACACACACACACACACACACACACACACACACACACACACACACACTACCACACACACACACACACACACACACTACCACACACACACACACACTACCACACACACACACACACAGTGACACGCACACACACGCACACTACCACACACACACACACAGTGACACGCACACACATAACTCGCTTTCTCTCATAGTCATACATGCACACAGGCATGCACGCAAACACACACCACTCAGCTCTCTCTCTCTCTTGGACAGATTGGAAGAATAGGCTTGTCAAAGCTTTTCAAGTTTCAAGTCTCACCCACCCCCCCCCCCCCCAGGTTTTCAAGACTGCACTTGGTCATCTCCAAACATGGAACACTCAGTTTTTTTTAGTAACGTTTTATTTTTTGTGTATTTGAGATTTTGATGGTTTAACTTTAAGGTTTTGGTAGGGTTAGGGATAGGGTTAGGGTTAGGGCTAGAGTCAGTTTAATTTCAGATTGAATGGTTAAAAGATACACATTCTAAAGTGTCGCTGAAAACCGACATTGTCACGCGAATGGCGTCACTTTCCATATTTGTAGATGACCAAGTGCAGCATTGAACGTCTTCCCTCCCCACTCACTCAGTCTGTCTGCATCCAGCTTGGCCAGATTGTAGAAGCGGCATTGCTGGTCGCCCACCGTCACCGCCTCAAGCGTAGAGCTGTAGGGGTTGTTCCCTGAGAGTTACACACATTTAAAAATAATAAAATCACAAACCACAAAGCTTATTTTCTGTTTCGAGTGTTTGTCCGCAATTGAGCTAACACAACTACAGTAGAACCTCCCTTACAAGACCTCCCATTATAAGACTCCCTCCCATAAAAGACCTACTTCTCTGAGACATTGCCCTTCTTTGTAAGTATTAAAATTACCTCCCTTACAAGACCCCTCCCTTAGTTAATATAAGTCCTCATTTTGGATGATTTTTGAAGGTCTTATAAGGGAGGTTCCACTGTAGTAGAAAACCATTGAATATTCATGAACAAACATCAACAGGTCAGATCTATGCTTAGGCATTAATATGAAATCATAATGCATTGATCACTATCAGTATCAACACATTAACTCATTCGCATCGCAACGATTTTGAAATATTAAAAAACCTCACAAATCACTCCAGCCATGCAGTTGCACACAAACAAAACAGACATAAACAAAAAGAGAAATGAAAGAAGATTACGGGTTTTTACTTCAGGTTTAGATATAGGGAAGTGCTAGATCAGACTTTTTTTTATATCTCTACACTGATTGGTTCCCCCACAACGAACCACTACAAAAGCAAAGTCAGGGGCAAAATTGTGGTCTAAGGGAGCGAAGCGAGTTCAGAAGTGACCAAGGTATGGTGTGCACACAGATTTACTTCCCTTGAAGCAAATGCATCAAACTGACAGCTGCCTATATGGCCGGAACGACTTGAATTAGTTAAATGGACCTGTTTTTCCACACGCACAGCTCCCATTTCAATGAATGAATCTTTAATTTAATGTCCTTTTCACATAGATCGTGATTTTAAACAGCATGCAAACATTTTTTTTTTTTTGGGGGGGGGGGGGGGGAAGGTAAAATAACATGCATAAGAACGACATATTAAAAAAAGTAAAGAAAACCTCTACAGTAGTCTTCCAATAGTTGAGGACAGCATTGCTTTTGCAATTACAGTAATGTCAATTTCTGCGTCATTTAAAATATCCTTGGTATTATTATACTTACGTAAAAAGTCCATATTGATCATTCGATATTTAGAGAGCAATACTGGGCATTCTAATAGTAAGTGATGAATTGATAATTTATCACTACAAAGACAGTTAGTTTCCAAGTATTTAGTTTTCCATGAATTGAGTCGTATCTTGTACACTAAGCTAACTATCGATCTACTGTGCATAAAAATGTTAGATCTAAAGTCAGATGAGTTGATGCAAGTAGACTTTTCCAACAAACAGTAAATTTCATGTGTAGATAATGCCAGTTTCTCATTAGAAACCAAGTCATTTCAAGTCATGTCACAGATTGCTGAGTCTGTCAAACACAACTCCAGAATTTACACCACACACAGAGAGATGAGATTCTCAGGTAACCAAAAAGGAGGAAAAAGCAGGGGTCTGGGGCCCGGTGCAGGCTACATCAGCGAATGGATAACTTCCGTTTTCAGTTTTGCTAACCGCAGAGTAATGATAAACAGAGCAGTCTTGGCTGCCCCCAAGCAGTAACCAGAAAATGTCCATTTGAGAAAGAACCGACTGAGATCAAAATATCAATCAAACGTCTTAACACATTTATGCTTCAACACAAAACCTAACCCTCCCCCCTTAATTTTCTCAATGGATTTACACTGATCTCAAAAATGACCCCTGGGGCCATCAAAAAGGAGGAAATCCTCCAATCGGAGGAAAAATCTCATCTCTGACACACATTAAAATAATGTTGTGACAAGCTGATGTCTGGTAGTCGTACATAACAATAACATAACTACGCATAGAGGATAATTTGGAACTCAGCTGTAGTCTGTTCGTTTGATTTTTTTCCTTCTTAGTTCTTTATTCTTGTCATAACTATAAGTCTCTTCTTCTTCAACCAGCAGCAAACAGACTTTACTTACAACTCTGTTAGTATCACAAAAGTCACCAGAATAAATTTCAAATGATTGTTTGAAGCGCCTGAACGCTTCAGCCAAATTGCCAGTCAGTGAGAGTTGCTGTGGTGGGTGCAATGAGCGACTTAGCTGGCTCTTTTGCCTGCCAGGTGGCATAGCGCTCAAGTGGGGCTAATCCTCTCTATATTCTTAGTTGCAAGAGAGAGAGAGAGAGAGGGAGGAGACCAACCCTCTCTCTCTCTCTCTCTCACTACGCCCAACTAAGATAGCGTGATAAGCCCCTAGTGGTTTGACTGCCCCCTGGCGGTCAAATAATCGCCATAAGTCGACCATTGATCCCACTTCTGACACCATGTAAAAGTCTAAGCTTAGTCTGAGCTATTAACAGGGTTCCCAGGGCTTTCAGCTATCCCCAAGTAAGGACCTTGTAAGGACCTGTAGGCCTAAGGATAATCTGCATCTTTTAGCCAACGATCTTGAAAGGAACACTTTCCCAGCATTGTGAACAATGTCTAAGCAGAAAGAAAAACTATGGCTGACACAGATATACGCGTTTTCTCGCAAAACGACACCAGGATAAAGAACGAGATTTCAGTCCAATTTCTCTTGACAACTCACGGTGCATCATACGTCTGCTAAGCGGTCAGTTGAAACGGGAAGGTGGGGGAGGGGGGTAAGGTGAAGTAGGTGCTGAGCGATGTTTCTCAAGTGTAAAAGTGCTGCTTCTGCGATCTATTTTGAGTATGGTCTTGCTGCTCAGGGCAGTTTTTGGCAGCTGTCAGGACTTGTAAGGACCTTGAAGTGAATGTAAGCACTTGTAAGGCCTTACTTGCAGATTTCAATTGGTCAAGACTTATAAGGACTGGTAAGGCCCCTATGAACCCTGATTAACCCTTTCACCGCCAATGTCGCATTTTTGCACCACAATGATTTAACACCAACGGTATAAAAAGCCTTGAATCATGGTCTGTTATTCAATTATCTTGTGTTCTTAATTTTGGGAGGTAAGGATAGGCCTTATTTTAAACATGTCACAGACGGATCCCCAATACTGCTGACGAAATCTTTTCTCTCCCCTTTTAATCCCATCCCTTCCCTGCCTTCTACGAGATAGCATCATAGTGTATGATGTCATTGATCATTGATGATATAACTTTCCATGTCATAGTCCTGGAATGATAGTTTTTGACTTAGATAAGCCAGGAAAGATACCGTATTTCACGGACTATGACTATGAGGCGCACCTGATTATAAGGCGCACCCCCAAAATTTGACTCAAAATTCAGATTTCGTTACTCTATTTCCTTACTATATTATCAGTCACATTATACAAGGCGCAGGGATCTCAGCAAAAAATGTATCGACTTATAATCCATAAAATACGGTATATTTCAAGACCATTTTCTCAGATTGAGTCTAAACAGATTTGTTTTAAACTTTATATAAGAAAATCGATAATTTATCAGTTTTCCTGTGGCAGTTAAACTTAAAGGAGTTAAATTTAATCGTCTGTTATAATTAGTCATGTAATTGGTATGTGTCGATGGCAGTATGATTTTATTTCAAGTTGCAGTATTGTATTCAAACTTGATTGGGAATGTGAATGTGGTCTCTATGTTTCTTCTTAGAATGTTCATGTTGTAACTATTTTACTCTTGTATAATTAATTGTGTGCGAGTGTGCGTGTGCGCATGCATGTGTGTGTATGTGTGCGTGTGTGTGTGTGTGTGTGTGTGTGTGTGTGTGTGTGTGTGTGTGTGTGTGCGTGCGTGCGTGCGTGCGTGTGTGCGTGTGTGTGTGTGTGTGTAAGGAAGTAAGAGAACGTTGTGTGTAAGCATCATGCTTATTTTACTTTCTAATGATTAATTATTTGTTTGCCTTTAATGTTCTTGTTATCAATGTAAAGCGCACTGAGCTCATGTGAGAAAGAGCGCTATATAAATTCCCATTATTATTATTATTATTAATGGAACAATTTTGCTCAAAATTGGCTGGCAGCAAAAGGGTTAAGAACAGAGCCATTCAAATGACGACGCGAATGCTTTGGTGTCCAGTCAAACTCTGATTTTATTCACTTAACATTTTGCATACAAAACGTCTCCAAAACTTGGGTGAACATACTTCAGCCAGGTGTACACGAAAACCACGAATCTTTAGTGACAAACACAACTCACACATTCAGACAATAGGAAACGATCACGTTACGAGATTAAAGCACTTAGAGTGAGAACACTATTCACAAACACACAACAACAACATAATACAGTATTTATACGGCGCTGAATCTTGATAGAAATCAGATCAAAGCAAAGCACACACACGTTAGCATTCATAGCGCATTCAAACAAAAACGCAATACAAAGCGAACACACACGGATGACATAAATGGAATATAGCAGAAACAGACCTAATGGCAAGAGAGAGAAGAGAAAGAGAGCGGAGCTTTAATGACGGGGGAACAGGTGGGTTTTGAGGTTAGCTTTGAAAGCAGAGAGGGTCGGTCGCTGACGGAGGGAGAGAGGAAGTTTGTTCCAGGAGGTCGGTCCTGAGACAGCAAAAGAGCGCCGACCAACAGTTGAAAGCTTATACCTAGTACCTAGGGATCTGGAGAGAAAGAGGGTCAGAAACTGAACGTAAAGTGCGAGCTGGCGTATAGATGGAAATATTGTTGCAGAGGTAAGATGGAGCAGCTTTATGATAGATTTATAGCAAAGTGTGTTTAATTTATACTCAATTCTGTCTGCGACAGGAAGCCAGTGCAAAGAACGGAGAAGAGGGCTAACATGATCAAACTTTTTTTTCCTAAGGACAAGACGAGCAGCTGTGTTTTGAATACACTGGAGACAAGATAGAGAAGAGACTGATAGGCCAGTAGTCAATACAAGATAGGATGAGGGAAGTAACAAGCTTTGCTGTGGCTTCATCTGAGAGGTATTTACGAATATAGCCAATGCGACGAATTTGATAGTAGCAGGACTGACAGGTCTGAGTCAGGAAACTCTGCATGGAAAGAGTATTGTCCAAAGTGACACCTAAGTTTTTGACAGAGTCTGAGAGGGGAATGATATTGTTACCCAGTTGGATTGACTCTATGGAAACAGAGGCTAGTTTGTTTTTTGTCTTCGTTTTTTTCACCATTTAATTGAAGTTTATTTTGAACCATCCAATTTTGAATATCAATAGAGCAGTTGTTACTTTCTGTGAGAATGGAATCTAGATCTTCAGGGGTTGTACTGTTTTGGGAGTTGTGAGTCATCTGCATAGAAGTGATGTTTCATGTTGTACTGGTCGATGATATTGGCAAGAGGTGATGTATACAAAGTAAACAAGACAGGGGGACTCCACAAAAAATCCTAACCTGTTCAGACTGACGACCATTGACCAGAACTGATTGAAAACGATCAGAAAGGTAAGAGGAGAACCAAGAAAGAGCAGGGCCCTTAATTCCAAAAGTATGTTCAAGACGAGACAGAAGAATGGAGTGGTCTATGGTATCAAAGGCAGCAGAGAGATCAAGAAGTGTCAAAAGAGAGATTTGACCAGCATCAGAAGCAAGTAGGAGGTCATTGACGATTTGAACAAGGGCTGTTTCAGTACTGTGGTTGGCTCTATAGGCAGACTGATAAGGATGATGAAGATTGTTTCTACACTTCTTCTACACTTTACATCCAAATTTCTATTGCCTCAGGGTACACCATGACTACCTGTTGTTGTTGTTGGTTTACCCTGGCTAAAAGACTCCAGGGATCATCCCAACAGCCGAAGCACTTGAACACTATGGTACAAATGCATCATCTAGGGATGAGAACATTGCGTACACATGTGACCTTATTTTGTTAAAGTTTGTACTGGTGCTTGAGTTATTAGACAACATAACAGTTAACACTACCAACGGTGACATATAATTTGCTTTTGACCAATCATTGGGGTGTCTTTTGTAAAAACAGTTCCACCTTCTGGAAGTTCTGTGCTTGTAACTTCCTCTAATCTGTCACTCTCTTTGACTCTGCCTTTTCCCTTTGCTTTCTATCATCTACTATCTTTCTGACTTATTGGCCCATTCTCTTGCCTTTTTTCCCCAAAAAAACATCTTCCAATCTTTGCGCTCCTCCGAAATCGGAATGTGTCGGCTGTATGCAGCGGGGAGACCAGTGAAAACTGAAAACCAGACACATACGTACCTTACCCATTATGGCCTTATGGCCTGGGAACACAAAAGAAGAAGATTTTGTGGATTTTAAAAACACTTATGCCCAATCTGTGCTCATTTATGATCTTGTAAAATGTCAATCCTTAAAGACCCACCACACCAATATATGTGAAAATCAGCGTTTTCACACATCAGCGTAGTGGGTCTTTAACGTCTTCACTGCCAGCCCCATGTCTACTATGGGCAGTATGATGTTATGGATGGTGTCATAACTGTTGATGTCACCACTCTGGACCAGAGTTAAAACTACACCTTGACATGCATGCCCACAGTCTAACTTGCGATAACAATCAATTATTGATCACATTAATAAAAAAATTTTTTTATCTCAATTCATTTGTGAGAAGAGAAAATGTACCAAGAAAATATAAAGTTCTACAATGTTATGCAATTATGAAAACGAAATGATAAATGCGTAAAATGATTAAATCAAGCATGTTAATGTTCAGTCTTAGTTCTTTATTTGTCCATTTCTCACTTCTGTCTCAGGTTCATTAAAATCAAAATGCATTATGACTGGACGACTATGAGTCGTACTAGAGTCGAGATGAGCTACAGCAGATGTATATTATTTGTAATTTATAACTTGGCAGTTGCCATGCCTTCTTACTTCCCCTTTCCCTGCAGAATACCCCCAAAAGAAAGTCCAAAGAGATGGATTAACTTCCCGCCAGTCAAGGCTCCCAGGGACCCCCATTTGGGGGTCTATGAAGTACTAAAATTCTAAAGGACCCTCTAAAAGAATGTGCAGGGGGTCCCAGGGATGCACTAGAAAATTTATTTTTAGCATTCGCAATGCCACTGGGACCCTCTATCCCGCCTCTAGGACCCTCTATACTGTAAGTAAAGGAGTCCCTGGGACCCCTTGTTTTGCGGGACAATTGGGAGCCTTGCGCCTGAGTGCCACTTGTCTTTCTCCTACAACCAATGAATCACCATGATCAATTTTTTTGTGTCGATTGCTCAGACAGTTTTTTGAGCGCAGATGTGTAATGCTGATGTTATGCACCTAACTAAAAAAAAACCAGGCCCAGCATGTACGACTTCGGCTGGACAAAATCTTTGTAAAAATGTCAAGAACAAAGGCAGGATAATGGACCAGTGAGACAGAATGATACTTTGATAGATCTATGACAGCAAGCAAAGGGAAAAGGCAGAGTCAAAGATAGTGACATGATT
This sequence comes from Phymorhynchus buccinoides, assembly GCA_017654935.2. NCBI lineage: Eukaryota > Metazoa > Mollusca > Gastropoda > Neogastropoda > Raphitomidae > Phymorhynchus > Phymorhynchus buccinoides. The sequence goes on from CM065710.1 coordinate 28,463,312, forward strand.
AGACTAATTAGAGAAAGTCACAAGCACAGAACATCCAGAAGGTGGGGAGAACTATTTGCAGTCTCCCCACGGGGAGAGACTCGTGGAGGGGGCGGGGTCGTCCAGCTCCCCGAATGGAGGCACGAGGCATCCACCCACTGCCCCAACCATGATCAAATGATCCAGACCCTTAGTAACTTAGTAACCTAATCTCCAGGAAAAGCTGCCAGTTCTCTGCTGTACTCCATAATGTATGTTAAGTGTCACGGTATTGATTGATTTCCAACCAGCTGTTCATCAGTTTGGACTACTAGGAGTGAAAATGTGATATGGTGTGCGCACAAGCTGACAGAAACTGAGAAAGAGGGAACAAAGGAGTGGTAGGCAATTGAGTGTGTGTGTGTGTGTGTGTGTGTGTGTGTGTGTGTGTGTGTGTGTGTGTGTGTGTGTGTGTGTACAGGGCTCCCAGGGACCCCCCCTCCATTTGAAGGACTATGAAGTACTAAAATTCTACAGGACCCTCTAAAAGTATGTGCAGGGGGTCCCAGGGATGTACTAGAAAAATTATTTTTAGCATTCGCAGTGCCACTGGGACCCTCTATCCCACCTCTAGGACCCTCTATACTGTAAGTGTTTTGCGGGACGATTGGGAGCCCTGGTGTATGTGTGTCTGCATGTGTGTGTGTGCATGTGTGTGTGTGTGTATATGTGTGTGTGTGTGTGTGTGTATGTGTATAATTATATCATGTGTGTGTCTGTGTGTATCATTGTGTGTGTGTGTGTGTGTGTGTGTGTGTGTGTGTGTGTGTGTGTGTGTGTGTGTGTGTGTGTGTGTGTGTGTGTGCGAATTAATCTTAAGTTAAAGTGCTTTAACTTGTTTAAGTTTAACCCTTTCGCCGCCAGCCATTTTTCAGCCAAAAAGTACCATTAAACTTAACTGGATAGAGAAAAAAAAGATATCTGCAATATTGCAAATTCCTCTGTGACATGTATGATGCATAACATTAGGCCTATCCTTATCTCCCAAAATTAAGAAAATAGGGTCTTTGGATAACAGGCCTTGATTTGATGCCTTTTTACAAAAACTTTTTTTTAGTGACATGGGTGTTAAACCATTGTGGTGCTAAAATGCGACATTGGCAGTGAAAGAGTTAAAAAGAGTTCAGGTTCAGATAGGTGAATGACAAACACAACGTTCAATAGTGCACATAACATAGAGCTAGATTCCTTCCAATTCCAAATATGGAGATGACGTCAGTCGCTTGAAAATGTGCATTTTCAGCGAAAGTTAAGAATTTGTATCTTTTAACCTTTCATTTTCATTTTCAAACAGACACTAAACTGACCCTAACCCTAACCCAAAACCGTCAAATAGACAAAAAATAAAACTATACTAAACAACTGAAAAATCTGACCAGAAGTACTTTAGTCTATGTGCAGGTTTGAACGGCTTGTAGTGACAAAGGGTCTTCTTCTTCTTTCATAAAGTATCCCACTTCAACTTTGTGAAGACTCTGATACCATGGCACGCCGAATGACCAAAACTCTATCTAGCAGTTCGACAGAGTTTAAAAACCCTATCGAACTGTTAGATACAGTTTCTAAACTATAGCTAGCAGTTAGTTAGAGTTTCAAAACTCTGTCGATCAGCTAGATAGAGTTTCTCGTCGTAAAACTCTATCGAACGCGCCATTTTGATACTTTTTTTAAACGAAGCATTTCATTGGTAGATAGGACTAGTATCTTTGACTGTGTAGGGCCTAGGCCTATCGTCTTATTCAAATTCACGGGTCACTGCCCTGCCAAGGCCACAAACTTGTCGCTGAAGCCATGTACCAATCAGAAATCGCGATAGAAAAACTATATCTCGATAGGGTTATTTTGTGGAAACCCTATCTAGCTGTTCGACAGAGTTTTAAAACTCTATCGAACAGCTAGATAGGGTTTTCAAACTCTATCGAACTGATAGATACAGTTTTGAAACTCTATCGAACAGCTAGATAGAGTTTTGTATCTTTGGCGCGCCATATGATACTTAGCTAGTGATAGTGATGCACTACAGTGGAACCTCACTCATATTCATAAGACCTTCAAAAATCACCCAAAATAGGGTCTTATAAGTGAGGGGTCTTTATAAGGGCAATGTCTCAGAGAAGTAGGCCTTATGTGGGAGGGAGTCTTATAATGGGAGGTCTTCACTGTAAACAATCAGATTTCTTCTTCTTCTTCGCCTCAGGCAGCCAACTTCATCAGGGCAGGCTGAAGATTTACTTTGCAATCCTTAAGAAAACGGGCTTTAGACATTAGTGCATTAACAAAGATGATAACAATGAGTGGGCAATATCTGCCCTTTTGCGTTTTGGTCAATGTTGTCAAAGTCTGACGCAATTTTGTTATTTGATCAACTAATCAACTAATTACGTCATATATATTTATAATCCGTATCTTGACAGTCCTAGACTACACAGCAGTCAATCTTATTACAGGCTACCGTGTGTCTACTGCTCTACAAGAGGGCAACCACCGAATCATCGGCGAATGCTAAGTAGAGAGGAGCTGATAATGGTATCAGTCATGCCACTCGAGGCCAAGGCCTTAGGCCTAGGGTCTGAACTAAGAACTGCCAGGGGCAGGGCCTAAAGTGGCTAAACGCAAGAAGAAGCGAAGGCAGCGCATCGCTACAATGAAATTCTAATTTCTTGTTTTGATGATACAGCATCAGCCATTGAAATACACGATCGTGTTAAAATGAAACCAAGCGTGCTAATGGTATATTACACATAATTGTTACGGCAACATATTACATAAAATAACGTAAAATAAGCTTCAAATAAACACACCACTCACCAGTGGAGGCCATTTTGATCGTGGAAAGTCACGTGATATGCTCAACCACCAATCAGACAGCCTGAGACAAAACTGTCAGCAGATCAATCGTCTGCTTTCTCAAAAACTGAGCAGCCAAGCCTCACCTATTTCTTTATCTCCCAACTTCGCGGCTATTATGAGAAAACGTTAGGTTCAACAGTTGTATTTACAAATTTATGCTCTCTCTCTCTCTCTCTCTCTCTCTCTCTCTCTCTCTCTCTCTCTCTCTCTCTCTCTCTCTCTCTCTCTCTCTCTCTCTCTCTCTCTCTCTCTCTCTCTCTCTCTCTCTCTCTCTCTCTCTCTCTCTCTCTCTCTCTCTCTCTCTCTCTCTCTCTCTCTCTCTCTCTCTCTCTCTCTCTCTCTCTCTCTCTCTCATGTTGCCATGTATGAGTAGGTAAAATAATACTATGTTTGACTTTATTATGCGCATGTGTTTCTGTTCAAATAAGTAGGCCTAATGATAAGTATGTAAAGTAAGATTAGGGTGGATTTTGTCATGTGTTTGTGCACTTCTCAATTTGTGCATGTTAAAGATGAGTGTGAAAAGTAGGATTAGGTTTTATTTTTCCGTGTGTAGGCCTATGCGCTTACTTTATATTTTTTTAGTCAATATAATGTTAGGTTTGATTTTGTTATTGATGTGTTACGATATGCGGTTGTATTTTGTATAATGCTTTATACTGATTTGTCTGTGCTTATTTTACTTTGCTTACTCTATTACCCTCAATAAATAAAATTAATTAATTAATTCTCTCTCTCTCTCTCTCTCTCTCTCTCTCTCTCTCTCTCTCTCTCTCTCTCTCTCTCTCCTCTCTCTCTCTCTCTCTCTCTCTGCGTACGTGCATTACCTCTTAATCTGTGCATGTTAAAGATAAATAATATAATGTAGGAATAAGTTTGATTTTGCATGTGTAGATGTATTTTTAGTTCCCGAGCCGAAGGTTCGGGGAACTATTGTTTTTCTCTGGTCCGTCCGTCCGGCTATTCGTCCGTTTTTCTATAAAAAAAACTATTCAGTCTATCATCATCAAATTTGGTATACTAGTTTGCCAAGATGCAAGCTATCCACTGATGTATTTAGTTTTACATTACCCGCTGTGCCCTAGGCCCTTTGTGTCACAGGCCCGCTATGTCGTCCGTTTTTCTCAAAAACTATTCAGTCTATCATCATCAAATTTGGTATACTAGTTTGCCAAGATGCAAGCTATCCACTGATGTATTTAGTTTTACATTACCCGCTGTGCCCTAGGCCCTTTGTGGTGCGTGCGTCCTGTTTTCAGTTCTCGATGGTCTCCCCGCTGTGTGCACAGCCGACACATTCCGATTTCGGAGTAGCTCGGCGATGCTGCGAGGGGACTTTGCAGCCGCTCGGCGTTGCACTTGTTTACATTTAAAATTGTGCATGTTAAGATGAGTAGGTATAAAGTAGAACTAGGTTTGAGTTTATTACGTGCGTGTGTTTTCTTTCAAATAAGTACATTTTAAAGATGAGTAAGTATGATTAGGATTGATTTTGTCACGTGCCGTTTGTGTCTACTTCTGAATTTGTGCTTTTCCCATGAGTGTGTGTGCTTATACTTCTTAATTTTTGCATGTTACATGCAATTAGGTTTGATTTTGTTATTGTAGCACGTGTTACTATATATAGGGTTCTATTTTGCATGCTTTATATATGATCACAGTAGAAATGGGAATCCAGTAGGATTCGGAATTGTACTAGTAGAAATCGGAATTCTAATTTCTACTGGACTTTTGTAGGGGAAGACGGGGTAAAAAGCGCATGGGCGGGTAAGAAGCCCACCCCAATTATCTCATGAAATCAAGAAAATTTCAGTCAAATTTGCCCATGAGACGAATGCTAGACATTAACGCTCGTCTCATGGGCAAAATGAGACTGAAATTTGCTTCATTTCATGAGATAATTGGGGTGGGCTTCTTACCCGCCCATGCGCTTTTTACCCCGTCTTCCCCTACTGTCAGCCAGTAGAAAATGGAATCCAGTACAAATTGGAATCAACATATTGCTTCAATTGTAAGAGAAGAAAGACAAAACGAGGGTGGAGTTGATAGCTTAAAACAATATGTTGATTCCAATTTGTACTGGATTCCATTTTCTACTGGCTGTCAGTACAAATCAGAATTCCGATTTGTACTAGTAGAAATCAGAATTCCAATTTGTACTAGAAAAAGTCCAGTAGAAATTAGAATTCCGATTTCTACTAGTACAAATAGGAATTCCGAATCCTACTGGATTCCCATTTCTACTGTGACATATATATAGCTTTGTCTGTGCTCATTTTCCTATTAGGCCTATATAGGTGTGTTTTTCCAGAGGGATGGATGTAAAACTAAAAAAAAAGCATGTTATTGCTTATTCTATTACCCTCTATAAATAAAATTCATTCATTCGTTCTTATTCTTATTCTTATTCCGATTGGGGATGTTTATCCTGCCCCACGCCCAAAGTCTTCGTTTAGACTGCTATTGGCGCACAGGATGCATGCTATGTGAGTTCGTGTCATCCATTCCACCGGCACAACACGGCCTACTCGTACCAAATAGTGGAAGGGGCTTTAACGTGCGCGCAAGATCTTGTGCGTGACTTCGTACACGGTACCTCGGATTTAGGTCTCATCCGAAGGACCAGGAAATAGGAGTAAAGTATCTTTCCCAAGGATGCAACACGTAACACCGTGGATGAACAGCTGGGTTCGAACCAACGCACTAGTCGCAAACCCGTTGGATTACGAGCGGCGACTCGATCTAACCAACCGGCCACGGTGCCTCCTATGTGTGTGTGTGTGTGTGTGTGTGTGTGTGTGTGGTGTGTGTGTGTGTGTGTGTGTGTGTGTGTGTGTGTGTGTGTGTGTTGTACAAGTGTATGCTTGTGTAAATGTGTGTGCATGTCAGTGAGAATGTGTCTGATGAAATGTATGTGGGCTGAATGTGTATAAACATGTCTGTGTGCAAGCACGTGTTCACTCTCGTGCGTGCACATACGTGCGTGTGTGTATGTTGTGTGTGCCAATGTGCATGTGTGTGTGCAGGGGCGTAGCATCCAGGTCAGGCCCTCAGGCCAGGGCCTGACCACTTTTTCCCCCCATAAAAAAACACCACCCATAAAAAAAAACACCACCCCAAAAAAACCCGTCACTTCACCATGACTATTAAAGACATAATATTAGCTAAAAATAAAGGATAGAAGGTACTAGTTATGTGTCGTAAACTTGCAACCCAGACTAATCAGAATAGAAAAGAATGCAATCAACTTTGGCATTGGTCTAAATCCTTGCGTCATGATGAAAGTGATGTGTTTTGGGGTTGCTTTGTCACACCTCCAGTATAGCATGAGCAGCCCGGTCTTGTATGGCTGGGTCATTTGAAGATTCCGTTTCCTGCCGTCTGATATGACCCACCTATTGGCCACTACAACTAGGGTTATTAACGCCCTTGACAGCGAGAGTTAAGCCCTTGTTGGTCAGTATCCAAAAGGGCATTCACTCTTGCAAAAGGCAGCCATTCAGTGGCCTCAAATAGGGTTATTGGCGAGAGTTATGCCCTTGTTTGGTCAGTACTCAAGCATCTACCAAGGGCATTCACTCTTGCAAAAGGTGGTTGTCGCATGGCCAATAGTCGCCTTAGAGGAAACGTCACGTACGTTGTCTGACTTAATTTTTTATAAATATTTTAAAAAACAATCGTTGATCATGAGTTGTATTTTCAGCTCCTTTCATAACAAAGACAATTCATAAAGAGGCTTTGAGGATTACGATATATGCATTACTTCATCAGAATAAATATATATAGGGTCGATCATATCAGGTCATATCATGAGTAGGGGAAGACGGGGTAAAAAGCGCATGGGCGGGTAAGAAGCCCACCCCAATTATCTCATGAAATGAAGCAAATTTCAGTCTCATTTTGCCCATGAGACGAGCGTTAATGTCTAGCATTCGTCTCATGGGCAAATTTGACTGAAATTTTCTTTAATTGGGGTGGGCTTCTTAGACCCGCCCATGCGCTTTTTACCCCGTCTCCCCTACCTAGTCTGCTTTTTCCTAGAGTTTGAAAACAAACTGTTCAACGCATAGGCCTATATTGAGTACCATATGCCCTCTGCAAAGAACACCCTTTGCAAGAGTGAATGCCCTTTAATTGGTGGGTGGTGGAAGATGGTTAAGATCTTCATAATTTCAAATGCCTCAAATGGCCTTTTGGTAGGGCGTTAAATCTCTACTTTAAAAAAGAAAGAAAAAAAAGATGGTTGAGTACTGACCAAACAAAAGAATAACTCTCGCCAATAACCCTATTTGAGGCTGCCTTTTGCAAGTTAGATTATATTCTTGTGGCGGTATACATAGCCAGATGAGGTTTAACCGAGGCGTGGTTACTGCTACACATATCTGTATTATTAAAAAAAAAATCGGGACTTTACTGGTTTAGCACTGCCTCCGGGCATTGCCTCCAGTATTGTTCCCACCATCTTTGTATTTACAAATGCCCCACATGGCCGAAAGGCCGAAGAGGGCGTAAAACCATTTTTCGCTCGCCTTTTGCAAGAGTGAATGCCCTTGGTGGGTGGGGGAAGATGGTTGAGTACTGACCAAACAAGGGATTAACTCTCGCCAATAACCCTATTTGAGGCCACTAAAATGGCTGCCTTTTTTTGCAAGAGTGAATGCCCTTTTGGATACTGATCAACTCTCGCCGTCAAGGGCGTTTATAATAACCCTACTTGCAGTGGCCATCAAATCAGTTACAAGTATGTCGACGGGATGGGGATAGCAGGAGGGGGGGGGGGGCGGGGGGGGGGGGCATAAAGTTCTCCCACCTTCTGGAAGTTCTGTTCTGGCAGCTACTATCTTTCTGCTTTACTGGTCCATCCTAGCTCCTGCCTGTTTTCTGGCAAGTCTGACAAAGATTTGACATGCTGGGTCTAACTATTCCTTAGGCGCATAACATCAGCATGCCACATCTTCGCTCATCATTATGACATGAAACTGTCTGAGGCTGGGCCTGACTATTCCTTAGGCGTAGATCCAGCAGCATGGCACATCTTCGCTCATCATTATGACATGAAACTGTCTGAGGCTGGGCCTGACTATTCCTTAGGCGTAGATCCAGCAGCATGGCACATCTTCGCTCATCATTATGACATGAAACTGTCTGAGGCTGGGCCTAACTATACCTTAGGCGTATAACAGCAGCATGCCACATCTTCGCTCATCATTATGACATGAGACTGTCTGAGGCTGGGCCTAACTATTCCTTAGGCGTATAACAGCAGCATGACACATCTTCGCTCATCATTATGACATGAAACTGTCTGAGGCTGGGCCTGACTATTCCTTAGGCGTATAACAGCAGCATGACACATCTTCGCTCATCATTATGACATGAAACTGTCTGAGGCTGTGCCTGACTATTCCTTAGGCGTATAACAGCAGCATGCCACATCTTCGCTCATCATTATGACATGAAACTGTCTGAGGCTGGGCCTGACTATTCCTTAGGCGTATAACAGCAGCATGGCACATTCTTCGCTCATCATTATGACATGAAACTGTCTGAGGCTGGGCTAACTATTCCTTAAGGCGTATAACAGCAGCATGTCACATCTTCGCTCATCATTATGACAGCTGAGCTGTGCCTGACTATTCATTAGGCGTATAACAGCATCTTCGCTCATCATTATGACATGAAACTGTCTGAGGCTGGGCCTGACTATTCCTTAGGCGTGATCCAGCAGCATGCACACATCTTCGCTCATCATTATGACATGAATTACTGTCTGAGGCTGTGCCTGACTATTCCTTAGGCGTATAACAGCAGCATGACACATCTTCGCTCATCATTATGACATGAAACTGTCTGAGGCTGTGCCTGACTATTCCTTAGGCGTATAACAGCAGCATGAAACATCTTCGCTCATCATTATGACATGAAACTGTCTGAGGCTGGGCCTGACTATTCCTTAGGCGTATAACAGCAGCATGCTACATCTTCGCTCATCATTATGACATGAAACTGTCTGAGGCTGTGCCTGACTATTCCTTAGGCGTATAACAGCAGCATGACACATCTTCGCTCATCATTATGACATGAAACTGTCTGAGGCTGTGCCTGACTATTCCTTAGGCGTATAACAGCAGCATGCCACATCTTCGCTCATCATTATGACATGAAACTGTCTGAGGCTGGGCCTGACTATTCCTTAGGCGTATAACAGGCAGCAAATTTTTTTTGTGCCCACATCTTCGCTCATCATTATGACATGAAACTGTCTGAGGCTGCTGGCCTGACTATTCCTTAGGCGTATAACAGCAGCATGACATATCTTCGCTCATCATTATGACATGAAACTGTCTGAGGCTGTGCCTGACTATTCCTTAGGCGTATAACAGCAGCATGCCACATCTTCGCTCATCATTATGACATGAAACTGTCTGAGGCTGGGCCTGACTATTCCTTAGGCGTATAACAGCAGCATCGATTCACATCTCTCGCTCATCATTATGACATGAAACTGTCTGAGGCTGGTGCCTAACTATTCCTTAGGCGTATAACAGCATGCATGCACATCGTCGCGTCATCATTATGACATGAAACTGTCTGAGGTGTGTGGCCTGTGTGTGCGTCTGTGTGCGTGTGCGTGTCGCGCATGTGCACATCTTCGCTCATCATTATGACATGAAACTGTCTGAGGCTGTGCCTGACTATGTGACTGTAGGCGTATAACAGCAGCATCTGTGTCTTCGTGTCATCATTATGCGCGAAAACTGTCTGAGGCGCGGCCTGACTATTCCTTAGCGCGTATAACAGCAGCATGCACGTCTGTGTGTGTGGTGTCATTATGACATGAAAACTGTCTGTGGCTGTGTGTGTGTCCTTAGGCGTATAACAGCAGCATGTGTGTGTCTTCGCTCATCATGTATGACATGAAACTGTCTGTGGCTGGGCCTGACTATTCCTTAGGCGTATAACAGCAGCATGCGCACATCTTCGCTCAGTCATGCTTGACATGCAAACTGTCTGTGTGCTGTGCCTGTGTATGTTCTTGTTGCCGTATAACAGCAGCATGCTGCACATGCTTGCGTCTGTGAAGAAGAAGAACAACAACAACAAGTGTGTGTGTGTGTGTGTATGTCAAACTGTGTGTAAGTGTGTAAGAGTGAGGTATGCCTGTGTGTGTGAGCGCGCGCGCGTGTGTGTGAGCGTGTGTTAATTGTATCTCTGTGTGTGTTTCTGTTTGTGTGTGTTTCTGTTTGTGTGTGTTTTTGTTTGTTCGTCTGTGTGTCTGTCTGTGGACTTTACACAAAAATAATAGATACTGGGGGGTGTATAGCCTATCGAAAAAAGAGCAAAAATAAATTTCCAATAGACGGTGATGAACATGAAGTGACACCTCCTCACCCCTGCCTTCTCCTTTCCCCTAGCAGTAGTCAAGTTTAAACTGATAATGTTTGAATTGGGTTGTTAACCCGTTCACCTCCAGCCATATTTGACAAGAATTCCATTAAATTTACCTGGGTAGATCCATCTGCAGTATTAGGGATTCTCTGTGGCATATATAAAATAAGGTCTATCCTTACTTCCCAAAACTAAGACAACAGGTTCTTTGGATAATAGACACCAATTTGATGCCTTTTTAGTGACACAGGGGAAGACGGGGTAAAAAAGCGCATGGGCGGGTAAGAAGCCCACCCCAATTATCTCATGAAATAAAAGAAAAATTTCAGTCAAATTTGCCCATGAGACGAATGCTAGACATTAACGCTCGTCTCATGGGCAAAATGAGACTGAAATTTGCTTCATTTTCATGAGATAATTGGGGTGGGCTTCTTACCCGCCCATGCGCTTTTTTACCCCGTCTTCCCCTAGGTGTTAAATCACTGTGGTGCTAAAATGCGACTTTGGCGGTGAAAGGGTTACAGATTACTTAACTGATGAGTACGCCTCAACCAGGATCTAGATAAATGCAAAACTTGTCAAGTCCAGAGTCTCAACCATGAAGAAAACTGGCAGGCCAAATAATCGGACAAAAGTGTCAAGTAGACTTTGATCTTAAACAATGTTTGCGTTACCCTCTCTTTCTAAAGGCATAGACAGGTTTGGAAATGTATAAGACGTCACTAGGTCAAAGTGCAGAATTATGGTGCAACACTTACATCAAAATATATGTAAATATGAATATCCGTACAATTAAAAAAAATAGTTCCTGGGTTTGCCCCTTCTGTAGGCATACCTCACTCTTACACTTAGCTAGGTGAATAGGTATTGTAGGCACCTTGTTGTTGTTGTTCTTCTTCTTCTTCTCGAAGATGTGGCATGCTGCTGTTATACGCCTAAGAAATAGTTAGGCCCAGCCTCAGACAGTTTAATGTCATAATGATGAGCGAAGATATGTCATGCTGCTGTTATACGCCTAAGGAATAGTCAGGCCCAGCCTCAGACAGTTTCATGTCATAATGATGAGCGAAGATGTGGCATGCTGCTGTTATACGCCTAAGGAATAGTCAGGCCCAGCCTCAGACAGTTTCATGTCATAATGATGAGCGAAGATGTGTCATGCTGCTGTTATACGCCTAAGGAATAGTCAGGCACAGCCTCAGACAGTTTCATGTCATAATGATGAGCGAAGATGTGTCATGCTGCTGTTATACGCCTAAGGAATAGTCAGGCCCAGCCTCAGACAGTTTCATGTCATAATGATGAGCGAAGATGTGTCATGCTGCTGTTATACGCCTAAGGAATAGTCAGGCCCAGCCTCAGACAGTTTCATGTCATAATGATGAGCGAAGATGTGGCATGCTGCTGTTATACGCCTAAGGAATAGTTAGGCCCAGCCTCAGACAGTTTCATGTCATAATGATGAGCGAAGATGTGTCATGCTGCTGTTATACGCCTAAGGAATAGTCAGGCCCAGCCTCAGACAGTTTCATGTCATAATGATGAGCGAAGATGTGGCATGCTGCTGTTATACGCCTAAGGAATAGTCAGGCCCAGCCTCAGACAGTTTCATGTCATAATGATGAGCGAAGATATGTCATGCTGCTGTTATACGCCTAAGGAATAGTCAGGCCCAGCCTCAGACAGTTTCATGTCATAATGATGAGCGAAGATGTGTCATGCTGCTGTTATACGCCTAAGGAATAGTCAGGCCCAGCCTCAGACAGTTTCATGTCATAATGATGAGCGAAGATGTGGCATGCTGCTGTTATACGCCTAAGGAATAGTCAGGCCCAGCCTCAGACAGTTTCATGTCATAATGATGAGCGAAGATGTGGCATGCTGCTGTTATACGCCTAAGGAATAGTCAGGCCCAGCCTCAGACAGTTTCATGTCATAATGATGAGCGAAGATGTGTCATGCTGCTGTTATACGCCTAAGGAATAGTCAGGCACAGCCTCAGACAGTTTCATGTCATAATGATGAGCGAAGATGTGTCATGCTGCTGTTATACGCCTAAGGAATAGTCAGGCACAGCCTCAGACAGTTTCATGTCATAATGATGAGCGAAGATGTGGCATGCTGCTGTTATACGCCTAAGGAATAGTCAGGCCCAGCCTCAGACAGTTTCATGTCATAATGATGAGCGAAGATGTGGCATGCTGCTGTTATACGCCTAAGGAATAGTCAGGCCCAGCCTCAGACAGTTTCATGTCATAATGATGAGCGAAGATGTGGCATGCTGCTGTTATACGCCTAAGGAATAGTCAGGCCCAGCCTCAGACAGTTTCATGTCATAATGATGAGCGAAGATGTGTCATGCTGCTGTTATACGCCTAAGGAATAGTTAGGCCCAGCCTCAGACAGTTTCATGTCATAATGATGAGCGAAGATGTGGCATGCTGCTGTTATACGCCTAAGGAATAGTCAGGCCCAGCCTCAGACAGTTTCATGTCATAATGATGAGCGAAGATGTGGCATGCTGCTGTTATACGCCTAAGGAATAGTCAGGCCCAGCCTCAGACAGTTTCATGTCATAATGATGAGCGAAGATATGTCATGCTGCTGTTATACGCCTAAGGAATAGTCAGGCCCAGCCTCAGACAGTTTCATGTCATAATGATGAGCGAAGATGTGGCATGCTGCTGTTATACGCCTAAGGAATAGTTAGGCCCAGCCTCAGACAGTCTCATGTCATAATGATGAGCGAAGATGTGGCATGCTGCTGTTATACGCCTAAGGTATAGTTAGGCCCAGCCTCAGACAGTTTCATGTCATAATGATGAGCGAAGATGTGCCATGCTGCTGGATCTACGCCTAAGGAATAGTCAGGCCCAGCCTCAGACAGTTTCATGTCATAATGATGAGCGAAGATGTGCCATGCTGCTGGATCTACGCCTAAGGAATAGTCAGGCCCAGCCTCAGACAGTTTCATGTCATAATGATGAGCGAAGATGTGGCATGCTGATGTTATACGCCTAAGGAATAGTTAGACCCAGCATGTCAAATCTTTGTCAGACTTGCCAGAAAACAGGCAGGAGCTAGGATGGACCAGTAAAGCAGAAAGATAGTAGCTGCCAGAACAGAACTTCCAGAAGGTGGGAGAACTATTTATGCCCCCCCCCCCCCCCCACACCCCCCCCCCCCCCTCCTGCTATCCCCATCCCGTCGACATACTTGTAACTGATTTGATGGCCACTGCAAGTAGGGTTATTATAAACGCCCTTGACGGCGAGAGTTGATCAGTATCTAAAAGGGCATGCAGTCTTGCAAAAAAAGGCAGCCATTAATTAAGTGGCCTCAAATAGGGTTATTGGCGAGAGTTAATCCCTTGTTTGGTCAGTACTCAACCATCTTCCCCCACCCACCAAGGGCATTCACTCTTGCAAAAGGCGAGCGAAAATATGGGTTTTACGCCCTCTTCGGCCTTTCGGCCATGTGGGGCATTTGTAAATACAAAGATGGTGGGAACAATACTGGAGGCAATGCCCGGAGGCAGTGCTAAACCAGTAAAGTCCCGATTTTTTTAATAATACAGATATGTGTAGCAGTAACCACGCCTCGGTTAAACCTCATTGGCTATGGTACCACCACAAGAATATAATCTAACTTGCAAAAGGCAGCCTCAAATAGGGTTATTGGCGAGAGTTATTCCCTTGTTTGGTCAGTACTCAACCATCTTTTTTTTCTTTCTTTTTTAAAGTAGAGATTTAACGCCCTACCAAAAGGCCATTTGAGGCATTTGAAATTATGAAGATCTTAACCATCTTCCACCACCCACCAATTAAAGGGCATTCACTCTTGCAAAGGGTGTTCTTTGCAGAGGGCATATGGTACTCAATATAGGCCTATGCGTTGAACAGTTGTTTCAAACTCTAGGAAAAGCAGACTAGGTAGGGGAAGACGGGGTAAAAAGCGCATGGGCGGGTAAGAAGCCCACCCCGAAATAAAGAAAATTTCAGTCAAATTTGCCCATGAGACGAATGCTAGACATTAACGCTCGTCTCATGGGCAAAATGAGACTGAAATTTGCTTCATTTCATGAGATAATTGGGGTGGGCTTCTTACCCGCCCATGCGCTTTTTACCCCGTCTTCCCCTACTCATGATATGACCTGATATGATCGACCCTATATATATTTATTCTGATGAAGTAATGCATATATCGTAATCCTCAAAGCCTCTTTATGAATTGTCTTTGTTATGAAAGGAGCTGAAAATACAACTCATGATCAACGATTGTTTTTTAAAATATTTATAAAAAATTAAGTCAGACAACGTACGTGACGTTTCCTCTAAGGCGACTATTGGCCACTGCAACAACCACCTTTTGCAAGAGTGAATGCCCTTGGTAGATGCTTGACTACTGACCAAACAAGGGCATAACTCTCGCCAATAACCCTATTTGAGGCCACTGAATGGCTGCCTTTTGCAAGAGTGAATGCCCTTTTCGAGATACTGACCAACAAGGGCTTAACTCTCGCTGTCAAGGGCGTTAATAACCCTAGTTGTAGTGGCCAATAGGTGGGTCATATCAGACGGCAGGAAACGGAATCTTCAAATGACCCAGCCATACAAGACCGGGCTGCTCATGCTATACTGGAGGTGTGACAAAGCAACCCCAAAACACATCACTTTCATCATGACGCAAGGATTTAGACCAATGCCAACGTTGATTGCATTTTTTTCTATTCTGATTAGTCTGGGTTGCAAGTTTACGACACATAACTAGTACCTTCTATCCTTTATTTTTAGCTAATATTATGTCTTTAATAGTCATGGTGAAGTGACGGGTTTTTTTGGGGTGGTGTTTTTTTTTATGGGTGGTGTTTTTTTATGGGGGGAAAAAGTGGTCAGGCCCTGGCCTGATGGCCTGACCTGGATGCTACGCCCCTGCACACACACATGCACATTGGCACACACAACATACACACACGCACGTATGTGCACGCACGAGAGTGAACACGTGCTTGCACACAGACATGTTTATACACATTCAGCCCACATACATTTCATCAGACACATTCTCACTGACATGCACACACATTTACACAAGCATACACTTGTACAACACACACACACACACACACACACACACACACACACACACACACACACACACACACACACACACACACACACACACACACACACACATAGGAGGCACCGTGGCCGGTTGGTTAGATCGAGTCGCCGCTCGTAATCCAACGGGTTTGCGACTAGTGCGTTGGTTCGAACCCAGCTGTTCATCCACGGTACGTGTTGCATCCTTGGGAAAGATACTTTACTCCTATTTCCTGGTCCTTCGGATGAGACCTAAAACCGAGGTCCCGTGTGCGAACGCACGCACAAGATCTTGCGCGCACGTTAAAGCCCCTTCCACTATTTGGTACGAGTAGGCCGTGTGCGCCGGTGGAACGGATGACACGAACTCCCATAGCATGCATCCTGTGCGCCAATAGCAGTCTAAACGAAGACTTTGGGCGTGGGGCAGGATAAACATCCCCAATCGGAATAAGAATAAGAATAAGAACGAATGAATGAATTTTATTTATAGAGGGTAATAGAATAAGCAATACCATGCTTTTTTTTAGTTTTACATCCATCCCTCTGGAAAAACACACCTATATAGGCCTAATAGGAAAATGAGCACAGACAAAGCTATATATATGTCACAGTAGAAATGGGAATCCAGTAGGATTCGGAATCCTATTTGTACTAGTAGAAATCGGAATTCTAATTTCTACTGGACTTTTTCTAGTACAAATTAGAATTCTGATTTCT
Source organism: Phymorhynchus buccinoides (assembly GCA_017654935.2). Classification (NCBI taxonomy): domain Eukaryota; kingdom Metazoa; phylum Mollusca; class Gastropoda; order Neogastropoda; family Raphitomidae; genus Phymorhynchus; species Phymorhynchus buccinoides. The sequence goes on from CM065710.1 coordinate 28,479,391, forward strand.
ACTAGTACAAATCGGAATTCTGATTTGTACTGACAGCCAGTAGAAAATGGAATCCAGTACAAATTGGAATCAACATATTGTTTAAGCTATCAACTCCACCCTCGTTTTGTCTTTCTTCTCTTACAACTGAAGCAATATGTTGATTCCAATTTGTACTGGATTCCATTTTCTACTGGCTGACAGTAGGGGAAGACGGGGTAAAAAGCGCATGGGCGGGTAAGAAGCCCACCCCAATTATCTCATGAAATGAAGCAAATTTCAGTCTCATTTTGCCCATGAGACGAGCGTTAATGTCTAGCATTCGTCTCATGGGCAAATTTGACTGAAATTTTCTTGATTTCATGAGATAATTGGGGTGGGCTTCTTACCCGCCCATGCGCTTTTTACCCCGTCTTCCCCTACAAAAGTCCAGTAGAAATTAGAATTCCGATTTCTACTAGTACAATTCCGAATCCTACTGGATTCCCATTTCTACTGTGATCATATATAAAGCATGCAAAATAGAACCCTATATATAGTAACACGTGCTACAATAACAAAATCAAACCTAATTGCATGTAACATGCAAAAATTAAGAAGTATAAGCACACACACTCATGGGAAAAGCACAAATTCAGAAGTAGACACAAACGGCACGTGACAAAATCAATCCTAATCATACTTACTCATCTTTAAAATGTACTTATTTGAAAGAAAAGACACGCACGTAATAAACTCAAACCTAGTTCTACTTTACCTACTCATCTTAACATGCACAACTTTAAATGTAAACAAGTGCAACGCCGAGCGGCTGCAAAGTCCCCTCGCAGCATCGCCGAGCTACTCCGAAATCGGAATGTGTCGGCTGTGCACACAGCGGGGAGACCATCGAGAACTGAAAACAGGACGCACGCACCACAAAGGGCCTAGGGCACAGCGGGTAATGTAAAACTAAATACATCAGTGGATAGCTTGCATCTTGGCAAACTAGTATACCAAATTTGATGATGATAGACTGAATAGTTTTTGAGAAAAACGGACGACATAGCGGGCCTGTGACACAAAGGGCCTAGGGCACAGCGGGTAATGTAAAACTAAATACATCAGTGGATAGCTTGCATCTTGGCAAACTAGTATACCAAATTTGATGATGATAGACTGAATAGTTTTTTTTATAGAAAAACGGACGAATAGCCGGACGGACGGACCAGACAAAAACAATAGCTCCCCGAACCTTCGGCTCGGGAACTAAAAATACATCTACACATGCAAAATCAAACTTATTCCTACATTATATTATTTATCTTTAACATGCACAGATTAAGAGGTAATGCACGTACGCAGAGAGAGAGAGAGAGAGAGAGAGAGAGAGAGAGAGAGAGAGAGAGAGAGAGAGAGAGAGAGAGAGAGAGAGAGAGAGAGAGAATTAATTAATTAATTTTATTTATTGAGGGTAATAGAGTAAGCAAAGTAAAATAAGCACAGACAAATCAGTATAAAGCATTATACAAAATACAACCGCATATCGTAACACATCAATAACAAAATCAAACCTAACATTATATTGACTAAAAAAATATAAAGTAAGCGCATAGGCCTACACACGGAAAAATAAAACCTAATCCTACTTTTCACACTCATCTTTAACATGCACAAATTGAGAAGTGCACAAACACATGACAAAATCAACCCTAATCTTACTTTACATACTTATCATTAGGCCTACTTATTTGAACAGAAACACATGCGCATAATAAAGTCAAACATAGTATTATTTTACCTACTCATACATGGCAACATGAGAGAGAGAGAGAGAGAGAGAGGAGAGAGAGAGAGAGAGAGAGAGAGAGAGAGAGAGAGAGAGAGAGAGAGAGAGAGAGAGAGAGAGAGAGAGAGAGAGAGAGAGAGAGAGAGAGAGAGAGAGAGAGAGAGAGAGAGAGAGAGAGAGAGAGAGAGAGAGAGAGAGAGAGAGAGAGAGGAGAGAGAGAGAGAGAGAGAGAGAGAGCATAAATTTGTAAATACAACTGTTGAACCTAACGTTTTCTCATAATAGCCGCGAAGTTGGGAGATAAAGAAATAGGTGAGGCTTGGCTGCTCAGTTTTTGAGAAAGCAGACGATTGATCTGCTGACAGTTTTGTCTCAGGCTGTCTGATTGGTGGTTGAGCATATCACGTGACTTTCCACGATCAAAATGGCCTCCACTGGTGAGTGGTGTGTTTATTTGAAGCTTATTTTACGTTATTTTATGTAATATGTTGCCGTAACAATTATGTGTAATATACCATTAGCACGCTTGGTTTCATTTTAACACGATCGTGTATTTCAATGGCTGATGCTGTATCATCAAAACAAGAAATTAGAATTTCATTGTAGCGATGCGCTGCCTTCGCTTCTTCTTGCGTTTAGCCACTTTAGGCCCTGCCCCTGGCAGTTCTTAGTTCAGACCCTAGGCCTAAGGCCTTGGCCTCGAGTGGCATGACTGATACCATTATCAGCTCCTCTCTACTTAGCATTCGCCGATGATTCGGTGGTTGCCCTCTTGTAGAGCAGTAGACACACGGTAGCCTGTAATAAGATTGACTGCTGTGTAGTCTAGGACTGTCAAGATACGGATTATAAATATATATGACGTAATTAGTTGATTAGTTGATCAAATAACAAAATTGCGTCAGACTTTGACAACATTGACCAAAACGCAAAAGGGCAGATATTGCCCACTCATTGTTATCATCTTTGTTAATGCACTAATGTCTAAAGCCCGTTTTCTTAAGGATTGCAAAGTAAATCTTCAGCCTGCCCTGATGAAGTTGGCTGCCTGAGGCGAAGAAGAAGAAGAAATCTGATTGTTTACAGTGAAGACCTCCCATTATAAGACTCCCTCCCACATAAGGCCTACTTCTCTGAGACATTGCCCTTATAAAGACCCCTCACTTATAAGACCCTATTTTGGGTGATTTTTGAAGGTCTTATGAATATGAGTGAGGTTCCACTGTAGTGCATCACTATCACTAGCTAAGTATCATATGGCGCGCCAAAGATACAAAACTCTATCTAGCTGTTCGATAGAGTTTCAAAACTGTATCTATCAGTTCGATAGAGTTTGAAAACCCTATCTAGCTGTTCGATAGTTTTAAAACTGTCGAACAGCTAGATAGGGTTTCCACAAAATAACCCTATCGAGATATAGTTTTTCTATCGCGATTTCTGATTGGTACATGGCTTCAGCGACAAGTTTGTGGCCTTCGCAGGGCAGTGACCCGTGAATTTGAATAAGACGATAGGCCTAGGCCCTACACAGTCAAAGATACTAGTCCTATCTACCAATGAAATGCTTCGTTTAAAAAAAAGTATCAAAATGTCGCGTTCGATAGAGTTTTACGACGAGAAACTCTATCTAGCTGATCGACAGAGTTTTGAAACTCTATCTAACTGCTAGCTATAGTTTAGAAACTGTATCTAACAGTTCGATAGGGTTTTTAAACTCTGTCGAACTGCTAGATAGAGTTTTGGTCATTCGGCGTGCCATGGTATCAGAGTCTTCACAAAGTTGAAGTGGGATACTTTATGAAAGAAGAAGAAGACCCTTTGTCACTACAAGCCGTTCAAACCTGCACATAGACTAAAGTACTTCTGGTCAGATTTTTCAGTTGTTTAGTATAGTTTTATTTTTTGTCTATTTGACGGTTTTGGGTTAGGGTTAGGGTCAGTTTAGTGTCTGTTTGAAAATGAAAATGAAAGGTTAAAAGATACAAATTCTTAACTTTCGCTGAAAATGCACATTTTCAAGCGACTGACGTCATCTCCATATTTGGAATTGGAAGGAATCTAGCTCTATGTTATGTGCACTATTGAACGTTGTGTTTGTCATTCACCTATCTGAACCTGAACTCTTTTTAACTCTTTCACTGCCAATGTCGCATTTTAGCACCACAATGGTTTAACACCCATGTCACTAAAAAAAAGTTTTTGTAAAAAGGCATCAAATCAAGGCCTGTTATCCAAAGACCCTATTTTCTTAATTTTGGGAGATATGATAGGCCTAATGTTATGCATCATACATGTCACAGAGGAATTTGCAATATTGCAGATATCTTTTTTTTCTCTATCCAGTTAAGTTTAATGGTACTTTTTGGCTGAAAAATGGCTGGCGGCGAAAGGGTTAAACTTAAACAAGTTAAAGCACTTTAACTTAAGATTAATTCACACACACACACACACACACATACACACACACACACACACACACACACACACACACACACACACACACACACACACACACAATGATACACACAGACACACACATGATATAATTATACACATACACACACACACACACACACATATACACACACTCACACATGCACACACACACATGCAGACACACATACACCAGGGCTCCCAATCGTCCCGCAAAACACTTACAGTATAGAGGGTCCTAGAGGTGGGATAGAGGGTCCCAGTGGCACTGCGAATGCTAAAAAATGTTTTCTAGTACATCCCTGGGACCCTCTGCACATACTTTTAGAGGGTCCTGTAGAATTTTAGTACTTCATAGTCCTTCAAATGGAGGGGGGGTCCCTGGGAGCCCTGTACACACACACACACACACACACACACACACACACACACACACACACACACACACACACACACACACTCAATTGCCTACCACTCCTTTGTTCCCTCTTTCTCAGTTTCTGTCAGCTTGTGCGCACACCATATCACATTTTCACTCCTAGTAGTCCAAACTGATGAACAGCTGGTTGGAAATCAATCAATACCGTGACACTTAACATACATTATGGAGTACAGCAGAGAACTGGCAGCTTTTCCTGGAGATTAGGTTACTAAGTTACTAAGGGTCTGGATCATTTGATCATGGTTGGGGCAGTGGGTGGATGCCTCGTGCCTCCATTCGGGGAGCTGGACGACCCCTCCCCCTCCACAAGTCTCTCCCCGTGGGGAGACTGCAAATAGTTCTCCCACCTTCTGGATGTTCTGTGCTTGTGACTTTCTCTAATTAGTCTAATCATGTCACTATCTTTGACTCTGCCTTTTCCCTTTGCTTGCTGTCATAGATCTATCAAAGTATCATTCTGTCTCACTGGTCCATTATCCTGCCTTTGTTCTTGACATTTTTACAAAGATTTTGTCCAGCCGAAGTCGTACATGCTGGGCCTGGTTTTTTTTTAGTTAGGTGCATAACATCAGCATTACACATCTGCGCTCAAAAAACTGTCTGAGCAATCGACACAAAAAAATTGATCATGGTGATTCATTGGTTGTAGGAGAAAGACAAGTGGCACTCAGGCGCAAGGCTCCCAATTGTCCCGCAAAACAAGGGGTCCCAGGGACTCCTTTACTTACAGTATAGAGGGTCCTAGAGTCGGGATAGAGGGTCCCAGTGGCATTGCGAATGCTAAAAATAAATTTTCTAGTGCATCCCTGGGACCCCCTGCGCATTCTTTTAGAGGGTCCTTTAGAATTTTAGTACTTCATAACCCCCAAATGGGGGTCCCTGGGAGCCTTGACTGGCGGGAAGTTAATCCATCTCTTTGGACTTTCTTTTGGGGGTATTCTGCAGGGAAAGGGGAAGTAAGAAGGCATGGCAACTGCCAAGTTATAAATTACAAATAATATACATCTGCTGTAGCTCATCTCGACTCTAGTACGACTCATAGTCGTCCAGTCATAATGCATTTTGATTTTAATGAACCTGAGACAGAAGTGAGAAATGGACAAATAAAGAACTAAGACTGAACATTAACATGCTTGATTTAATCATTTTACGCATTTATCATTTCGTTTTCATAATTGCATAACATTGTAGAACTTTATATTTTCTTGGTACATTTTCTCTTCTCACAAATGAATTGAGATAAAAAAATTTTTTTATTAATGTGATCAATAATTGATTGTTATCGCAAGTTAGACTGTGGGCATGCATGTCAAGGTGTAGTTTTAACTCTGGTCCAGAGTGGTGACATCAACAGTTATGACACCATCCATAACATCATACTGCCCATAGTAGACATGGGGCTGGCAGTGAAGACGTTAAAGACCCACTACGCTGATGTGTGAAAACGCTGATTTTCACATATATTGGTGTGGTGGGTCTTTAAGGATTGACATTTTACAAGATCATAAATGAGCACAGATTGGGCATAAGTGTTTTTAAAATCCACAAAATCTTCTTCTTTTGTGTTCCCAGGCCATAAGGCCATAATGGGTAAGGTACGTATGTGTCTGGTTTTCAGTTTTCACTGGTCTCCCCGCTGCATACAGCCGACACATTCCGATTTCGGAGGAGCGCAAAGATTGGAAGATGTTTTTTTGGGGAAAAAGGCAAGAGAATGGGCCAATAAGTCAGAAAGATAGTAGATGATAGAAAGCAAAGGGAAAAGGCAGAGTCAAAGAGAGTGAAATACAAGAGGAAGTTACAAGCACAGAACTTCCAGAAGGTGGAACTGTTTTTACAAAAGACACCCCAATGATTGGTCAAAAGCAAATTATATGTCACCGTTGGTAGTGTTAACTGTTATGTTGTCTAATAACTCAAGCACCAGTACAAACTTTAACAAAATAAGGTCACATGTGTACGCAATGTTCTCATCCCTAGATGATGCATTTGTACCATAGTGTTCAAGTGCTTCGGCTGTTGGGATGATCCCTGGAGTCTTTTAGCCAGGGTAAACCAACAACAACAACAGGTAGTCATGGTGTACCCTGAGGCAATAGAAATTTGGATGTAAAGTGTAGAAGAAGTGTAGAAACAATCTTCATCATCCTTATCAGTCTGCCTATAGAGCCAACCACAGTACTGAAACAGCCCTTGTTCAAATCGTCAATGACCTCCTATTTGCTTCTGATGCTGGTCAAATCTCTCTTTTGACACTTCTTGATCTCTCTGCTGCCTTTGATACCATAGACCACTCCATTCTTCTGTCTCGTCTTGAACATACTTTTGGAATTAAGGGCCCTGCTCTTTCTTGGTTCTCCTCTTACCTTTCTGATCGTTTTCAATCAGTTCTGGTCAATGGTCGTCAGTCTGAACAGGTTAGGCTTTTTTGTGGAGTCCCCCTGTCTTGTTTACTTTGTATACATCACCTCTTGCCAATATCATCGACCAGCACAACATGAAACATCACTTCTATGCAGATGACTCACAACTCCAAAACAGTACAACCCCTGAAGATCTAGATTCCATTCTCACAGAAAGTAACAACTGCTATATTGATATTCAAAATTGGATGGTTCAAAATAAACTTCAATTAAATGGTGAAAAAACCGAAGCAATGCTTGTAGGGACAAAAAACAAACTCGCCTCTGTTTCCATAGAGTCAATCCAACTGGGTAACAATATCATTCCCCTCTCAGACTCTGTCAAAAACTTAGGTGTCACTTTGGACAATACTCTTTCCATGCAGAGTTTCCTGACTCAGACCTGTCAGTCCTGCTACTATCAAATTCGTTGCATTGGCTATATTCGTAAATACCTCTCAGATGAAGCCACAGCAAAGCTTGTTACTTCCCTCATCCTATCTCGTATTGACTACTTTCTGGCCTATCAGTCTCTTCTCTATCTTGTCTCCAGCTTATTCAAAACACAGCTGCTCGTCTTGTCCTTAGGAAAAAAAAGTTTGATCATGTTAGCCCTCTTCTCCGTTCCTTGCACTGGCTTCCTGTCGCAGACAATTGAGTATAAATTAAACACACTTTGCTATAAATCTATCATAAAGCTGCTCCATCTTACCTCTGCAACAATATTTCCATCTATACGCCAGCTCGCACTTTACGTTCAGTTTCTGACCCTCTTTCTCTCCAGATCCCTAGGTACTAGGTATAAGCTTTCAACTGTTGGTCGGCGCTCTTTTGCTGTCTCAGGACCGACCTCCTGGAACAAACTTCCTCTCTCCCTCCGTCAGCGACCGACCCTCTCTGCTTTCAAAGCTAACCTCAAAACCCACCTGTTCCCCCGTCATTAAAGCTCCGCTCTCTTTCTCTTCTCTCTCTTGCCATTAGGTCTGTTTCTGCTATATTCCATTTATGTCATCCGTGTGTGTTCGCTTTGTATTGCGTTTTTGTTTGAATGCGCTATGAATGCTAACGTGTGTGTGCTTTGCTTTGATCTGATTTCTATCAAGATTCAGCGCCGTATAAATACTGTATTATGTTGTTGTTGTGTGTTTGTGAATAGTGTTCTCACTCTAAGTGCTTTAATCTCGTAACGTGATCGTTTCCTATTGTCTGAATGTGTGAGTTGTGTTTGTCACTAAAGATTCGTGGTTTTCGTGTACACCTGGCTGAAGTATGTTCACCCAAGTTTTGGAGACGTTTTGTATGCAAAATGTTAAGTGAATAAAATCAGAGTTTGACTGGACACCAAAGCATTCGCGTCGTCATTTGAATGGCTCTGTTCTTAACCCTTTTGCTGCCAGCCAATTTTGAGCAAAATTGTTCCATTAATAATAATAATAATAATGGGAATTTATATAGCGCTCTTTCTCACATGAGCTCAGTGCGCTTTATATTGATAACAAGAACATTAAAGGCAAACAAATAATTAATCATTAGAAAGTAAAATAAGCATGATGCTTACACACAACGTTCTCTTACTTCCTTACACACACACACACACACGCACACACGCACGCACGCACGCACGCACACACACACACACACACACACACACACACACACACACACACACACACACGCACACATACACACACATGCATGCGCACACGCACACTCGCACACAATTAATTATACAAGAGTAAAATAGTTACAACATGAACATTCTAAGAAGAAACATAGAGACCACATTCACATTCCCAATCAAGTTTGAATACAATACTGCAACTTGAAATAAAATCATACTGCCATCGACATACCAATTACATGACTAATTATAACAGACGATTAAATTTAACTCCTTTAAGTTTAACTGCCACAGGAAAACTGATAAATTATCGATTTTCTTATAAAGTTTAAAACAAATCTGTTTAGACTCAATCTGAGAAAATGGTCTTGAAATATACCGTATTTTATGGATTATAAGTCGATACATTTTTTGCTGAGATCCCTGCGCCTTGTATAATGTGACTGATAATATAGTAAGGAAATAGAGTAACGAAATCTGAATTTTGAGTCAAATTTTGGGGGTGCGCCTTATAATCAGGTGCGCCTCATAGTCATAGTCCGTGAAATACGGTATCTTTCCTGGCTTATCTAAGTCAAAAACTATCATTCCAGGACTATGACATGGAAAGTTATATCATCAATGATCAATGACATCATACACTATGATGCTATCTCGTAGAAGGCAGGGAAGGGATGGGATTAAAAGGGGAGAGAAAAGATTTCGTCAGCAGTATTGGGGATCCGTCTGTGACATGTTTAAAATAAGGCCTATCCTTACCTCCCAAAATTAAGAACACAAGATAATTGAATAACAGACCATGATTCAAGGCTTTTTATACCGTTGGTGTTAAATCATTGTGGTGCAAAAATGCGACATTGGCGGTGAAAGGGTTAATCAGGGTTCATAGGGGCCTTACCAGTCCTTATAAGTCTTGACCAATTGAAATCTGCAAGTAAGGCCTTACAAGTGCTTACATTCACTTCAAGGTCCTTACAAGTCCTGACAGCTGCCAAAAACTGCCCTGAGCAGCAAGACCATACTCAAAATAGATCGCAGAAGCAGCACTTTTACACTTGAGAAACATTGCTCAGCACCTACTTCACCTTACCCACCTCCCCCACCTTCCCGTTTCAACTGACCGCTTAGCAGACGTATGATGCACCGTGAGTTGTCAAGAGAAATTGGACTGAGATCTCGTTCTTTATCATGGTGTCGTTTTGCGAGAAAATGCGTATATCTGTGTCGGCCATAGTTTTTCTTTCTGCTTAGACATTGTTCACAATGCTGGGAAAGTGTTCCTTTCAAGATCGTTGGCTAAAAGATGCAGATTATCCTTAGGCCTACAGGTCCTTACAAGGTCCTTACTTGGGGATAGCTGAAAGCCCTGGGAACCCTGTTAATAGCTCAGACTAAGCTTAGACTTTTACATGGTGTCAGAAGTGGGATCAATGGTCGACTTATGGCGATTATTTGACCGCCAGGGGGCAGTCAAACCACTAGGGGCTTATCACGCTATATTCTTAGTTGGGCGTAGTGAGAGAGAGAGAGAGAGAGGGGTTGGTCTCCTCCCTCTCTCTCTCTCTCTCTTGCAACTAAGAATATAGAGAGGATTAGCCCCACTTGAGCGCTATGCCACCTGGCAGGCAAAAGAGCCAGCTAAGTCGCTCATTGCACCCACCACAGCAACTCTCACTGACTGGCAATTTGGCTGAAGCGTTCAGGCGCTTCAAACAATCATTTGAAATTTATTCTGGTGACTTTTGTGATACTAACAGAGTTGTAAGTAAAGTCTGTTTGCTGCTGGTTGAAGAAGAAGAGACTTATAGTTATGACAAGAATAAAGAACTAAGAAGGAAAAAAATCAAACGAACAGACTACAGCTGAGTTCCAAATTATCCTCTATGCGTAGTTATGTTATTGTTATGTACGACTACCAGACATCAGCTTGTCACAACATTATTTTAATGTGTGTCAGAGATGAGATTTTTCCTCCGATTGGAGGATTTCCTCCTTTTTGATGGCCCCAGGGGTCATTTTTGAGATCAGTGTAAATCCATTGAGAAAATTAAGGGGGAGAGGGTTAGGTTTTGTGTTGAAGCATAAATGTGTTAAGACGTTTGATTGATATTTTGATCTCAGTCGGTTCTTTCTCAAATGGACATTTTCTGGTTACTGCTTGGGGGCAGCCAAGACTGCTCTGTTTATCATTACTCTGCGGTTAGCAAAACTGAAAGCGGAAGTTATCCATTCGCTGATGTAGCCTGCACCGGGCCCCAGACCCCTGCTTTTTCCTCCTTTTTGGTTACCTGAGAATCTCATCTCTCTGTGTGTGGTGTAAATTCTGGAGTTGTGTTTGACAGACTCAGCAATCTGTGACATGACTTGAAATGACTTGGTTTCTAATGAGAAACTGGCATTATCTACACATGAAATTTACTGTTTGTTGGAAAAGTCTACTTGCATCAACTCATCTGACTTTAGATCTAACATTTTTATGCACAGTAGATCGATAGTTTAGTGTACAAGATACGACTCAATTCATGGAAAACTAAATACTTGGAAACTAACTGTCTTTGTAGTGATAAATTATCAATTCATCACTTACTATTAGAATGCCCAGTATTGCTCTCTAAATATCGAATGATCAATATGGACTTTTTTCGTAAGTATAATAATACCAAGGATATTTTAAATGACGCAGAAATTGACATTACTGTAATTGCAAAAGCAATGCTGTCCTCAACTATTGGAAGACTACTGTAGAGGTTTTCTTTACTTTTTTTAATATGTCGTTCTTATGCATGTTATTTTACCTTCCCCCCCCCCCCCCCCCAAAAAAAAAAAAAAATGTTTGCATGCTGTCTAAAATCACGATCTATGTGAAAAGGACATTAAATTAAAGATTCATTCATTGAAATGGGAGCTGTGCGTGTGGAAAAACAGGTCCATTTAACTAATTCAAGTCGTTCCGGCCATATAGGCAGCTGTCAGTTTGATGCATTTGCTTCAAGGGAAGTAAATCTGTGTGCACACCATACCTTGGTCACTTCTAAACTCGCTTCGCTCCCTTAGACCACAATTTTGCCCCTGACTTTGCTTTTGTAGTGGTTCGTTGTGGGGGAACCAATCAGTGTAGAGATATAAAAAAAAGTCTGATCTAGCACTTCCCTATGTCTAAACCTGAAGTAAAAACCCGTAATCTTCTTTCATTTCTCCTTTTGTTTATGTCTGTTTTGTTTGTGTGCAACTGCATGGCTGGAGTGATTTGTGAGGGTTTTTTAATAATTCAAAATCGTTGCGATGCGAATGAGTTAATGTGTTGATACTGATAGTGATCAATGCATTATGATTTCATATTAATGCCTAAGCATAGATCTGACCTGTTGATGTTTGTTCATGAATATTCAATGGTTTTCTACTACAGTGGAACCTCCCTTATAAGACCTTCAAAAATCATCCAAAATGAGGACTTATATTAACTAAGGGAGGGGTCTTGTAAGGGAGGTAATTTTAATACTTACAAAGAAGGGCAATGTCTCAGAGAAGTAGGTCTTTTATGGGAGGGAGTCTTATAATGGGAGGTCTTGTAAGGGAGGTTCTACTGTAGTTGTGTTAGCTCAATTGCGGACAAACACTCGAAACAGAAAATAAGCTTTGTGGTTTGTGATTTTATTATTTTTAAATGTGTGTAACTCTCAGGGAACAACCCCTACAGCTCTACGCTTGAGGCGGTGACGGTGGGCGACCAGCAATGCCGCTTCTACAATCTGGCCAAGCTGGATGCAGACAGACTGAGTGAGTGGGGAGGGAAGACGTTCAATGCTGCACTTGGTCATCTACAAATATGGAAAGTGACGCCATTCGCGTGACAATGTCGGTTTTCAGCGACACTTTAGAATGTGTGTTTTTTGACCATTCAATCTGAAATTAAACTGACTCTAGCCCTAACCCTAACCCTATCCCTAACCCTACCAAAACCTTAAAGTTAAACCATCAAAATCTCAAATACACAAAAAATAAAACGTTACTAAAAAAAACTGAGTGTTCCATGTTTGGAGATGACCAAGTGCAGTCTTGAAAACCTGGGGGGGGGGGGGGGTGGGTGAGACTTGAAACTTGAAAAGCTTTGACAAGCCTATTCTTCCAATCTGTCCAAGAGAGAGAGAGAGCTGAGTGGTGTGTGTTTGCGTGCATGCCTGTGTGCATGTATGACTATGAGAGAAAGCGAGTTATGTGTGTGCGTGTCACTGTGTGTGTGTGTGTGGTAGTGTGTGTGTGTGTGCGTGTGCGTGTGTGTGTGTGTGTGTGTGTGTGTGTGTGTGTGTGTGTGTGTGTGTGTGTGTGTGTGTGTGTGTGTGTGTGTGTGGTAGTGTGTGTGTGTGTGTGTGTGTGTGTGTGGTAGTGTGTGTGTGTGTGTGTGTGTGTGTGTGTGGTAGTGTGTGTGTGTGTGTGTGTGGTGTGTGTGTGTGTGTGTGTGTGTGTGTGTAGTGTGTGTGTGTGTGTGGTAGTGTGTGTGTGTGTGGGTGTGTGTGTGTGGTGTGTGTGTGTGTGTGTGTGTGTGTGTGTGGTGTGTGTGTAAGGCGCACCCCCAAATTTTATTTATACAAGATTCAAGAAACGCTTACAAAGATTTCCTCCAGCCGAAGACGGACATGCTGGGCCTAACTATTTCTTAGTTTGGCACATAACGGCAGCATGACACATCTGCGCTCTCATAATTGACAGGAAACTGAGCGATCGTAGAATAGAAGAAGAAGAAGTGAGCGGATAAGTTGTTTGATTCTCACTATTCAAAGTCAGTGCAGTTTGAAAATTAGATAAAGGTCAAGTTGCCCCCCCCCCCCCCCCCCCCCCCCCCCCCCCCCCCCCCCCCCCCCTTGCATTTCTCGGCTCTCCCCGCATTTTCACACTTGCCTTTCTTACCAAACATTAAGCTGTATTTTATCAACCTTTTCAGCTAATTATCTTTGTTGAATAATTAATCGCAGTCATGATAAAGGCCATTATCTAATAGGACCCCCCCTATGTAGTGCAGTCAGACCATACTCTACTCTTTTCGAGTAGTTTTCTACTCAATTTGGACCTCTACTACTCTTCAAAATTTAAAATAATGCTCTAATTACTCATTTTCAGTGAACATTATTTGATGGTTTAATGAAGAGGACTACTCATTTCACACCAAAACTACTCATTTCAGCTATCCAGACTACTCAAGACTTGTGCAGGGGGTAAACAGGTCTGTGCAGTACACACAACAGCCGCGGAGCATTTGTCACAGTCCTGGTTCATTGCGTCTTTTCCGTCTTGCCTTTATCTTCTACTATTATTGAATGCATGTGTTTAATTATGTAAATGGATGAAAATTAGTGTTAAATATAGCCGGATGATAATGAGATTAGCATCCAATTGGTGGGAGACCCTTATGGAGAAAAAAAAGAAGCAAACAATAGAGGATGAAGTACTCGAATCTGCAGTAAGAAAGGCAAGACTGAAAAACTGGAAACAACCAAGAAATGGAGGAAGGGGGTGGGGTGGGGGGGCGCATCTTTGCCTTTACCGAAAATTGTTTTGGGGCCGGTTGAAATACCTCGCTCTGGTCAATGTGGTGTTTTGTGTGTGTGTGTTTTTTATGTATCTATTCAGTGCAGTTTTGTGGTTTTGCCCTGTGCTTTCAGAGAAGCTGCCGTTCTCCATACGGGTGTTGCTGGAGTCTGCGGTGAGGAACTGCGACAATTTTCACGTGCTGGAGAAAGATGTGCGCAGCATACTGCAGTGGTCCCCGGCCATGGAGAGCAGTGTGGAGATCCCCTTCAAACCTGCACGTGTCATACTGCAGGATTTTACGTGAGTCGTTCGTTTTTACATCTTAATGCATAATGCGTGACCTTACATCACTGTATATTTTAAGCGTAACGTAAAGATGTGCGCAGCATACTGCGGTGATCTCCGGCTATGGATCAGAGTGTAGAAATCCCCTTCAAACCGGCACGAGTCTTACTGCAGGATTTTACGTGAGCCGTTCGTTTTTACATCTTAATGAGTACCATATTTTTCAGATAATTAGGCACTGCTGTGTATAAGGCGAATACTGCAATTTTAAAGTAAAAGGCACCCTCGTTTATAAGGCGATACACACCTCGCAAAAGAAAGTCGAAGTTTGAAGCCCTGTAAACTCTTACCGACTGCCATTACTGCTGTCATAATCGAGAGTTGGCTCCCTTCTCAAATAATCGAACTTCCGTTTTTGCGACTTCCGGTTGTTGTGTTTGGACTTTTCTTCGCGAAAACTGGTAGAATTATGTCATTTTAAGCTCTACAATGATGCTTTTTACATCCAATGAAGGGTTATGGCTTTTTATGGCATCTGTTTGACGGTATCTCGGACGATAATACAGATTTTGAAGCATTTTGACGTGAGTATTCGTCATATCAGTGACTCGTGACCACTTTCGATGTCTAGATTCGCTATCCATCGTATCAGCGACTCGCGACCACTTTCGATGTCCAGACTCACAGTATACTGTACTGAGCACGGCAATCGTTGCCTCTCTTCTCACGATTTTGTTCACTAATACAGCTTATACAGGTGTGCATGTGGGTATGCCTGAAGCCTGAATTCAGGCAATTTGATGCTGCTTCAGGCAGCTGAGTGCCTGAAGAAAGGGCTCTTTAACATGATATCATTCTTTTGTACATTGGGTTTCGGCAAGAAAGTTTTGGTCACTGCCTGCACCCATGCTTATAGGGCGCTCTCGTTTATTAGGCGCATAGGTCGAAATTGGAGAAAAAAAGATTGCCTTATAGTCAGAAAATGACGGTAACTGTTGTTGTTGTTTTTTCCTGTCAGTGGTGTTCCGGTGGTGGTGGACTTTGCGGCCATGCGTGAGGCGGTGACGCGTCTGGGGGGGGACCCCACCAAGATCAACCCCATCTGCCCCACCGACCTGGTCATCGACCACTCAGTGCAGGTTGACGTCTCTCGAAGGTCCGTCCACGTTTTTTCTTTAACTCTCGTCACTCGTTTCTGCCTCAGCTCCCACAACCCCCTGACCCCTTTATATTTGCGTGGATGCTCCTGCTTTCAGGATGTCCTGAAGTTCAGGATATTTTTGTCCAGGATGTCCTGAAGTTCATTGATTTTTTTTGTCCTGAAGTTCAGGATATTTTTTTGTCCAGGATGTCCTGAAGTTCAGGATATTTTTGTCCAGGATGTCCTGAAGTTCAGGATATTTTTGTCCAGGATGTCCTGAAGTTCAGGATGTTTTGTCCAGGATGTCCTAAAGTTCAGGATTTTTTTAATTGCCTGGAGCCGGCAGTCGCCGGATTATGAGAATTTGAGAAGATGCATTTTGCTGGTTATAGAGGTCATGAAGTTTAACCAGAAGTGAAAGTGCAACGAGAGCCTGTCAGTTACATTGGAAACTGTTGTTTCCCTTCAGCTTCCAGGGGGCATTGCCCCCCCCGGAACCCCCAGGAGGGGCGCTGTCCCTGCACTCTGCCTGGGGGGCCCGGGCCCCCGGACCCCTGCCTTGCAGGATTTTTTTAATTTCCTAGGAGCACCCATGTATTTGTATTTTGGTATTTTGTGGCCACTGTTACTTATCTATGTGAAATTTGGGTTAGTACTAGGCAGCGGGATTTCTCCTTGCTCTTACCGACTTTTTAGCTGCCAATGGATTTTGGCATGTGGAAAGGCACTGGTCAGACTAGTTTTTAAGTCCCCATCCGAAAGGACTCGTCGTTCAGTACTTTGATTTTCCTGGTTCAACTGGAAAAAAAATGGACGAGGCCGGGATTCAAACCTGGTCACTCAAGCATTGAAATTGGCAGGTGAATGTCTTAACCACTCTGCCACCTTCCTTCCTGTTGTTAGTTATCGTCCATGTCTATTTCTGCATATCCTCCACCCCCCACCCCGTGGGTCACGCCGATCCGTCAAGGCTCAGTCTAGCCGCTTGGCTTCTGTGAAGCTTGGTTTGAAACACCAAGGCTTCTCGTCTGGGATGATTGATCTGCTTCTGTCTTCTAGACGTCAATCAACTAACAAGTTGTACAACCTTAGATGGCAATCTTGGTTCTCGTTCTGTGGTTCTCGCAAGATAGACCCTCTCCGTCCTTCGACGGTCCAGTTCATAGAGTTTCTCTCTCATCTCTTCAATTCGAAGAAGCTCTCAGATCAGACTCTTTCGGGTTATAGAGCAGCGTTGATCAACACCATTTCCATGGCTTTGGGCGTTCGGTACGGAGAGAGCTTGTCAGCTCTTCAAGTGTCGCATTTCATTGATGCGGTTCATCTTCAGGCTCCTTCGAGATCCACCCACTCTTTATAACACCCTTTACTGGTCTTGGCTCATTTCAAAATCAGTGTCCCCAGAGGAAGTTGTATTAAACAACGAAATATTGGGAAAATTAAAAAAACGTGTGTGCTTGGTTTTTTCCTTTGTTATCAAAAGTTGTGTGTCTAAAGTATCACACATACACAACTTCACACATACAAAAAAACACCAAAAACTACCCCTAAACCAAGCTTATAAATTTGCAATTTGTATGAAATATAATCTTCTGACAAAAATGAAAAATAATCAGCCGACAAAATTAAGAAAAAAAGAAACATCTTTTTAAAATAGCATGTTAACACGATAAATAAAAGAAAAAATCTTATAGCATGACAATTAAATGCTGTTATAACACATTTGAAATGAGTTAATACTTCTAAGACCGAGTTGAAGGAAAAGATAAGAGTCAGAGGAGCAGGACATGTGATGGGAGGGAGGGAGTTCCATTTGTGCGGTGCTAAAGAATGGAAGGAGCATGCCATAGCAACACTGCCCCAGTGAATAGCTTTGTGTGTTGTGTGTGTGTGTGTGTGTGTCTCTTGCAGCACCCACCACTACTCCCCCAACCCCGGGGGAGGTCAAGGTCAGCCGGGGTCAGAGGTCAGGTCAAGGTCAGCCCCATGCAAATGTTTGAGGTCAGAGTTCCCCGTCCTTGACCCCGTTTGCCCTTTCCATGGATTCAAAACGTCAGGGTTAGTTCACCGATAGTGTTGTCTCTCTAAAAAAACTATTTATTTATTTATTTAGCTTGCAGCACCCTTGTTACTGTTGTTTGTTTTATGTGTTGATTTTGTAAAAATCAAATTTTTGTTTTTAGGTGTTTTTTTGGTTGTTTTTTGCTTGGTTTGTTGCATGTCAGTTTCTGTTGTTGAGTTATTGAATTTTTTTTTTTTTAACCAAAACAAATTTGCCTTTTTTTGTGTGGCGCTTTAAATTTAAAATTTTTTTTTAATAGATATATTTTTTATATTCCCCTTTTTTCCTGTTATGATATTTTTTTACAACTTGTTTTTGTAAACAATATCAATTATGTACTATTACTAATAAACATTTTCATTTTTTTCTTTTTCTTCTTTTGTTTGATCTAACAAACATGATAAACGATATCTCGTTTCATTTTTTCTTCTTTTGCTTTTCATGCTTTCAGTGTTATGCGTCACACATGTTGCATGCTAGATAATAATTATTTTGTGATTTTTAATCAAGCTTTTAAGTTAGTAGCTGTGCAGTACTGTGTGTGTAGTCTTTGCTATATACAGTGGAACCTCCCTTATAAGACCTTCAAAAAATCATCCAAAATGAGGTCTTATAGGGAGGGGTCTTATAAGGGAGGGGTCTTATAAGGGAGGTAATTTTAATCCTTACAAAGAAGGGCAATGTCTCAGAGAAGTAGGTCTTATATGGGAGGGAGTCTTATAATGGGAGGTCTTATAAGGGAGGTTCCACTGTATAGAGTATGTAGTTGGTGTAATTGTGAGTAACTGTGTACTGTAAGCTGTCACTTCATTTTTGCCCCAAACTCTGGCTAATGTCAACCGCCGATAAAACCCATCTAAGTGCAGGACCTAGATACGACTAGATCTAGAGAGCGTGATAGTCACTAAACTCTCATCTATATCGCCCAAGCCATGAATGGTAGAATAACCAATGTAGACCTGTTTACTCTACTCTTTTCAAGTAGTTTTCTACTCAATTTGGACCTCTACTACTCTTCAAAATTGAAATAATGATAATGCTCTATAATTACTCATTTTCAGTGAATATTGTTTGATGTTTAATGAATAAAACTACACATTTTGCACCAGCAAAGTGTAGAGTGGCACAGTGGTAGCGCGTTCGCTTCGTGTCAAGTAAACCCGAGTTCGAACCTGGGTACAGGTGATTTTTTTCCTCTCACTTTGCACTAGGCCTTACGTTTGTCTGAACGTGGAGTCTTTTCGGATGAAAGACGATAAACCGAGGTCCCGTGTGCCCATGCACTTAGCACACGTTAAACCCAGTGGCAAACGAAAAAGTTGTCATTTGGTCAAAAATTTTACCCCCCTCCCTTCCTTCCTCATAAGTCACACAAAAAACACATGCAAAACAAAAAAAAACAAAAAATTGGGTGGCGTGCCTCTGGCTGCGACGAGCACTCCAGGTAGGAGCAACCCGAATTTTTCACAGAGACACCTCTGTGACTATAATGTACCTAACCTAACCTAACCAAAACTACTCATTTCAGCTATCAGGACTACTCAAGAATTGTGTAGGGGGTAAACAAGTCTGCGGGCAATGTACAAAAAACGTTTGTGAAAAAGTGCTTTAGAAACATGTTCCGGCAGGCTGTTATTGACAATCTGTCAATGAACAATAAAATTAAAAAAAGATCAAGAATACTGTTACCGCACATATACTGTAATTACTCATTTGTAGTGACCGCGCATGAAAATGAGGCAAATAATTGAAATTTATATAGACAAAAATGTTGGTGCCAAAAAACTCTACAGTAAAAAAAGTGCCACACGCTATCATTAACAATCTTGTTGTTGAACAACAAAAAACCACATCAAGAATACTGTTACTGTACATATAATTACTCGTTTGTAATGACCACACATCAAAATGAGGCAAATATAGAGGGATAAAAAGTTGGTGCCAAAAAATATACAGTAAATAAGTGCCATGTGCTATAATATCGACAATATGTCGCTGAACAAGTAAAATCAGACAGGGAGTGTAGTAACATTTATTTGTAGCAGCTAAGCCATGACACAAGAGGCCAGTGTTGATAGGCATCTTCACCGTTTATATGAAGTGTTTGTGATGTAAAGCACCCTAGGTGGAGTTGATAGAAACTGATGACATAAGACTAGTGGACAACAGGTGGATAGGTGTCCTGAGGGTGTCATAAGGTGTGTGTGTCTGTGTGCACAGATGAAGCCACAGCAAAACTTGTTACTTCACTCATCCTATCTTGTATTGACTACTGAAATACTCTCCTTTCTGGCCTATCAGTCTCTACTCTATCTTGTCTCCAGCGTATTCAAAACACAGCTGCTCGTCTTGTCCAAGTTTGATCATGTTAGCCATCTTCTCCGTTCTTTGCACTGGCTTCCTGTCGCAGACAGAATTGAGTTATAAATTAAACACCCTTTGCTTCTATTCATAAAAAACTATCCATCAAGCTGCTCCCTCTTAGGCCTACCGCTGCAACAATATTTCCATTTATACGCCAACTCGCACTTTGCGTTCAGTTTTCTGACCCTCTTTCTCTCCAGATCCCTTAGGTACAAGCTTTCAACTGTTTCTCTTTTGCTCTTTTGCTGTCTCAGGACCGACAATATCCTAGAACAAACTTCCTCTTTCCCTCAGTCAGCGACCGACCCTCTCTGCTTTCAAAATCTAACCTCAAAACCCACCTGTTCCCCCTGTCATTGAGGCTCCACTCTCTTTCTCTTCTCTCTCTTGCCGTTAGGTCTGTTTCTGCTGGTATAGCCATTTTGTCACACGTGTGTGGTTCGCTTTGTAATTGCATTTTATTAAAAAAAG
>CM065710.1:28500384-28570384 GCA_017654935.2 Phymorhynchus buccinoides
TCAGGTGGAAACCCGGAACCAGGAATCAGATCTTGGAACCATTTTGCCACCTGCAACATAATAAAACAGAATATATGCGTCAGTTCTTTGATTTAACTTTTATTTTCCGAAATGAATACTTCCATATATTTTCATTTTTAGCAACTAAGCAAGACACCACAAGTGCTTTGCGTTAAGATTCTGTTGTGAAGTCCTTACATGAATTTAAACTTGAGGGAAAAAAAAAACTTCAATCCACAGTCCAATTTTTTTCCACACCTGAAATATAATTTTCCCATCTTTTTTTTCAAAGACAAAGTAAAATGAAGCTAATATTTAAATAATCTGAAACGAATCTCCAAAATTTATTTGAAAACTCCTAATTAGCCCACTCCCAGTAGGGTGATTATGAATCACATCAGGTGGTAGTTGACCTCCTGTCAGTCGTTGACGACCACGGATGTTGGGCCCTAGGTCAGGCAATGCAATAGAACATTGTATTAATTTAGTCGCACACACAGAACGAGAGAAAGGTTATGTGCGTATGTGCATGCATATTTGCATGTGTGTGAGCTATTAATAAAATTATTATAATTATATTATGTCTTTGTTGAACTTCGCATATATAAAATTTAGTCTCTCTCTCCCCTTAGTGTGTGTGCGCGCGAGAGAGAGAGAGCGGGCATGGGAATTGTTAGAGACACAAAAATCTGAAAAGCCCCCCCCATTTTTACAGCATTAAAATATAATATTATCATAAAAATTGAAGTATTTAGTAACTTAAAGTTTGCCTTAAAAAAAATATTTTGCGGACAATTCCCATGCCTGCAGAGAGAGAGAGAGAGAGAGAGAGAGAGAGAGAGAGTTTTAGGAAGTCAGTTGCCTGAAACTTGAAACTGCATCAAATTGTCTTAATTCAGGTACATCCACATGCACTGTGTGTTGTGTGTGTGCATATAACCCAGTTGGGTCTTTAATTGTATGTTTATTATTGGGTTGCTAGGTGCTTGAGTTAAGTTCCTTGTAATTTGTGTGTGTGTGTGTGTAAAATAAAGCGTGCAGAAATCAAAATCTCATGTTTGTGAATGAGAAACAGCAGACCTTTATCAATCATTCAATGTATTGTTACTGTTAGTGTGTGTGCATTCTCCAGTATCTGTTCATTGTTAATGAAACACAATATTGAGAACAATTGACTGTTTTTTGTAGTTTTGCTTAGCATTAACTAGTTTCGATTTTGTTGGTAGCCGTAGGTCTAGGCCAAGACAACGTTTACTTAGGCCTAGCATGATATTCCTCTCTATCTCAGAATCTGGGTTGAACTTGAAGTTGAAGATGCTTCACTTTACTGACTAAATGTTTTCAATTCAGAAACAAACAGTTGAATCTTTTGCAAAATACATGCAGAAGTCTAGAAGCGCAATAATTTTAACCAAAACAATTACTGATTTGAATAAGTATTGGGCAAAAAACGAGGAAATATAATTCTGATCCTAGGCCTAGGCCGATCGAAAAACAGAATCGAATATTGCCAAGGGAAGTCACTCAGTCTAACTAGTCAGACAGACCATTTTTTCAACATCACGTGATCTCACATTTTGATCGATTTCTTTAAAATCTTTCAATTTTATTCCTAATTACATCTTTAAGCGTTAATAATAGGCTTTTTCCAAAACATCTATAATGGTTATGATCGGTTTACATGATGAGAAAAAATTAGCTCGGCTTCGATAGTACTCGACTGCTCGCCGTGTCAAAGATTTGATTTCTAGCTCAAGAACGATGTCATGTTTTACGGAAATACAAAACTTTACAACATCATATATGCATAAAAAATGCACGAATATAATCTTAAACAGCAATACTCACCTAGCATGGAATCAATATCGTAGATAATTTCAAGATGGGCAATATTTTCGCGATGAAACTGAACCTCTGTTAGCGTTGTCGTGCGTGCGCCATTTTTGTCGGCCAGTTGTAAATGGCTGAATGAGGTCACGCGCTTCGCGGAGTTTGGGTTCGTGGTTGAGCGTGCCCATTGGTCGGATACAAATAGAACATGTCGTCACGGGAAGAGAAAACCTCAAGCTTTCGATCGGTGTAACTTTCACGCAAAAATTTTGTCATTTTCGATCAGAAATTTTACTTTGAATAGTTTGAACTAAATTTTAACCAGCTTAACATGACCCCACCCTTTCAAAAAGTGCATGGTTTTAAAGAGCATTCAATTTCCTTTTAGATAGAACCACTTTAGTCAATATTGAGTAAATGGGCAGGCTCATCCAAAGCCATGAAGTGCCGGGGGGTGCCGACGGCCTTAGTCAGAAGGCTCTGTCGGCGGCCAAAAACTCCAATACGGTTGGTATTTTCAACAAATGTTTTAAAATAATAACACATCATACACAAGAATAAAAAGCACACCAATAGAACCACAAAAGACAGAAGTACAATTTGGTATGAGTTTTTATTCATAATTTTCATTCAGGAAGGAAAAAATGAAAGTTGAAAACAAGCAAAAATCGGCATTCTGGGCAGTTTGTCACAGCTGCAAGGCAGGGCTTTGGAATACCTACATACAGAGACGGGGACACATAGAGACAGGGACATATAAACACAGAAACATACAGAGACGGGGACACATAGAGACAGGGACACATAGAGACACAGAACACATACAGAGACGGGGACACATAGAGACAGGGACATATAAACACAGAAACATACAGAGACGGGGACACATAGAGACAGGGACATATAAACACAGAAACATACAGAGACGGGGACACATAGAGACAGGGACATATAAACACAGAAACATACAGAGACGGGGACACATAGAGACAGGGACATATAAACACAGAAACATACAGAGACGGGGACACATAGAGACAGGGACATATAAAGACAGAAACATACAGAGACGGGGACACATAGAGACAGGGACATACAAACACAGAAACATACAGAGACGGGGACACATAGAGACAGGGACATATAAACACAGAAACATACAGAGACGGGGACACATAGAGACAGGGACATACAAACACAGAAATATACAGAGACGGGGACACATAGAGAGGGACATACAAACACAGAAACATACAGAGACGGGGACACATAGAGACAGGGACACCTGGTCACATGACACCCCCACCCCCCTCACCTCCTGGCCGCTAGGAATGTGGACGGTGCGGGGCCCCGGCTTGCTGAGGAACTTGTTGACCAATCGGATGTTGGCGAAGGTGCCACAGGCCATGACCTCGTCGTGACCCCGCCGCGACCCGTACGAGTTAAACTCCCGAGGCACCAGCCTGCCAACCGACACAGGGTGAAACGTGAGCACAGTTGTCGCTCAGAACACACACACCACCTCATATTTGCACCAGCCTGCCAAGAGACACAGGGTGAAACGTGAGCACAGTTGTCGCTTAGACTCCCTCCCCCCTCATATTTACGACTACCGTATTTTACGGACTACAAGGCGATACTTTTTTTCCTCAACTGAGACCCTTGCGCCTTTAACCCTTTCAATGCTAGCCATTCCTCAGCCAAAGTTTACCATTAAACTTACCCTGGTAGAGAACAGATTTCGTCTGCAATATTGGGAATTCCTCTGTGACATGCATAAAATTAGGGCCTGTCCTTACCTCCCAAAATGAAGAACATAAGGTCATTGGCCAGCAGACTCTCATTTGATGCCTTTTCAGTGACATGGGTGTTAAATCATTGTGGTGCCAAGAGGCGACAGTGGCGATGAAAGGGTTAAAATGCGTTGCGCCTAGTGTATGACTGAAATCTGATCAAACAAAGTTGTGAATTCCATTCATATCGTACCTATTGAAATCAATTATCAGGCCGAAATCGTGAACGAAGCCACGGATGCAGATGACGAATTCAAAGTTCAAAGCAGGATATGATGTCACAGCCTCGGTTTCAACAGTAAAAGCCACTATAATGGCAATCATGGCGGAAAAGTATGTCGCTGCTCAAGGCGAGCAAACATCATCGTAGAAATCTACTCCGTATTTTTCAAATCCAACTTTTCTGGGCTCTTTGACGTAGACGATGCGTAAAAGTGCTTCATCATATGGATATCGGGATAGCGGCATGAGTGTAACTTCTGTCGTTCTGAAGATCGTTGTGACAGAACTAAGCAAAATACGACCTCATTTGTTTTAGTCGATCTGAGGTTTTCAATCTAATTTTTTGCTTTTGTTCGATCATTTTGCATGCGCCTTAAAATATGTTGCACCTTGTGTGGGTATGTTTAAATTCGCATTTTTAGTTAAATTCAGGGGGTGCGCCCTATAATTAGAAGCGCCTTGTAGTCTATACAATACGGTAAATCTTCTTTTTCTTCTACAATCGCTCAAGACAGTTTCCCGTCATACGAGCGCAGATGCGTCGTGCTGCCGTTGTGCGCCTAACTAAGGAATAGTATGCCAGCGAATCTGTCTTCGGATGGAGAAAATCTCTGCAAGAATTTCTCGAGAGAAAAAAAGGCAAGGAGAATGAACCGGTAAGGCAGAAAGATAGTATATAGATGAGAGTAAGCAAAGGGAAAAGGCAAGAGTCAAAGAGAGTGACAAGACGAGAGTGAAGTTACAAGTAGAGAACTTCCAGAAGGTGGGGGAACAAAGCAAAAGACCCTTCAGCAGTGATGTCCCGAGGCCCCGGTCATAGGCCATTGACCTATTAAAATTGAAAATGTCTTATTGTCTTCTCCCCTGTCAGGACAAACGTCTGATTAAATGTTCAACACCAGCACGCTTTGTCCTATTGATTTCTTCAAGAGCCAGGACATCGTCCTATGTTTTGTCTGTTGGCTAAAAGACTCCAGGGATCATCCCAACAGCCGAAGCACTTGGAACACTATGGTACAAATGCATCAGCGACAGATGAGAACATTACGCGTGTGTCACAGTTTTTCCGTATTTGATTACCCCGCCACATGGGCAGCCACACCACGATTTCAGGGGGGGGGGGCATTGTCCAATTGATTTATCTCGTCTCAGAACAGTTTGTCCTATCACTTTTCGATCCTCGGTGCATCACTGCTTCAGGTATCCCCCTCCCCCCCCCTCCCCCTCCATATCCAGTCCTTACCATCTTTCAAAACAGCTCTCAAGACCTACGTATTCACACTAGATCACAACCTTTAGGGCCATATTACTTCTTAATTCTCGTCTCTCTCTCTCCCCCCCCCCCCCCCCCCCCCACCTCTTTATCTTTACGTTAGTTGACTGTGTGTAGATTGTCTACGTCAGCTTTGTTGAGAGAGAGAAAGAGAGTTAGGCCGTGTACACACATAAGCGGATATTCCATGCGGAAACCTGTGCGCAATCAATAAATAAGTGAAAAGATTTGCGCACGTGTCCGAATTTCCTCTATTATGCGTAAACATTTATCCTTCTCTCTTCCACTTATTTAGGGTAATCCGTACGGAACTTACGCGTCTAATGTGAACCCGGCCCTTAAGCTGAGTTAGAGAGAGAATGTTGATGCTGTATTCAACAGTTTGTATCATGTGTGTTTCGGGTGGGGTGAGTGGTGGTGATGGTAATGGTGCGTGTGAGTGTGTATGTGTATGCCTATTTGCATGTGTGTGAGCGATTACATGTCTTTGTTGAACGTCTTGTTTTTAATTTTTTTGTTATTAACCCTTTCACTGCCAGCCATTTATCAGCCAAAACGTTCGATTAAACTTACCCGGGTAGAGAAGAGATTCTGTCAGCATTATTGGGAATTCCTTTGTGACATGCATAAAGTAGGGCCTATCCTTACCTCCAAAAATTAAGAACATAAGGTCATTGGATACCAGACCCTCATTTGATGCCTTTTAGTGACATGGGTGTCAAATAATTGTGGTGCCAAGAGGCGACAGTGGCGGTGAAAGGGTTAAGGGCATGTGGACTGACCCTCTCTTGGACAGGTATCGGGCGGCGGCGCTGTTTCTGGCGATGCTGCCGGCGGGAGAGATGTGGTCCGTGGTCACCGAGTCCCCCAGGTGGAGCAGCACCGCCGCGCCCTTCACCCCCTGGGGGGTGGGCAGCTCCCTGGTCTGTCAGCACACACACACACACACACAGACACACACACCAGCATTCATCATTAACGACCATAGCTGCCAACCTTGGAGAAATTAAATTCCTGACAAAAAGTACCCATTTTCAAAAAAAATTTCTATTAGCATGCAATTTTTGTGTGACTGATGAGGAAGGAAAGTGTGTGTGTGTGTGTGTGTGTGTGTGTGTGTCAAAGTCAAAAATACTTTATTATCACGTTAGGTGAAATTACAGTGTGGTCTCGTACAAGCACAATACAAGCAAGGAAATACATTTACATGCATTAAAAGTGGAAACAAAACTAAGGGAAAATGGATAACAAATCATCTTTCGCAAGAAGTTGCACATAGTTAGGGTTGATACAAGCGACTATCAAAACATTAAGAACTGTCCCCTTTCCTACCATTTCTATGCTCGCATTCATTTATACACCCCCACCCTACCCCCAAACCCCCACCCTCTCCAAGTGTGTGTGTGTGTGTGTGTGTGTAAATTTTGACCAAATGACAACTTTTTCGTTGCCACTGGGTTTAACGTGTGCTAAATGCATGGGCACACGGGACCTCGGTTTATCGTCTCATCCGAAAGACTCCACGTTCAGACCATAAGGCCTAGTGCAGAGTGAGAGGAAAAATCCCCTGTACCCAGGTTCGAACTCGGGTTTACTGTGCATGAGGCGAACGCGTTACTTATGTGCCACTCTACACCACTTTAGCTTGTAAACGCAAAGACTGGTCACAGCCTGACCACCTACACTAACTTCTAGTAGTGATAGTGTGACCGAGGCCTGCTACTCCCCCTCGACAGGGATGCTAAAGGTAGAGTGGTAGCTGATTGATTGCCCTGTTGAACCTGCCACTCTTCCCTGGACATGCATGCTAAAGGGTGAGTGGTAGCTGTTTGATTGCCCTGCTGAACCTGCCACTCTTCCCTGGACATGCACGCTAAAGGGTGAGTGGTAGCTGATTGATTGCCCTGCTGAACCTGCCACTCTTCCCTGGACATGCACGCTAAAGGGTGAGTGGTAGCTGATTGATTGCCCTGCTGAACCTGCCACTCTTCCCTGGACATGCATGCTAAAGGGTGAGTGGTAGCTGATTGATTGCCCTGCTGAACCTGCCACTCTTCCCTGGACATGCATGCTAAAGGGTGAGTGGTAAGAAGGGATTGCCAGTGAAATGTGGCTTCAAGCCCACACTGCATGCAATTCGACCCCAATACGATCCGACTGTGACATTTGTCAGGCACGATACTCTGGGAAATTCTACTGTCTAAACGAATCTGATGCTAAAGTTACGTTCACTATATTTGTAGTCCCCCCGCCCCTGTACAACACAAATCTGATGACGAATATTAATGCTTTACGTCCTCTCAGCCAAAGGCCATATGGGGCATTGCTGTTACTTTCAGACATGCCTGTCGCATGAAAATAGGTAGCTCGCAAAAATAAGTAGCTCGTGTGTATTTGCGACATTGAGCATGAACCACAAATTTCACTTTTTTCTAGGGTTAGGGATAGGGTTAGGGTTAGGGTTAGTAAATGGTTAAAGTAGAGAAAAAGTGAAATTTGTGGTTGTCGCAAATACAGACTCTCATAATAGGTAATGGCACCGAAAAATTAAATATAAAAATATTGATTAGTGAATTACATTTTCATTTAGATATTTTTAAAACAAGCAAATAGCAAAAAGAATTTTGTAAATATCTTAATTGGTTGCTGAGATATTACATTTTAAAGTTTGGATGACTGCCGTTTATGCATAAACGGGGAAAAAAGTCATTTTTATGCCCCAACCATACCCAAAGTATGTATTCAGTAAACATTGTACTTTTTGTGAGCAATCTATAGTATGCAGAGAAGTAGAATCCGTAGTTTGGGAGCATTTGTTTATTTCATTTTATAATTATGATCGCTCAAAGTTGGCCAATCTGCCAATTTCACAATGACTAAAATTTGACGAAATTTGCGAAGTAGCAACTTTGAGTCATTGGTATGCAGAATCTAACAATTTATATACCATGAAATGCATGTATTCTAAGTCTAGTGTTTGTGTTTTGTAGCTCTAATTTTTTTCTAGGCTCTTTCTAAGATAAACAAAAAAGTTACAGACTGTCAAAGTTACGAAAAGTGCCAAAATGGCCTGCGACGGAGCAGAACTGAGGGTAGGGAAGGTTAAATGCCCATAACTTTTGACCTAATGGATGGATTTTCTCACAATTTGGATATGTAATAAAGCTACAGCCATGCTACATACCAAACTAAATTATTAAGACATATCAAATGATTTGGTGTTGTAAAGGTGATTATATAAGGATAAAAATGGCAAAATATCATATTGATAGCATGCGGCATGAGACATAATGCAATACAATTCTGAAATTATATGTCACATTTAACTACTATTACTTCTACTCATATTTTTAAACATTTTCAACAAAGGAAATACTACTTTATCAGTTAATGACAAATATTAATTAATTAAATTTAGCTATTTTTGTATTATTTATAATTATATGCAGGGAGCTGAGAACAGAAAAGGGTTAAATGGCCAGCAAAACGATTCACTGTTGTACATGTCATGTTTTTGAACAAAATAATGTTTATTTTCAATAACTATTGTAACATGAGTTGCATGTCTTTTTCTTCAATAAAAATGTATGCGCCTATTTCATCATGCGTAATGGGGACTGAAACAATGCAACTTGCAAGACCATGGTATGGAGAAGGCTTGTTTGTGAAGACAGATGTTAATAGTCTGTTGTCTGGAATCCAATTCACTTCTTTCTTGCTCTCTGTTTAAATCCTATTATTTCATGTAAAATCATATAGTAATTTGGCAAGTGTCCCGTGTGTGTGTCTGTGTGTGTGTGTGTGTGTCTGAAACACGAAACGGGCCTTTAACTCCGCCGTTTTTCGACCGAATCGCTTCAAATTTGCTGTGAGCCCTCACGGGGCGATGGCAACGGCAATACATTATAATAATAGTATTCGTACAGCATTCAGTCGTGGTTCATTGCGTTTTTCCGTCTTATAGTGGGGGGGGGGGGGGGGGGGGGGGGGGGGGGTAGGGATAGGGTTAGGGTTGGGGTTATTATTCCAAAAAGATAGTTAGCTGAAGGAGTTCGTGTAGTGCAGCTTTATGTTTGGTGGGAGGGGCGGGAGCGGAAGGATGGAATTAACTGAGAAGTGGGGGGGGGGGGGGGGGGCACATATTTACCTTTACCAACAAAGGGTTTAAAAATGAAGGCGTACGTGGTGACGGGTTGCATGATGAGTGAGCAAGATAGAGAGCGGATGAATGATTGGGTGTGTGTGTGAGAGTTACATATTTGTTAATGTAAATTTATGTTTCATACTTTTATTTAATATTTTTATTTTACACGGTGGAAGACAAGTTTCCATGTGCGTTGTACAATGCCAATGGACAATAAAGAAACTTATAACTTATGACTTATCTTGCTATGCAACTCCAACAACAATTCATTCCAACTTACTTGCTCAAATGTGTACTATATTTGTTTTAATAATAACAACTATGAAAACACCAGAAAGTTGATAAATAGGTAATTATATGATATGAATTACATATTTAATTATTTGGATTCTGATCTCTGTTGAACTGTTTTAGTTTGTTTTTCATTGTCTATTACATTTTCGCTTAAAGTAACTTCAACCTAAAACTGGTAACAGAGACTGATTAATTATTATCAATTACGCATTGTATCTCAACATTTTTAGTGTGTGTGTGTGTGTGACTATGTGTGTGTGCACGTGTGTATGTGCACGTGTGTATGCATGCATGTGTGTGTGTGTGATGTTTAGTCGCTTCAATATTTAAAAAAGTCAATGGACAATTTTGTTGAATTGCCAATTTTTTTAACATCACCACCAGCAAGAACTTTAAGGTAATGTTGAAATGAGTTTTCTTCAATTTTTGCCAAGTTGTTTCTCAAGATAAAATTAAAAAAAAGGAAGGAAGGGGGGGGGGGGGGGGGGGGGGGGGGGGGGGGTGGGGGGGGGGGGGGTAATGAACTTAGTACTGATTGACTAATCAAGTAGGTTTTCAATGGAGCACTCACTGAACCACATGCACTGACACACCATACACACACACTAAAACAGAATAACAACACACACACAGTGGCATACACACAGAGACAGAAACAGAGACTTTGCACACAGTCACACCCATACACTCAACTGTCTCAGTCAGTCAGTGGCCTACAAACTCACAAGAGAGAGACAGGGAGGGGGTGGAGAGGTGGAAAAAGAGAGGGTTCTATCTTTTAAGTAAGCTTTTACTTTGCTGAAAGTTGAAAAAAAAATTGTGTTACTTGATAACTTTTTCGTATCAAGACCGTAAACGATGTACTATATATAATATATGTACTATATTAATGTAGGAAAGCCACACTGAAACCGATCGATGTTCCATCTGGAACAGCGTTACCTCCCTTGCTTTGTCAACTCGACGTAACAAAAAACGTTTCAATCTTCAACTACAGCCTTAATCCAAGCTATATAAAAATTCTGCAACGATATTAAACTCATATGAACCTTTCGGCGTACTTTATTTTTTTTTATAGAATGGTCGGAAGAGTAAAAACGAGTTCAAAAATCGAATGTCTTCAGTGGTTTTGATTGCCAAGCCCAGCCTCACCGGAAGGATGAAAATGGAGCGTGCTTTCAGCAGTTATCGCCATAATATTGCAATATCCAGTTTCACAGCAGTTCTTTAATGCATAATAACCAGATCGTGCATTTAAAAAATGCATAAATAAAACGGTATACAAGCCTATATCGTCTTTGAACAAGTCCAGCTAATCGGCACACATGTGATCCGCCATTTTGGAAATTTGACTTAGTTGTTTGCAATGGGTCGAGGTCTTTGATTGGCTGTGGAGCGGACCACAGTGTATTAATATGCGGACAGCGTTGATGACGCGAAAGAGGACATCGTGGGCTACATTTTGAGACCAAGATGATTATTTTCTTATCCGTAGGGCCTTGGAAATTACGAAAAACTTGATACCTTTTTACGTTTTTTCTTAATAACTTCGGCTATGTAAAACTGCCGCAGGCGGCTTAGGTATCGTTAGAAAGCTCATTTCAAGACGAACGCGGTGATACTAAATATAGAACTGTACACCGAGTGTGGTTGATTCCGCGAAGCGAGGAACACACGAAGCGAAACGTCATTCACTGATCGCGATGTCGGAATCTCGGCCGCGGCTTGCGCGAACGGCTTTCATATGCTCAATTCTTTTATTTATTGAAACTCATACACACATCACACAACAATTAAAATAAATGCAATGAAAAGATAAAAGATCAATCTTTATTTTGATACATGACAGATGAAAATTAATTAAGTGATTATCACACAACAAATGGTTGAAAAGGGCCAAATTTAGCCTTTTGCTTGTAATGATTGCAGTATAGTGGCCTGCCTGCCACTAGCTACTCATAATAGCGAGCTACTTATTTTTACGAGCTACCTATTTTCATGCGACAATGCCTACCCCCAAATTTGCTTTTCAGGAACACTCACACTCAAAATCAGTAACAGAGCATGATTTTCAGGAACATAGCTTCCGTCCAGCATCCATCTTCATGGAATTTGCGCACTCCGACGCTTGAAGCTGCCAAGCACGTAGCCGGTCAAATTTTGGCTCGACCTTGGTGAAAGACGATTGGTTGAAAAGCTCTCTCGGAAAACTTCGGGGCTGACTTCTGCTTTCCCGCCCCCCCCCTCTCTCTCTCTCTCTCTCTCTCGTAGACGCTAAACCACCAGCCGGCATCGTAATTTTTTGTTGTTGTTTTTATTTTTCCCGTAACATGCGCCTGTTTTCCATATTTTCAGAACACACTGCCAAAATCAATACCTTTCCGTAACAAATACGGATAACCTGTGACGGTAAGCATGTCTGTACTTTAGTTATTGACAAATCTGATGAAATATTTGTATTTTTTGTATCCAACATTTCATTCGATTCGTGTATTGGAGGTATACGTGAGTGTATAGTGAGCGAAAAATAAGCGGAATTATAGTTTCAGGCGGAAGTATTTCACGCGAACCATGACTCGCAGATACAATCGTCACAATCGAATCGCATTGGGATCCAATCATACACAGTGTGGGCGGTCCTCAACCCTTTCACCGCCAATGTCGCATTTTAGCACCACAATGGCTTAACACCCATGTCACTAAAAGGCATCAAATCAGGGCCTGTTATCCGAAGACCCTATTCTCTTAATTTTGGGAGGTAAGGATAGGCCTAATGTTATATACACGTCACAGAGGAATTCACAATATTGCAGATATTCTATTTTCTCTACCCAGCTAAGTTTAACCCTTTCAACGCCAGCCATTTTTCAGCCAAAATGTACCATTAAACCTACCCGGGGAGAGAAAAGATATCGTCTACAATATTGCGTATTCCTCTCTGACATACATACAATAGGGCCTATCCTTACCTCCTAAAATTAAGAACATAAGGTCATTGGTCGACAGACCCTCATTTGATGCCTTTTAGTGACATGGGTCAGGCATGAACACTACTGTTCCCCCCCCAAAAAGAGATTTTTTCAGCCGAGAAATCCTTCCACCCGGATTTTCAGCTGACATCAGAAGTTTCGTGCACGGCTTGCTCTTCAGACGCCATTTTGGAAGTGATGATGTCGGGAGGAGGAGAAGGCGCGAAATGATGATCGTGCCATTTAAAGACCCAGCATGCCGAGTTTTTATTCGATTTTCTAATTTTTTTTTTTTAGGCGGAGAATTTTTTTTTTTTAAGGTGGAGATTGGTCGATTTCAGAAAAAAATTAGACGGAGAAGGCGGAGATGTTTTCATGCCTGATGGGTGCTAAATCATTGTGTTGCCAAGAGGCAACGGTGGCGATGAAAGGGTTAATTTTGACTGGCTGCGAAAGGGTTAAGTGGGTGTCTTTTTAGGGGAGAGTCTCACCATGCTGAGGAAGAAAGGCGGCTCCTTGATGTAGGTGGACTTGTCGTCCCAGGTGTAGAGCACAGACTCTGGAATGTCCAGGGCGTTCCAGCGAGCGTTCCCCTTCTGTTGTGCAAAGACAGAGAGAAAACGTGAAACCCTTCTGTTGTGCAAAGACAGAGAGAAAACGTGAAACCCTTCTGTTGTGCAAAGACAGAGAGAAAACGTGAAAACTTGAACTTTATTTTCCGAGGATAAAGATTTCCGGCAACGACTAGTCTTCCAATCTGTCCTTGATACATAAACGAACATAGAATACAAGCATGGCAAGGCATACAATTACACATACAGATTTGAACATAAAGGTAGCAAAGCAGGTGCTATTATGATAAAAGATAGGTTGAAATATGGATTTATAAAACTTGCATACGCACATGCATAATTGTT
This sequence comes from Phymorhynchus buccinoides, assembly GCA_017654935.2. Classification (NCBI taxonomy): domain Eukaryota; kingdom Metazoa; phylum Mollusca; class Gastropoda; order Neogastropoda; family Raphitomidae; genus Phymorhynchus; species Phymorhynchus buccinoides. The sequence goes on from CM065710.1 coordinate 28,513,827, forward strand.
AATACTCGTGCGTGCATACATGTGTGTAACCATACACGCACACACCCGCACGTGCATGCAAGCATACATGCACATACGCACAGAGATATGCTGAAGCATGTATAAAAGAACTATGCATTATAGAACAGGGCAAACAAATGCAGCAGAGAATGACAATTCCTATACTGTTTTCAGAGCTTGGGATTACTGACAGTGAAGATTTGGGGTAAACAGGTCTGATTTTTTGTGTTGAAAAGTGGCTGGCAGCGAAAGGGTTAATCATACCATTCAGACTCTTCTCTCTCCCCCCGTGGGGATACCGGGGGGTCTTTTGTATAAATAGTTCCCCCACCTTCTGGAAGTTCTGTGCTTGTAACTTCCTCTAATCTGTCACTCTCTTTGACTCTGCCTTTTCCCTTTGCTTACTGTCATCTACAATCTTTCTGCCTTAGCGGTCCATTCTCCTGCCTTTTTTCACGAAACGCTTTCAAAAAGATATCCTCCAGCCGAAGTCGGACTTGCTGGGCCTATTTCTTAGTTAGGCGCATAACGGCAGCATGACGCATCTGCGCTCATAATTGACAGGAAACTGTCTGAGCGATCGAAGAAGAAGAAGAAGAAGACTCTTCTCTTCTCTTCTCTTCCCTCTCTCTCTCTCTCTCCAGCAACCAACTCACGGAGATCCTGGAGTAGACGTCGTTGAACATGGCAGGGACCACAGACTGCTTCTCCACCTCCTGTGAAAAAACCACACACACACAGACACAACATTAGCATAACAGCAGCATCGCTATTGGCCACTGCAACTAGGGTTATTAACGCCCTTGACGGCAAGAGTTAAGCCCTTGTTGATCAGTATCCAAAAGGGCATTCACTCCTGTATAATAAGGCAGCCATTAAGTGGCATCAAATAGGGTTATTGGCGAGAGTTATGCCCTTGTTTGGTCAGTACTCAACCATCTTCCCCCACCCACCAAGGGCATTCACCCTTGCAAAAGGTGCTCCTTGCAGTGGCCAATACACAGCAACAAAATGCGAACGTGCGTGTGTGTGTTGTTTTTTTACTTGTTTTTAATCATTGTTATTTTCTCCATAATTCGAGATTGATAAATTATGATTTAGACTAAAAAAGCGACCGAAAAAGACTGAAAAAAAAGCTGAAGCACATTTTGTTGTTAAATTTGGGGGGTGCGGCTTATAATTAGAACTAGAAGTGCCTTGTGGTCCTTGAAATACGGTAAGTTCTTCAACATTTGCACATAAAAAGTGTGACGGTTGTTACAATTACCTGGATCTCATCTCGTGTGGGCCAGATGTCCCTGAGGAAGACAGGTTTCCCTTCGGGGTTGGTCCCTGTGGACAGACAGACAGACACCGTCGGGGCATCAACCAAAAGAAAACATGTGTAATAAAAGACACAGACAGACAGACAGACACCGTCGGGGCATCAACCAAAAGAAAACATGTAAATAAAAGACACAGACAGACAGACACCGTCGGGGCATCAACCAAAAGAAAACATGTGTAATAAAAGACACAGACAGACAGACACCGTCGGGGCATCAACCAAAAGAAAACATGTAAATAAAAGACACAGACAGACAGACACCGTCGGGGCATCAACCAAAAGAAAACATGTAAATAAAAGACACAGACAGACAGACACCGTCGGGGCATCAACGAAAAGAAAACATGTGTAATAAAAGACACAGACAGAGACACCATCGGGGCATCAACCAAAAGAAAACATGTAAATAAAAGACACAGACAGAGACACCATCGGGGCATCAACCAAAAGAAAACATGTGTAATAAAAGACACAGACAGACAGACACCGTCGGGGCATCAACCAAAAGAAAACATGTGTAATAAAAGACACAGACAGACAGACACCATCGGGGCATCAACCAAAAGAAAACATGTAAATAAAAGACACAGACAGAGACACCATCGGGGCATCAACCAAAAGAAAACATGTGTAATAAAAGACACAGACAGACAGACACCGTCGGGGCATCAACCAAAAGAAAACATGTGTAATAAAAGACACAGACAGACAGACACCGTCGGGGAATCAACCAAAAGAAAACATGTGTAATAAAAGACACAGACAGACAGACACCGTCGGGGCATCAACCAAAAGAAAACATGTGTAATAAAAGACACAGACAGACAGACACCGTCGGGGCATCAACCAAAAGAAAACATGTGTAATAAAAGACACAGACAGACAGACACCGTCGGGGCATCAACCAAAAGAAAACATGTAAATAAAAGACACAGACAGACAGACACCGTCGGGGAATCAACCAAAAGAAAACATGTAAATAAAAGACACAGACAGACAGACACCGTCGGGGAATCAACCAAAAGAAAACATGTGTAATAAAAGACACAGACAGACAGACACCGTCGGGGCATCAACCAAAAGAAAACATGTAAATAAAAGACACAGACAGACAGACACCGTCGGGGAATCAACCAAAAGAAAACATGTAAATAAAAGACACAGACAGAGACACCATCGGGGCATCAACCAAAAGAAAACATGTAAATAAAAGACACAGACAGACAGACACCGTCGGGGCATCAACCAAAAGAAAACATGTGTAATAAAAGACACAGACAGACAGACACCGTCGGGGAATCAACCAAAAGAAAACATGTGTAATAAAAGACACAGACAGACAGACACCGTCGGGGCATCAACCAAAAGAAAACATGTGTAATAAAAGACACAGACAGACAGACACCGTCGGGGAATCAACCAAAAGAAAACATGTGTAATAAAAGACACAGACAGAGACACCATCGGGGCATCAACCAAAAGAAAACATGTAAATAAAAGACACAGACAGACAGACACCGTCGGGGCATCAACCAAAAGAAAACATGTGTAAATAAAAGACACAGACAGACAGACACCATCGGGGCATCAACCAAAAGAAAACATGTAAATAAAAGACACAGACAGACAGACACCGTCGGGGCATCAACCAAAAGAAAACATGTGTAATAAAAGACACACACAGACAGACACCGTCGGGGCATCAACAAAAAGAAAACACATGTAAATATAACACACACAGACAGACGCCATCGGGGCATCAACCAAAAAGGAAACATGTAAATAAAAGACACGCGCACACAGACACCATCGGGGCATCAACGAAAAGAAAACATGTGTAATAAAAGACACAGACAGACAGACACCATCGGGGCATCAACCAAAAGAAAACATGTAAATAAAAGACACAGACAGACAGACACCGTCGGGGCATCAACCAAAAGAAAACATGTGTAATAAAAGACACACACAGACAGACACCGTCGGGGCATCAACAAAAAGAAAACACATGTAAATATAACACACACAGACAGACGCCATCGGGGCATCAACAAAAAGGAAACATGTAAATAAAAGACACGCGCACACAGACACCATCGGGGCATCAACGAAAAGAAAAACACATGTGAATAAAAGACACACAGACCACACGTCAGCAACACTTGTGTGGGACAGTGGGTGGATGCCTCGTGCCTCCATACGGGGAGCTGGATGACCCCGCCCCCTCCAAGGGGGCTGACGACAGTGCCAAGTACGGTTCAAAACAGACACACACGCACACGCACACACACGCACACACACACACAGACAGACACACACACACACAGACACACACACACGTGCACACACACACACACACGCGCACACACACACACACGCACACACACACACACGCACACACACACAGCAGACAGCCCTGACTCACCCAGAGGCTCCGTCTCAAAGTCGATGCAGACGGTACCAGCCAGGGCGTAGGCTATGACCAGGGGAGGGGAGGCCAGGTAGTTGGCCCGCGTCAGGGGGTGGATGCGACCCTCAAAGTTACGATTCCCCGACAGCACCCCACATGCCACAAGGTCGCCCTGTGTGATAATAATAATAATAACAATATTGAATAAGACTTGAAAGGCAGGGGTCCAGGGACCCATGGCCCCGGCAGGGTACAGGGGCAGAGCCCCGTCGGACGATTCAAGGGGGGCAAGTTAAGAGAGAGACATAATGAGACAGACAGACAGTTAAAATGATAGACAAGAGACAGCTTGAGTCTGATAAGCCTTGTAAAATTATTACATTGCCTTTGTAAACTTCCAAGATAGAACAACCAAGTTCAAAACGCCCCAAATCACTTGAGGTCCAAAACATTTTTTTAATGAATTAAAAAAACCTGAAGTTCAGTTTCTGGTAAAATTAAAAACACTGAAATCAGTGTAAAAATGAAAGAGTAGCACTCATGTAATAATAACAATAATAATGAAACTTATATGGCACAGGTCAGGGGGTGGATTCGACCCTCAAAGCTATGATTCCCCGACAGCACCCCACAGGCCACCCTGTGTGAAGAGTCATGCCACCACACCACAAGTTCACAACAACTCCTCACATCTTCATCTTAAACTATGTTGTTTTAAAAAGCGTTACATATATGCACGTTCTATGGTGTGGTACACCTTAAAAGTTTTTACCTAAAAAAAAATAATAATGGTTATGGGTGCACCTTAATTATAAAGCACATGTTGAAGAAAGAAAGTTCAATAATAGAAGAAAAAAATATATCAGGAACAATGTTTGCAAAAAAAGAAAAAAAAAAAAAAAGAACAAAAAAAGACTATAATAGGAACTGTTTGGAAATAATTAAGCAGAGTAATTTTATGGTGTATGGGAGTGATCTTGCCTAATTCAATCAATCAAACATGGGAAGTTACTCTACTATCAGGTAGATCCCCAAAATAGGGATGATTACCATTGGGGGGTGGGGTGGGGGTGAGGAGGGGGGGGGGGGGGGGGGTCGGCAATATGCTATCACGTATATTATTATATTTTTGACATCTGTAGTCACCCCTTTCCAAAAAATGCATGATAGCAATCTGAAAGTGGTAACTTTCTGTCCGTTAACATGTGATTTATAATGGCACCCCTTATTGTGAAGCATTTTTGGTGAGGGGGACCCTACAGATGTCAAGACCGTATGACAGCAATTGCCCCCTCAGATGGTAGCAATCACCCTCCGAACATGCTGCGTTTGAGTAGACCTAGATTTGTGTTTCTCGCCATCAAGCTATCTGGGTCAATCTCAATGTTTATTTCTTTGCGAGTTCTCGACGTTTTGCAAGTTAGATCACTCTGTAACCCCTCTTTCTATTTAACATGTTTGAAAATCGTTCACTCGCTTTCGCTTCCCTCATCGACGCCATTTTTTGTTTTTGTTGCTATGATATATGACCGAGTAAGTAAGGAAAACAACTCTAATTTTCACGAAGTGCTCTCCCCTCGGTTTATTGAAATTAAAGCATTTCGTCACTTTTTCTGATCTCTTTTGTTTGTTTCTTTCTTTCCACATTCAATCTTCTTCTTTTTTCGGTGCTTGATACTTTTCTTCTTTTTTTCCCATCTTTTTTTATCTTTGTTGCTATGGTATTTGACCGAGTAAGTAAGGTAAACAACTCTAATTTTCACAAAGTGCTCTCCCCTAGTTTTCCCCCCCAAAAAAAAAATCGTCTTTTGAAATTAATACATTTCGTCACTTTTTCTGATCTCGTTTGTTTTTATCATTCCACATTCAATCTTTTTGTTCCGCGTTTCATACTTTTCTTCCTTTGTTTCTTTCTGCTGCACACTGGCCCTCCGATGCACCCACCTTTTCTATTGCGTTGGCCACCTCATCAGGCAGAGGTCCGCTGTTGCCGATGCAGGTCATGCACCCGTAGCCCACGATGTCAAATCTGAAACAACAGCATCATCATTAGTACTACTATCCCCTCCGTGGGGATACCGGGGATCTTTTGTACAAATAGTTCCCCCACCTTCTGTGCTTGTAACTTCCTCTAATTCTGTCACTCTCTTTGACTCTGCCTTTTCCCTTTGCTTACTGTCATCTGCTATCTTTCTGTCTCACTGGTCCATTCTCCTGCCTTTTTTTCTAGACATTCTTACAAAGATTTTCTTCAGCCGAAGTCGGACATGCTGGGCCTAACTATTTCTTAGTAAGGCGCATAACGGCAGCATAACGCATCTACGCTCATATGACAGGAAACAGAGGGGTGAATGCCAGAACTGCCCATCTGTGCTCTTTATTCCTTTTGAGATAGACCGTTCTGGCAGGCACCCCTCGAAACTGTCTGAGCGAACGAAGAAGAAGAATTAGTACTGCACGGGGCAGTGGGTGGATGCCTCGTGCCTCCATACGGGGAGCTGGATGACCCCTGCCCCCTCCACGAGTCTCTCCCCATGGGGATAAATTGATGCTAAAAATTGTCCAGATACAGAAAGACAAACAAACTTATAATACATTGTATATGGGTCAACCAATATCCAAATAAAAAAAATTTAAATGAAGGGGCAGTAGGTGGATGCCTACTTGCCTACTGTCATTTGTCTGTCATTTGTCTAAATTCCCCCCCCCCCCCCCCCCCCACCCCACCCCCCCCCCCCCCCCCCCCCCCCCCCCCCCTCCCCCCCCCCCCCCCCCCCCCCATCAGTCACAAAAAATCGCATGAAAAAAAAAGGGTGGTGCGCCTCTGGCGGCGACGTGCTCTCCAAGTGGGAGCAACCCAAATTTCACAGAAATGCCTCTGTGACTATATTTTCATCATATTTATAAAGGACAATCTTTGTTATGGTCTCTAAATACTCCAAAAGGTGCTTTGAAATGAGTAGGTTGATGCATTTTTATCAGGAAGGCTAAACTTTAGACTGTGATTTCTCAAAATGGCCGACAGTCGCCCTACCAACTTTAAATGCTCATAACTCTAAAACGGAAAACGTTACAAGAATAATTCTTACATCATTCGAAAGAGATTTGCCCGCAGTTTCTAACTGTATCATTTTCTTAGAACGGTCATTTCGACACTTAGTGTCCCAAAAGTGGTGCTGGGTCACGTATTAGGGAGGTTCCACTATCGTTATCGTTATTGTCAATTATACTGACCCCAGTTTCTGCAGATACTCGGTGACCCCGCTGTCCCTGAGGTAATAGGTCACCACCCCACTGCCCGGGGACAGACTGGTCTTGATGTACGGCTTGACGCTTAGCCCCGCCTCCACCGCTTTCTTTGCCAGAAGACCTACGACAAAGGGAGATAAACACATCACAGGATGTACGGCTTGACGCTTAGCCCCGCCTCCACCGCTTTCTTTGCCAGGAGACCTACGACAAAGGGAGATAAACACATCACAGGATGTACGGCTTGACGCTTAGCCCCGCCTCCACCGCTTTCTTTGCCAGGAGACCTACGACAAAGGGAGATAAACACATCACAGGATGTACGGCTTGACGCTTAGCCCCGCCTCCACCGCTTTCTTTGCCAGGAGACCTACGACAAAGGGAGATAAACACATCACAGGATGTACGGCTTGACGCTTAGCCCCGCCTCCACCGCTTTCTTTGCCAGGAGACCTACGACAAAGGGCAGATAATAAACACATTGCGCTAACAACAAGGGGAGACAAACACATTACACAACAACAAAGGGAGACGACCACAATGCACTACAACAAGGGGAGATAACAAGCAAGAAAATTAATTAAAAAAATTAAAAAAAGAAGAGATTTGCCAGCCAATCCTCCCACCCAGATTTTCAGCTACTTTTCACACTAAATTTTACTGTCTAAACCCAACATCAACATCTGCCGACATTTTTGTTCAGCTGGGGGGTACTCCTTTTTCACTGACTGACTTGTCTTCAAACACACCATTGGTGGGCGGCACGTCAGCCATTTTTTTTTATACTTCCGAACCGTTTGAGAATAACATCGCAATCGCATGACGGAGGGGTTGGAGGGGTTTGAACAGAAAACAATAACCCTTAAAAAAAAAGAAGAACAAACTATAAATCCCATATAATATAAAACTATAAATGTTAGTAAAATGATGGCCCCTTAAAAAACAACCATGAATCCCTTACAGGGCCCCCCAAATTTCATAAGCAACCCTTTCATATGCATATCTGTTCCCAGCATGACAGAAGGGTTGGAAGTATTTGTACACGAAACAATAGCCGTTATCAAAAACAAGCCGTTTTCAAAAACAAACTGTTAATCCCCTGCATGGACCCTTAGCTCTTCCATCCCTTGCAGGGCCCCTCCCTTTCATTTGCATACTTGCTCCCAGCATGACAGAGGGATTGGAGGCATTGGTACACAAAACAACAGCCCATTTTTTAAAACACACACCAAGCAAAGAACAAACTGTTAATCCCCTACAGGGCCCCTTAGCCATTCAATCCCTTGCAGGGCCCCGCCTCCCTTTAATTTGCATACCAGCTCCCAGCATGACGGAGGGGTTAGATGCATTTGTAAAACTTTTTTTTTTAAACACACCTAAAAATCCCCACCCCGGCCCCACACACCCCTAATTCCATAAGCAACCCTTTGCAGGGCCCCTCCCTTTCATTTGCATATTAGCTCCCAGCATGACGGAGGGGTTAGAGGCATATGTAAAACAAAACGGAAAACCCCCCACCTAAAACTCCCCACAGGCCCCACACACCCCTAATTCCATAAGCAACCCTTTGCAGGGCCCCTCCCTTTCCCCCCTCATTTGCATACCTGCTCCCAGCATGACGGAGGGGTTGGAGGTGTTGGTGCAGGAGGTGATGGCGGCAATCACCACGGAGCCGTGCCGCAGCGTGAACTCCTGACCCTCGAACACCAGGGGCACCGTGGTCGACCGCTTGTCCTCCGGGATGCCGTACCCCTGGAGCAGAGAGAGAAAACACAAACTCCATGTTTCTTCTTCTTCTGCGATCACTGAGACAGTTTCCTCACAGTAGTTTTTCTCAGCTCCTTTCAGTTCATGCCTTTTGTTAACACTCATCACCAGCATAAACCAATCTGTAAACCAGAATGTTATCTCTGCACCATTTCGTAACTTTTTATATCTTTTGGAAAACATTTAAAACTATGTATCCTACTTATACTCATCGAAAGCAGCACTGCATACTCGTCGTGTCTGTTGCAGTGTCTGTATTACGTATGTTTATTATTTTGCCTTTTTCCTTTGCTTTCTGTCATCTACCGTCTTTCTGACTTACTGGCCCCATTCTCCTGCCTTTTTTTCAAAAAAATCTTCCCAATAATTTTTCTCCTTTTGAGCTCCTCCGAAATCGGAATGTGTCGGCTGTACGCAGCGGGGAGACCAGTGAAAACTGAAAACCGGACACATGCGTACCTTACCCATTATGGCCATGGAACGCAGAAGAAGAAGAAGAAACCTTTGTGGTGCATGAATGCGACATTGGGGGTGAAAGGGTTAACAATCAGGCGCAGACCTTTCGTCCGACGTTGTTGGAGATGCACTGGGTGAAGTCGGCCTTCATGTCGTCGACCGGCACCTTGTCGTGGGGCATCTTGGGCCCCGAGCAGCAAGGCACCACCGTGGATAGGTCTAGTTCCACCACCTAGAAAACACACAGAAACCAAGTGGGGTTGACATTGCTTCAGTGCTTTCCAATCACCAGAATATAACAACTTTAGGTTGGGTAGTTTCACAGAATCTAGTTCCACCACCTAGAAAACACACAGAAACCAGGTGGGGTTGACATTGCTTCAGTGCTTTCCAATCACCAGAATATAATAACTTTAGTTTGGGTAGTTTCACAGAATCTAGTTACAGACAGGTCTAGTTCCGCCACCTAGAAAACACACAGAAACCAAGTGCGGTTGACATTGCTTCAGTGCTTTCCAATCACCAGAATATAATAACTTTAGGTTGGGTAGTTTCACAGAATCTAGTTCCACCACCTAGAAAACACACAGAAACCAGGTGGGGTTGACATTGCTTCAGTGCTTTCAAATCACCAGAATATAACAACTTTAGGTTGGGTAGTTTCACAGAATCTAGTTCCACCACCTAGAAAACACACAGAAACCAGGTGGGGTTGACATTGCTTCAGTGCTTTCCAATCACCAGAATATAATAACTTTAGTTTGGGTAGTTTCACAGAATCTAGTTACAGACAGGTCTAGTTCCGCCACCTAGAAAACACACAGAAACCAAGTGCGGTTGACATTGCTTCAGTGCTTTCCAATCACCAGAATATAACAACTTTAGTTTGGGTAGTTTCACAGAATCTAGTTCCACCACCTAGAAAACACACAGAAACCAGGTGGGGTTGACATTGCTTCAGTGCTTTCCAATCACCAGAATATAACAACTTTAGGTTGGGTAGTTTCACAGAATCTAGTTCCACCACCTAGAAAACACACAGAAACCAGGTGGGGTTGACATTGCTTCAGTGCTTTCCAATCACCAGAATATAACTTTAGGTTGGGTAGTTTCACAGAATCTAGTAACAGACAGGTCTAGTTCCGCCACCTAGAAAACACACATCAACCAGGTGGGGTTGACATTGTTTTGGTGCTTTCCAATCACCAGCATATAACAACTTTATTTTGGATAGTTTCACAGAATCTTGTAACAGACAGGTCTAGTTCCGCAAACCTACCAACACACATCAACCAGCTTGGCTTTACGTTGTTTCAGTGCTTTCCAATCACCAGCATATGACTTTAGTTTGGATAATCAAAGAATGAAATAGTGAGGCCAAGAGAGGAGATAACAAAATTGAACAAAGGGTGAATACTCTCTTTCTAATTAACTCCCCTCCACCACCAAAGTTGATTACGATACCAATCATCTAGCAATGCGTGGGTCAGAACCAAAGTGAAACAAACAAAAAAATGATGAATGATGCTTTGTCTCACTTTGGCTCTGACCCACGCATTGCTAGATGATTGGCATCGTAATCAACTTTGGTGGAGGGGAGTTTATTAGAAAGAGAGTAGTCACCCTTTGTTCAATTTAGTTTGGATAGTTTCACAGAATCTAGTAACAGACAGGTCTAGTTCCGCGACCTACCAACACACATCAACCAGCTTGGCTTTACACTGTTTCAGTGCTTTCCAATCACCAACATATACCGTATTTTTCGGACTTAAAGACCCACTGACCCGCCTGGATTAAGTCCCTTGGTTTTTTCTGGGTCGGTGTGGCCTACATACAGATTTTCCTCATAAACGATCGAGCTGCTCTTCAAAGTGATGTCTCGTTTTCATGCATCAGGACATTTGTATGGGAGCCACACTAGGTCAAAATAAGATTTCTTACCAGCGAAAGATTGTTCCAGTATTGAGTGACTCTGTTAGAAAAGAATTTTTTCTTAATGTTAAATTCTGCTGTATTGAGTTAGTATTTTAAATTCACTATTACATGTTCACAAGTCACTAGATAATTGAAACAAACATTAGTTAGTGTCAGGGTTATGCAAAATGTTATGCACATTAATTAAATCTCCCCTTAATCTTCTGTATTTTAAGGATGGTAATAATAATAATAATAATAGTGAATCATTTATATAGCGCATTCCTCCACCAAATGTGAAGCTCTATGCGCTTAACAACAACAAAAATTTAAAAAAGAAGCAAGAAATTCAATAACAAAACCAAAGAATCACTCACGCACATGCAAATAGGCATACACATACACCCCCACCCACACATGCACGCACGTACGCACATAGTGACATACACACACACACACACACACGCACTCACACACACCGTTACCATCACCACCACTCACCCCACCCAAAAACACAATACAAAATACAACCAGTTGAATAAAGCATCAACACACTCTCTCTCTCTCTCTCTCTCTCTCTCTCTCTCTCTCTCTCTCTCTCTCTCTCTCTCGCAACAAAGCTGACGTAGACATTGCAGTCAACACACAGTGAAACTAATAGGGGGGGGGGGGGGGGGGTAGAGGCGAGGGTGTGTGTGAGAATAGAGGTACATATTCTAGATTTTTTTTTTATTGATTTCATTAGTTTTTTCATTATTTTAACAAGGGTGCAACTACACAAAATGAAAAAACCCTGAAAGGCCCGGGTCCAGGGGTAATGTCCCCCTGCAGGTGAAGAAAAAATTGATTTATGAAGGTGTTTCAGTTTGCTTTTTCCACAATTTATACAAATGGTTATTTTAAAGTGTTTGAAAAATAGAGTAAACACACAAAGATCTTGTTTGACAAATAAAAAATAAAAAGTAACTTCCTATTCTGGTAAAATTCAAAAACAGGAAATCCTTGCATACAAGGAAAAGTTGCACCCACGGGTTTATACTGTGTCAGTGCTTTCAACAAACGAAATACCCCATCACAGTTATCACAATCACAATATTTATTCGTCCAATAAAACGGAAATGTGTGTGTGGTGGCACGTGAAAAGTTAAACAGTATGTAATAAAAGATCACAGTTCCAATGTTAAAATATCAGATTTCACGCAAAACTCAAGCACACGCAGACAGCAAGCACCCCCGTTACACTCTCCCCCCCTCCCCCCTCATACACATAGAGACAGACAGACAGACAGGCAAAGACTGAGGGAGAGTGGGAGAGAGAGAGAGCGGTGGAGAGAAAGAGATAGAGTGAGAGAGAACACAAACACATAATCGTATCATTAAATAAAGATGTAAGCATGCACACAAGACACGCAGAAGCACCTAACTCACACACGTATCAGGCATGGTAGTGGGGGCAAAGTGAGTTTCGCAGAAGAATATCCAACCGATTCTGCATTTCATTTGAAAGATGTCGACTCAAACTAAAATGATGAAGTTGGGCGTCAAAATGAAGAAGAAGAAAAAGAAGCACTAGGATCACAAATCTGGAAACGTGTGGCGTGAGCTAGGCCGCGCACGTCTGCTAACTTCGGCGGGAAGTTCCTCGTTCAGTCCTTCACATCCGGTTCCGCGAAGCGATTGCATAGGTTTTAACGCACGTAATTTTTATTTACCCGAGCGAATTTTTACCCTGGCTTTTTGGGGGTGTTTTTTTGGGTCAAGTTTTCACTTTCGCTGGTTTTCCGCCATTCGCAGGTCTGCCATATACACGCACTTTATACATCAATTAGCACATTTGTTAAATAACGTTAACTGACCTGTGAGAACGTAGGGTCCTGGTCAGGATTGTTGTAGTCTCTGAACAGCATGGAGGCCTTGAGGTAGCTCTCTATCAGCTGGATCTTCCCCTCGTCACGCCCTGAACGTAACACCATAATATGCAAGTCGAGCCTCAGTAAATCATCCGACCACCCAACAGACTTTGTTGACTGTCTACGTCAGCTTTGGAGAGAGAGAGAGAGAGAGAGAGAGAGAGAGAGAGAGAGAGAGAGAGAGAGAGAGAGAGAGAGAGAGAGAGAGAGAGAGAGAGAGAGAGAGAGAGAGAGAGAGAGAGAGAGGGAGTGAGAGATTGAGAGAGAGAGAGAGTGAGAGAGAGAGAGAGAGAGAGAGAGAGAGAGAGAGAGAGAGAGAGAGAGGGGGGAGTGAGAGAGAGAGAGAGAGAGAGAGAGAGAGAGAGAGAGAGAGATTGTGAGAGAGAGAGAGAGAGAGAGAGAGAGAGAATGTTGATGCTTTGTTCAACAGTTTGTATCATGTATTGTGTTCTTGGGTGGGGTGAGTGGTGGCGGTTGTGATGATGGTAATGGTGTGTGTGTGTGTGTGCGTGTGCGTGTGCGTGTGCGTGTGCGTGCGTGTATGTATAAATGTATGTTTGTGCCTGCCTGCATGTATGTGGGGGGGCATGAGGCTGTGTCAGACCAGTTGACATAAGTTAGAACGCCAAGGCTACATCAAAATGATGTTATGTTCTGCACGGTTGTGCGGGGGGGGTCGTCTTAAGCCATGGCAAGCTCCTGGCATAACATCATCAGTCTTAAACCCTCCAAAGTCGGAGTGTGGCTGCCCACACAGCAGGGGTAATCAAAAACGGTCACACACACGTAATGTTCTCATCCCTAGCTGGTGCATGTGAGCCATAATATTGGCATTGGTATTTGGTATATTCTAGTCACAGAGACTTATCTCTGTGCAATTCGGGCTGCTCTCCCCCGGAGAGCGCGTCACCGCATGTGCAGCGCCTACCCATTTTTTTCCATTTTTTTTTTTTCAAGTGCTTCGGCTGTTGGGATCCTTGGAGTCTTTAACCCTTTCATTGCCACTGTCGCTTCTTGGCTCCACACTGATTTAACACCCATGTCACTGAAAGGCATCAGATGAGGGTATGTTATCCAGTGACCTTATGTTCTTGATTCTGGGAGGTATAAGGACAGGCCCTATGTTATGCACGTCACACAGACAGAATCTTTTCTCTACCCAGGTAAGCTTAATGGAAAGCTTTAGCTGAAAAATGGCTGGCATTGAAAGGGTTAAGCCAGGGGAAGACAACAACAACAACAACAATGACAACAACAACGACTCCCTGCTCTCACCTGTCTGACGCAGGTAGGCCAGACTCTGGTTGTCGACGGGGAAGAAGCCGGTGGTGGCGCCGTACTCAGGGCACATGTTGGAGATGGTGGCGCGGTCCGCGATGGACAGGGCCGCCACGCCCGGCCCGAAGAACTCCACAAACTTCCCCACCACGCCTAGCTGACGCAGGTGCTGTGAAGGAGGAAAGGAGGATAAACTAGAGCGTGAAAAACTCCACAAACTTCCCCACCACGCCTAGCTGACGCAGGTGCTGTGAAGAAGGAAAGGAGGATAAACTAGAGCGTGAAAAACTCCACAAACTTCCCCACCACGCCTAGCTGACGCAGGTGCTGTGAAGGAGGAAAGGAGGAAAGGGGGATAAACTAGAGCGTGAAAAATTCCACAAACTTCCCCACCACGCTTAGCTCACGCAGGTGCTGTGAGGAAGAAAGGAGGAAAGGAGAACAAAGTAGAGCGTGAAAAACTCCACAAACTTCCCCACCACGCATCAACTGCTAACGCAGGTGCTGTTGGGGGGGGGGGGGGGGGGGGGGGGGGGGATAACCACCACGCCTAGCTGACACAGGTGCTGTGAAGGAGGAAAGGAGGAAAGGAGGATAATCTAGAGCGTGAAAAACTCCACAAACTTCCCCACCACGCCTAACTGACGCAGGTGCTGTGAGAGGGGAGAAAGGAGGATAAAGTAGAGTGTGAAAAACTCCACAAACTTCCCCACCACGCCTAGCTGACGCAGGTGCTGTGAGGGAGAAAGGATAAAACAGAGTGTGAAAAACTCCACAAACTTCCCCACCACGCCTAGCTGACGCAGGTGCTGTGAGGGAGAAAGGATAAAATAGAGCGTGAAAAACTCCACAATCTTCCTCAAGACGCCTAGCTGACGCAGGTGCTATGAGAGGGGAGAGGGGGGGGGGGGGGGAGAAAGGAGCATAAAGTAGAGCGTGAAGAACTCCACAAACTTCCCCACCACGCATCAACTGACGCAGGTGCTATGAGGGGGGAGAGGAGGAAAGGAGGATAAACTACTAGCAGACCTGTTTACGCCCTACACAAGTCTTGAGTAGTCTGGATGGCTGAAATGAGTAGTTTGGGTGCCAAATGTGTAGTTTTATTCATTAAACCATCAAATAATGTTCACTGAAAATGAGTAGTAATCAAGAGTTAAAGAGCATTATTTTCAGTTTAGTAGAGGTCCAAATTCAGTAGAATATTATTCGAAAAGAGTAGAGTAAACAGGTCTGAACTATCGCCGCATGGGTGCAAGTACACAAAATGAAAAAAACTGAAAGGCCGGGATCTAGGGGTAATGTCTCCCCCCCCCCCTGCAGCTGAAGAAAAAAATGATTTATGAAGGTAGTTTAGTTTTCCTTTTTCCACAATTTATACAAATGGTTATTTTAAGGTGTTTGAAAAATACAGTAGACACACAAAGATCTTGTTTGACAAATAAAAAAAAAAGGAAATTCCTGTTCTGGTAAAATTCAAAAACAGGAAATCCTTGTATAGCAGGAAAAGTTGCACCCATGAGAGCGTGAAAAAACTCCACAAATCCCCACCACACATCAACTAACGCAGGTGCTGTGGGGGGGGGGGGGGGGGGAGCAAAAGGAGGATAAACTAGAGCGGGGGTGGGGGGTTCCTGTCATAAGAGTGCAGATGATGTCATGCTGCCGATATGCGCCTAAGAAATAACTAGGCCAAACAAGTCCGTCTCCAGCTAAAGAAAATCTTTTAAGAGTGTCTAGACAGGAGAATGGACCAGTAAGGCAGAAAGATAGCTGATGACAGTAAGCAAAGGGAAAAAGTCAGAGTCGTGAGAGTGACAGATTAGAGGAAGTTACAAGCACAGAACTTCCAGGAGGGGGAACTATTTGTGTGAAAACTAACACCCCCAAGCACCCTATATCAGCTTTTTTTCAAAGCTGATTTCAGGAGCATGCCTGAACTACCGCATTTTACAGACTACAAGGCGATACTTTTTTTTCCATAGACTGAGACCCCTGCGCCTTTTAACATGACTGATAACATAGTAAGAAACTATAATTTTGGAATTTTGTGTTATAATCAGGTGCGCCTTGTAGTGGGCAAAATACGGTTCTTTCACTTGTGAGACAATAACACACAGACCTAACAGTGACACACAGACCTGACAGTGACACACAGACCACAAACAGGAACACACAGTGTAGAGTGGCACAGTGATAACGCGTTCGCTTCATGTCAAGTAAACCCGAGTTCGAACCTGGGTACAGGGGATTTTTCCTCTCACTTTGCACTAGGCCTTATGGTCTGAACGTGGAGTCTTTCTGATTGAGACGATAAACCTGAGGTCCCGTGTGCCCATGCACTTAGCACACGCTAAACCCAGTGGCAACGAAAAAGTTGTCATTTGGTCGAAATGTATCCCCCCCCCCCCTCCCTCCCTTCCCTTCCTTATCAGTCACGCAACAAAAACAAAACAAAACAAAAATTGGGTGTCAAGCCTCTGGCTGCGACACTCTGTGACAATAAAGTACCTAATAGTACAGTGGAACCTCCCTTATAAGACCTCCCATTATAAGACTCCCTCCCATATAAGACCTACCTCTCCGAGACATTGCCCTTCTTTGTAAGTATTAAAATTACCTCCCTTATAAGACCTCATTTGGGGTGATTTTTTAAGGTCTTATAAGCAGGCATCAGAATACTCCAGAGTCCAATCCGCGGACGAACAACACTCGCCATGACTCGGAGTCGACATCGAGTCGGACCCCACAAAACTCTAGTCCGTAGTCGGCAACATTGCGATCATTCGCTACCCGATTTCTCGGGGAAAAGTTCAAAGTTCTCACATCATCGTAGTCTCCCGCGATCATATCCTCTAAATCGACTCATTTAAAACCCAAATCACAATCACTGTCATCAAAACAAACTCTGAAAAGTGAAAGTAAGAGTGTAGAGAGCTCTAAACTCAGAAGAAAAAACAAACATGGCCACGATTTTTCTTTCTGAAGGCGCAGTATGAAAACAAACCGTTTAAGAATACCATTTGAGAATAAGATCGCGCTGCCTCATGAAGTACAAACCGCGGCCGGCAGTGCCAAAACCGCAGCCAGTGGCTACCAAAACCGCGGAAATCCGCGGGCCGTTCTGATGCCTGTATAAGGGAGGTTCCACTGTACAGACCAAGTGCCCAGGGGCAGCAGTACCTTGGTGATGGTGAGGACCACGTCAGTGGAGGTGACCAGCTGTCCCAGGCAACCGGTCAGCTTGTAGCCCACCACCTCCGGCAGCACCATGGAGATGGGCTGACCCAGCATCACCGCCTCCGCCTCGATGCCCCCCACCCCTGGAACCACACAACGGACAATTTTTTTTTTTTAATCTTCAGGCATGGTAATGGAGGGGAAACATTTTTTTCTGAACTTATTAACTCTTTTGTTCCTGAGAACCGCTTTTGAGGTTGAATGGGAGTAACTGCAGATTCCTAGCTTTATAGAGCTCTCTATCTCCCTATTTCTGGGTTTCCAGAGATAGTAAAACTGCATAAAGGGGTGCTATGTTATTGCGAATATGTTTCTCTTTCATAAACAATACTTGCCCCAGTAAGAAAAGGGAAAAAAAACCCTCATTGCAATGCAATTATAGAAGAGCAAAGTAATAACAGTTGCATCATGTTGCATGATATCACGAGCTAAAGAGGTTCTCAGGAATGAACAGTAGTTGAAACTTCTCTAAATACAGAAACCAAAGAGTTAAAGAAATTGAACGTAAACTGCGAGCTAGCGTATAGATGAACCAACATCACCGCCTCCGCCTCAATGCCCCCCACACCTAAAATCACACCATGGAGGTTTTTTTCCAATTTTTTTATTTCAATTTGGTTGGGGATGTAGAGCGTTTTCTGTCTGCTACAGCAATAGGGCAACTCAACATCTATAGGATGAAAGGACAACCCGCCAACCCCTCTTGCAAAAGCAAAATGGACGGAGCCCCATCCCAGCACTCCCAACACCTTTTTTTTTTTTTAAATCATGGTGGTGTCAATTCTAAAAAGTACAACCTACCTGTACCAACCCATAGCTAAAAAACAAAATGGACTGACCCCAACCAACCAGCACTCCCAGGCTTTTTAAAAAAAAATCATAGCACTGTAAAATATGAAGAAGAAAAAAGTACAACCTACCACCCGCCTAGCACAAGCAAAATGGACTGACCCAGCTATCCAAGCCCATTGATCATGATGGTGGGGGAGGGAGTCTGTGCCCACTACACTGTCGGGGTAGAGCAGGTTGTAATAAGGGAAGGGAAAAAAACTATAAAGGGAAAAAACCCACACTACCTACCACCCCTCTAAACAAACAAAATCGACTGACCCCAACCTAGCATTCCCAGCCCACTGATCATGGTGGTGTGGGAATCTATGCCCACTACGCTCTATAAGGGGCAGAAGAAAAAAAGCACACTACCTGCCACCCCTCTAAACAAGCAAAATGGACTGACCCCAACCCAGCACCCCTAGCCCATTTACCACGGTAGTGTGGGAGTCTATAGTATACCTGCTGAAAAAGCTCACACCACCCGCCACCCCTCTAAACAAGCAAAATGGACTGACCCCAGCCCAGCACTCCCAGCCCATTGATCATGGTGGTGTGGGAGTCTTTGCCCACTATGCTATAAGGGGTAAAAAATTAAAAAAAACACTACCTGCCACCCCTCTACACAAGCAAAATGGACTGACCCAGCCCAGCACTCCTAAGCCCATTGGTCATGGTAGTGTGAAATCTATAGTTAACTACCTGCCACCCCTCTAGCAAAAATAAAATGGACTGACCACCATCCCAGCTCTCCGAGCCTTTTCAATCATAGTGGTATAAAGTCCTCAAAACGTACAACCCCACCCCCCCTAACAAAAGCAAAATGGATTGACCCCTTTTCCTGAAAAGTACAACCTGCCACACATACCTCCACAGCAAAATAAAAATAAAAGTACAATCTGACACCCCCTAGCAAAAGAAAAATGGACTGACCCCAACCCCAAAATACAACGTGCACCCCCCTAGCAAAAGAAAAATGGACTGACCCCAACCCAGCACTCTCAACAACAAAAAATACAACCTACACCTGCCACCCCTCTAAACAAGCAAAGTGGACTGACCCCAGCCCAGCACTCCCAGCCCATTGATCATGGTGGTGTGGGAGTCTGTGCCCACTACGCTGTCGGGGTAGAGCAGGTTGTTGTCGTCGAAGGTGACGCGGGCCAGGTACTCCAGGTTCACCTGGTGCACGATGCCGGACCCCGGGGGGACGATCAGCATGTTGCGCAGAGACTGCGCCCCCCACTGAAATCAGGGCACCGGGGATAACTTTTTAACTCTCTCAACACTAATGAAAATAGGATGTTACGCCCTCTGCGGTCTTTCGACCATGTGGGGCATCTTTAAATACAAAGATGGTGGGAACAATACTGGAGGCAATGCCCAGAGGCAGTGCAACACCAGTAATGTCCCGATTTTTTAACAATACAGATATGTGTAGCGGTAACCACGCCTCGGCTAAACCTAATCGGCTATGGTACCGCCACTTAAACTAAACTAATGTAAGCTATAGCGTACATGTTTCGCGCAAACGTTCAACACTAGGCAGGTTTGCATCATTACATAAACATTATTTTAAAAACAATGCTTAACCGTACTGTTTTGAAAATTTGCGGAATTGTTTATAATAATAAAAGCTAGCAATTTTATAATTAGCAGATTTAAAAAAAATGTATGACAAAGATGACGAAGAGAGGGGTCATTGCCGTCCTAAAAATAGACTGGAAGTGATTTCATTGGTTGAAAACTATTAAGGGACCGTAGAGGAACACTTTTATACCAGTTTGAGTTGCATGGCTTCGCTGAGTTGTGAAGTGTGAACGCTATGTACGCTATAGCGTACATTCGTGTTGAACGGTTGTAAAGGGAAGCAATCGGCCAGTGTTGAATGAGCTAAGCTTGGTTTGGTTCGTTGTTTCTTTTTGTTTTTGTTTTTCAAGATTCAATATTCTTTAACCCTTTCGCCGCCAGCCATTTTCAGCCAAAAATTACCATTAAATTTAACTGGGTACAGGGATGTGAGGGGCCCCCAAACAAAAAAGCGTAGTCGATGGTATCGTCAAAGTACTCGAACTAGATTTTGCCTCCGACATCAATTGTCTTTCGCGGCTCGTCTACACGGATCTTACTGTCCAATCCCTGTCAAATTTGTGTTGGCATCCTTTGTCAATCTCTTCTTTCCTCACATCTATGGTGTGGTAAATAATTTTCATGGAACAGTCACTCAATAGCTTTGAAAACATCCAAATCTTGCTTCGAAATCATAGCCGAACACAAAAATGACGCATTGCAATCGGACGTAACTGGACAACCACAGAAAAGCTTACAAAATTCAGTCAAGGGAATGTACTCACATTACAAACTGCTTTCGTTTTCACTGTGAGTGCGCAAAGAAAGTCTACCGAACTCGACAATCTGTACGATTGTCTCTCTCTGTACGCTTTTTTTTATATATTTTATTTTATTTTTTAAGTCGAATAGAAAAAGCGCATTTACGTGCTTACGCGTAGCTCTCACATCCCTGTGGGTAGAGAAAAAAAAATTCTGCAATATTGGGAATTCATCTGTGGCATGTATAACATTAGGCCTATCCTTGCCTCACAAAGTGAAGAAAATAAGGTCTTTGAATAACAGGTCTGGATTGGATACTTTTTAGTGACATAGGTGGTAAGCCATTGTGGTGCATAAATGCGACATTGGCGGTGAAAGGATTAATCAGCCAATGCATCATAATACAAAGGAAATCGGTTTGTTTGTTGTTTTTTTAAAGAGAAAAGTTATATGGTTCGTTTTTTGTTTTGACATGGGTGTGCGCCTGCATGCATGCGTATATGCGTGTGAGTGTGGGTGTGAGTGTGTGTGTGCATGTGTATGTGTGTGTGTGTGAGTAAGGAAGAGAACGTTGCGTGTAAGCATCGTGTTTATTTTACTTTCTAATGATTCATTATTTGTTTGCTTTTAATGTTCTTGTTATCAATGTAAAGTGTACTGAGCTTATGTGAGTAAGAGTGCTATATAAATTCCAATTATTTATTATTATTTTTAGTAGCTTTTAGTACAGTTGTTACTTATTTCTTTGTTGCTTATATCATCAGTAATTAAATATTCCGAGGGGCCCAGGCTTTTGTTAAAATGCCCTATTCTGTTCCACGCGCCACATACACAAGTCGGTAAGAGCAGGGAGAAATCCCGCTGCCTGGTACGGCCAAATTGATAGCTAGGTTTTCTAAGTGTGTCCACACCCCCTCCTCACCATGTGCCCCCCCCCCCCCCCCCCCCCAAATTATTATTAAATTGGGTAGGCGCTGCACTTGCTGCGACACGCTCTCCGGGGGAAAGCAGCCCGAATTTCACAGAGATAAGTCTCTGTGACTAGAATATACCAAATACCAACAACAAAAATCCAATATTTCCAGTATTGTATCTAAGCTTGATTGAGGAGGTGAATGTGGTCTACGGTTTTTCTTAGAATTTTCATATTGTAACTCTTTTACTCTTGTGTAATTGTGAGTGTGTGTGCGCTCATGTGTGTGTGAGGAAGAAAGAGAGCGTTGCGTGCAAGCCCCGCGTGCATTTGACTTTCTAGCGAATTATAATTTGTTTGCCTTTCATTTTCTTGTCCTCGATGTAAACCGCACTGCGCTCATGAGAGAAAGAGCACTATATTAATTCACATTATCATTATTATTATCATTATTATTATACTGAATCAACCTGCCTCTGCGGAGTGTATTTTTGAGTAACTGGTCCTAGTGGTCATTCACATGGGTGCAACTACACAAAATGAAAAAACCTGAAAGACGGGGTCCAGGGGCAATGTCCCCCTGCAGCTGAAGCAAAATTGATTTATGAAGGTATTTTAGCAGACCTGTTTACACAAGTCTCGAGAAGTCTGGATAGCTGAAATGAGTAGTTTTGGTTCAGAATGTGTAGTTTTCTTCACTAACCCATCAAACAATATTCACTGAAAATGAGTAGTAATCAAGAATTAAAGAACATTATTTTCAATTTTGAAGAGTAGTAGAGATCCAAATTGAGTAGAACACTACTCGAAAAGAGTAGAGTGAGTAAACAGGTCTGTTTTAGCTTGCTTTTTCCACAATTTATACAAATGCTTATTTTCAAAGTGATTACAAAATACAAGTAGACACACAAAGATCTTGTCTGACAAATAATTTTTTTAACTTTTTAAGCCCCTTATAGCCTGATTCCGCCCATGACATCCATTACTTTCTCCTACCAAGCCGTCTAAAACCGCCCCCGTACACCCACTTCGTTATGTATTTTGGAGTTAAAACTGCAATATCAAAAAATCCAAAATATCACATAACAAAAAAACCATTGCAAGTTAAACATTCTTCATTCATACACAAACCCTGAACATTTGAAGTCAATCCATCAAGTAGTTATTTTTTAACATTTTTTTAAACAAAGTACCCCATTTCTGTCCCAGTTTACCAACATTAATTTGGTGGTTACAGGGAGTACAGTCGTCATTTTAATCGGGGTTACAAGTGTTAAAAAAGAAATTCCTTTTCTGGAAAAATTCAAAAACAGGAAATCCTTGCATACCAGGAAACGTTGCACCCATGCTTTTACATTTCCAAGTTTTCTACTGAGGTCCGACTGTACTAGCACTGCCCCTTTACCTTGAGGAAGGCAAATCTCTCCTTGTTCCTCTCAAACTCCAGCTGCTGGTTCTTCTCCAGAGCGTCGGCACTGTGAAGGACAAAGAAACGCACTTTCAGCATCATCGTCATCGTCATTGTCATTATCATCGTCATCATCATCATACAAATCGTCATTATTATCATCATCATCATCATCATCAACGTCATCATCGACATCGTCATCATCATCATCGTCATCATTATCATCATCATTATCGTCTTCGTCATCATCATCATCTTCATCGTCATCATCATCGTCTTTTTTTTTGGTACCACACATTATCTCACTGTCAATCACACACACATTATTTCATAAAAATATTTCATCGCTCTACATTTAGGGGCAGTGTGTGGATGCCTCGTGCAAACATACAGGGAGCTGGACAACCATGCCCCCTCCACTAGTCTCTCCCCGTGGAAAAATAGTTTGGAAAAATAGTTCCCCATCCTTCTTGAAGCTCTGTGCTTGTAACTTCCTCTAATCTGCCACTCTCTTTGACTCTGCCTTTTCCCTTTGCTTTCTATCATCTGCTATCTTTCTGACTTATTGGCCCATTCTCCAGCCTTCCTTTTTTTTCTTTAAAAAAAAATCTTCCAAATAAATGTTCTCATTTGAGCTCCTCCGAAATCGGAATATGTCGGCTGTATGCAGCGGGGAGACCAGTGAAAACTGAAAAATAGACAACATACGTACCTTACCCATTATGGCCATACGGCCTGGGAACGCAGAAGAAGAATCGCTCTACATTTCCATAAAGTATCTGGGTGTGGTCAAGGGGTAAAGAGCCAAGGGGTGTTGTCTCTGGGTGTGGTCAAGGGGTAAAGAGCCAAGGGGTGTTGTCTCTGGGTGTGGTCAAGGGGTAAAGAGCCAAGGGGTTATGTTGTCTCTGGGTGTGGTCAAGGGGAAAAGAGCCAAGGGGTTATGTTGTCTCTGGGTGTGGTCAAGGGGAAAAGAGCCAAGGGGTTATGTTGTCTCTGGGTGTGGTCAAGGGGTAAAGAGCCAAGGGGTTATGTTGTCTCTGGGTGTGGTCAAGGGGAAAAGAGCCAAGGGGTGTTGTCTCTGGGTGTGGTCAAGGGGTAAAGAGCCAAGGGGTTATGTTGTCTCTGGGTGTGGTCAAGGGGAAAAGAGCCAAGGGGTTATGTTGTCTCTGGGTGTGGTCAAGGGGTAAAAGAGCCAAGGGGTTATGTTGTCTCTGGGTGTGGTCAAGGGGTAAAGAGCCAAGGGGTTATGTTGTCTCTGGGTGTGGTCAAGGGGTAAAGAGCCAAGGGGTGTTGTCTCTGGGTGTGGTCAAGGGGTAAAGAGCCAAGGGGTTGTTGTCTCTGGGTGTGGTCAAGGGGTAAAGAGCCAAGGGGTGTTGTCTCTGGGTGTGGTCAAGGGGTAAAGAGCCAAGGGGTGTTGTCTCTGGGTGTGGTCAAGGGGTAAAGAGCCATGGGGTGCTGTCTTTGGGTGTGGTCAAGGGGAAAAGAGCCAAGGGGTGTTGTCTCTGGGTGTGGTCAAGGGGTAAAGAGCCAAGGGGTGTTGTCTCTGGGTGTGGTCAAGGGGAAAAGAGCCAAGGGGTGTTGTCTCTGGGTGTGGTCAAGGGGAAAAGAGCCAAGGGGTGCTGTCTCTGGGTGTGGTCAAGGGGTAAAGAACCAAGGGGTTATGTTGTCTCTGGGTGTGGTCAAGGGGTAAAGAGCCATGGGGTGCTGTCTCTGGGTGTGGTCAAGGGGTAAAGAGCCAAGGGGTGTTGTCTCTGGGTGTGGTCAAGGGGTAAAGAGCCAAGGGGTGTTGTCTCTGGGTGTGGTCAAGGGGTAAAGAGCCAAGGGGTGTTGTCTCTGGGTGTGGTCAAGGGGTAAAGAGCCATGGGGTGTTGTCTCTGGGTGTGGTCAAGGGGTAAAGAGCCAAGAGGTGTTGTCTCTGGGCGTGGTCAAGGGGTAAAGAGCCATGGGGTGTTGTCTCTGGGTGTGGTCAAGGGGTAAAGAGCCATGGGGTGTTGTCTCTGGGTGTGGTCAAGGGGTAAAGAGCCAAGGGGTGTTGTCTCTGGGTGTGGTCAAGGGGTAAAGAGCCAAGGGGTGTTGTCTCTGGGTGTGGTCAAGGGGTAAAGAGCCATGGGGTGTTGTCTCTGGGTGTGGTCAAGGGGTAAAGAGCCAAGAGGTGTTGTCTCTGGGCGTGGTCAAGGGGTAAAGAGCCAAGGGGCGTTGTCTCTGGGTGTGGTCAAGGGGTAAAGAGCCATGGGGTGTTGTCTGTGGGTGTGGTCAAGGGGTAAAGAGCCAAGAGGTGTTGTCTCTGGGCGTGGTCAAGGGGTAAAGAGCCAAGGGGTTGTTGTCTCTGGGTGTGGTCAAGGGGTAAAGAGCCAAGAGGTGTTGTCTCTGGGTGTGGTCAAGGGGTAAAGAGCCAAGGGGTGTTGTCTCTGGGTGTGGTCAAGGGGTAAAGAGCCATGGGGTGCTGTCTTTGGGTGTGGTCAAGGGGAAAAGAGCCAAGGGGTGTTGTCTCTGGGTGTGGTCAAGGGGTAAAGAGCCAAGGGGTATTGTCTCTGGGTGTGGTCAAGGGGTAAAGAGCCATGGGGTGTTGTCTCTGGGTGTGGTCAAGGGGTAAAGAGCCAAGAGGTGTTGTCTCTGGGCGTGGTCAAGGGGTAAAGAGCCAAGGGGCGTTGTCTCTGGGTGTGGTCAAGGGGTAAAGAGCCATGGGGTGTTGTCTGTGGGTGTGGTCAAGGGGTAAAGAGCCAAGAGGTGTTGTCTCTGGGCGTGGTCAAGGGGTAAAGAGCCAAGGGGTGTTGTCTCTGGGTGTGGTCAAGGGGTAAAGAGCCAAGGGGTGTTGTCTCTGGGTGTGGTCAAGGGGTAAAGAGCCATGGGGTGGTCTCTGGGTGTGGTCAAGGGGTAAAGAGCCAAGGGGTGTTGTCTCTGGGTGTGGTCAAGGGGTAAAGAGCCAAGGGGTGTTGTCTGTGGGTGTGGTCAAGGGGTAAAGAGCCAAGAGGTGTTGTCTCTGGGCGTGGTCAAGGGGTAAAGAGCCAAGGGGTGTTGTCTCTGGGTGTGGTCAAGGGGTAAAGAGCCAAGGGGTGTTGTCTCTGGGTGTGGTCAAGGGGTAAAGAGCCATGGGGTGTTGTCTCTGGGTGTGGTCAAGGGGTAAAGAGCCAAGAGGTGTTGTCTCTGGGTGTGGTCAAGGGGTAAAGAGCCAAGGGGTGTTGTCTCTGGGTGTGGTCAAGGGGTAAAGAGCCATGGGGTGTTGTCTGTGGGTGTGGTCAAGGGGTAAAGAGCCAAGAGGTGTTGTCTCTGGGTGTGGTCAAGGGGTAAAGAGCCAAGGGGTGTTGTCTGTGGGTGTGGTCAAGGGGTAAAGAGCCAAGAGGTGTTGTCTCTGGGCGTGGTCAAGGGGTAAAGAGCCAAGGGGTGTTGGCTGTGGGTGTGGTCAAGGGGTAAAGAGCCAAGAGGTGTTGTCTCTGGGCGTGGTCAAGGGGTAAAGAGCCAAGGGGTGTTGTCTCTGGGTGTGGTCAAGGGGTAAAGAGCCAAGGGGTGTTGTCTCTGGGTGTGGTCAAGGGGTAAAGAGCCATGGGGTGCTGTCTCTGGGTGTGGTCAAGGGGTAAAGAGCCAAGGGGTGTTGTCTCTGGGTGTGGTCAAGGAGCAAAGAGCGAAGGGGTGTTGTCTCTGGGTGTGGTCAAGGGGTAAAGAGCCAAAGTCTCTGGGTGTGGTCAAGGGGCAAAGAGCCAAGGGGTGTTGTCTCTGGGTGTGGTCAAGGGGCAAAGTAGAGCCAAAGTCTCTGGGCGTGGTCAAGGGACAAAGAGCCAAAGT
Organism: Phymorhynchus buccinoides; assembly: GCA_017654935.2. Classification (NCBI taxonomy): domain Eukaryota; kingdom Metazoa; phylum Mollusca; class Gastropoda; order Neogastropoda; family Raphitomidae; genus Phymorhynchus; species Phymorhynchus buccinoides. Next base: position 28,540,641 of record CM065710.1, read on the forward strand.
CTCTGGGCGTGGTCAAGGGACAAAGTAGAGCCAACGTCTCTGGGCGTGGTCAAGGGACAAAGAGCCAAAGTCTCTGGGTGTGGTCAAGAGCCAAAGTCTCTGGGCGTGGTCAAGGGGCAAAGTAGAGCCAAAGTCTCTGGGCGTGGTCAAGGGACAAAGAGCCAAAGTCTCTGGGCGTGGTCAAGGGGCAAAGTAGAGCCAAAGTCTCTGGGCGTGGTCAAGGGGCAAAGTAGAGCCAAAGTCTCTGGGCGTGGTCAAGGGACAAAGAGCCAAAGTCTCTGGGCGTGGTCAAGGGGCAAAGAGCCAAAGTCTCTGGGCGTGGTCAAGGGGCAAAGTAGAGCCAAAGTCTCTGGGCATGGTCAAGGGACAAAGAGCCAAAGTCTCTGGGCGTGGTCAAGGGACAAAGAGCCAAAGTCTCTGGGCGTGGTCAAGGGGCAAAGTAGAGCCAAAGTCTCTGGGCGTGGTCAAGGGACAAAGAGCCAAAATCTCTGGGCGTGGTCAAGGGACAAAGTAGAGCCAAAGTCTCTGGGCGTGGTCAAGGGACAAAGAGCCAAAGTCTCTGGGCGTGGTCAAGGGACAAAGTAGAGCCAAAGTCTCTGGGCGTGGTCAAGGGACAAAGTAGAGCCAAAGTCTCTGGGCGTGGTCAAGAGCCAAAGTCTCTGGGCGTGGTCAAGGGACAAAGTAGAGCCAAAGTCTCTGGGCGTGGTCAAGGGACAAAGAGCCAAAGTCTCTGGGCGTGGTCAAGGGACAAAGTAGAGCCAAAGTCTCTGGGCGTGGTCAAGGGGCAAAGTAGAGCCAAAGTCTCTGGGCATGGTCAAGGGACAAAGAGCCAAAGTCTCTGGGCGTGGTCAAGGGGCAAAGTAGAGCCAAAGTCTCTGGGCGTGGTCAAGGGACAAAGAGCCAAAGTCTCTGGGCGTGGTCAAGGGGCAAATTAGCGCAAAGTCTCTGGGCGTGGTCAAGAGCCAAAGTCTCTGGGCATGGTCAAGGGGCAAAGTAGAGCCAAAGTCTCTGGGCGTGGTCAAGAGCCAAAGTCTCTGGGCGTGGTCAAGGGACAAAGTAGAGCCAAAGTCTCTGGGCGTGGTCAAGGGACAAAGAGCCAAAGTCTCTGGGCGTGGTCAAGGGACAAAGTAGAGCCAAAGTCTCTGGGCGTGGTCAAGGGACAAAGAGCCAAAGTCTCTGGGCGTGGTCAAGGGACAAAGTAGAGCCAAAGTCTCTGGGCGTGGTCAAGGGGCAAAGTAGAGCCAAAGTCTCTGGGCATGGTCAAGGGACAAAGAGCCAAAGTCTCTGGGCGTGGTCAAGGGGCAAAGTAGAGCCAAAGTCTCTGGGCGTGGTCAAGGGACAAAGAGCCAAAGTCTCTGGGCGTGGTCAAGGGGCAAATTAGCGCAAAGTCTCTGGGCGTGGTCAAGAGCCAAAGTCTCTGGGCATGGTCAAGGGGCAAAGTAGAGCCAAAGTCTCTGGGCGTGGTCAAGGGACAAAGAGCCAAAGTCTCTGGGCGTGGTCAAGGGGCAAATTAGCGCAAAGTCTCTGGGCGTGGTCAAGAGCCAAAGTCTCTGGGCGTGGTCAAGGGGCAAAGTAGAGCCAAAGTCTCTGGGCGTGGTCAAGGGGCAAATTAGCGCAAAGTCTCTGGGCGTGGTCAAGAGCCAAAGTCTCTGGGCGTGGTCAAGGGGCAAAGTAGAGCCAAAGTCTCTGGGCATGGTCAAGGGACAAAGAGCCAAAGTCTTTGGGCGTGGTCAAGGGGCAAAGTAGAGCCAAAGTCTCTGGGTGTGGTCAAGGGGCAAAGTAGAGCCAAAGTCTCTGGGCGTGGTCAAGGGACAAAGAGCCAACGTCTCTGGGCGTGGTCAAGGGACAAAGAGCCAAAGTCTCTGGGCGTGGTCAAGGGGCAAAGAGCCAAAGTCTCTGGGTGTGGTCAAGGGACAAAGAGCCAAAGTCTCTGGGCGTGGTCAAGGGACAAAGTAGAGCCAAAGTCTCTGGGCGTGGTCAAGGGACAAAGTAGAGCCAAAGTCTCTGGGCGTGGTCAAGGGACAAAGTAGAGCCAAAGTCTCTGGGCGTGGTCAAGGGACAAAGTAGAGCCAAAGTCTCTGGGCGTGGTCAAGGGACAAAGTAGAGCCAAAGTCTCTGGGCGTGGTCAAGGGACAAAGAGCCAAAGTCTCTGGGCGTGGTCAAGGGACAAAGAGCCAAAGTCTCTGGGTGTGGTCAAGGGGCAAAGTAGAGCCAAAGTCTCTGGGTGTGGTCAAGGGACAAAGAGCCAAAGTCTCTGGGTGTGGTCAAGAGCCAAAGTCTCTGGGCGTGGTCAAGGGGCAAAGAGCCAAAGTCTCTGGGCATGGTCAAGGGGCAAAGTAGAGCCAAAGTCTCTGGGCGTGGTCAAGGGGCAAAGTAGAGCCAAAGTCTCTGGGCGTGGTCAAGGGACAAAGTAGAGCCAAAGTCTCTGGGCGTGGTCAAGGGACAAAGAGCCAAAGTCTCTGGGCGTGGTCAAGGGGCAAAGTAGAGCCAAAGTCTCTGGGCGTGGTCAAGGGGCAAAGTAGAGCCAAAGTCTCTGGGTGTGGTCAAGGGACAAAGAGCCAAAGTCTCTGGGCGTGGTCAAGGGACAAAGTAGAGCCAACGTCTCTGGGCGTGGTCAAGGGACAAAGTAGAGCCAAAGTCTCTGGGCGTGGTCAAGGGACAAAGAGCCAAAGTCTCTGGGCGTGGTCAAGGGACAAAGTAGAGCCAACGTCTCTGGGCGTGGTCAAGGGGCAAAGTAGAGCCAAAGTCTCTGGGCGTGGTCAAGGGACAAAGAGCCAACGTCTCTGGGCGTGGTCAAGGGGCAAAGTAGAGCCAAAGTCTCTGGGCGTGGTCAAGGGACAAAGAGCCAAAGTCTCTGGGTGTGGTCAAGGGGCAAAGTAGAGCCAAAGTCTCTGGGCATGGTCAAGGGACAAAGAGCCAAAGTCTCTGGGCGTGGTCAAGGGGCAAAGAGCCAAAGTCTCTGGGTGTGGTCAAGGGACAAAGTAGAGCCAAAGTCTCTGGGCGTGGTCAAGGGGCAAATTAGCGCAAAGTCTCTGGGCGTGGTCAAGAGCCAAAGTCTCTGGGCGTGGTCAAGGGGCAAAGTAGAGCCAAAGTCTCTGGGCGTGGTCAAGGGACAAAGAGCCAAAGTCTCTGGGCGTGGTCAAGGGGCAAAGTAGAGCCAAAGTCTCTGGGTGTGGTCAAGGGGCAAAGTAGAGCCAAAGTCTCTGGGCGTGGTCAAGGGACAAAGAGCCAACGTCTCTGGGCGTGGTCAAGGGACAAAGAGCCAAAGTCTCTGGGCGTGGTCAAGGGGCAAAGAGCCAAAGTCTCTGGGTGTGGTCAAGGGACAAAGAGCCAAAATCTCTGGGCGTGGTCAAGGGACAAAGTAGAGCCAAAGTCTCTGGGCATGGTCAAGGGACAAAGAGCCAAAGTCTCTGGGCGTGGTCAAGGGGCAAAGTAGAGCCAAAGTCTCTGGGCGTGGTCAAGGGACAAAGAGCCAAAGTCTCTGGGTGTGGTCAAGGGGCAAAGAGCCAAAGTCTCTGGGCGTGGTCAAGGGGCAAAGAGCCAAAGTCTCTGGGCATGGTCAAGAGACAAAGAGCCAAAGTCTCTGGGCGTGGTCAAGGGACAAAGAGCCAAAGTCTCTGGGCATGGTCAAGGGACAAAGAGCCAAAGTCTCTGGGCGTGGTCAAGGGGCAAAGTAGAGCCAAAGTCTCTGGGCGTGGTCAAGAGCCAAAGTCTCTGGGCATGGTCAAGAGCCAAAGTCTCTGAGCGTGGTCAAGAGCCAAAGTCTCTGGGCGTGGTCAAGAGCCAAAGTCTCTGGGCATGGTCAAGAGCGAAAGTCTCTGAGCGTGGTCAAGGGGCAAAGTCTCTGGGCATGGTCAAGAGCCAAAGTCTCTGAGCGTGGTCAAGGGGCAAAGAGCCATTATAAGTTGTATGGTGATCAGGGGGCAATCCATCTTAACTCTTCTAGCACCATGTGTTTTTTGACGTTCTTCGTTGTCCGTTGCATTTTCAACGAACAGGAGGGGAGTAGAGTCACTTTTTTTTTTTTAAAGTGTGTGTGTGTGCATTTGTTTGAATAGAAGAACAGTGATATTTAAGCTTTAATTCTTTCCCGACGGCCGCCGCTTAGCAACAGCTGCACGCTGTGCCGGCTACTTCGCGTAGCCTTACAACCGTTGATGCCGGCCCGATTTTGGCACTTTTGTATTTTTTTGGCGGCACTTATTGCATTAGTGAGCACATATTGCTATATATCAATGGAAAGAGCACAACTTGAACTTTACTCTTGGTATCATTTTCAAAGATATGGGAACTATCACACCACAGTTGTACTTGAAATAACATAACCGAAAGACACGGGAAAATAGTTTTGTTAAGGAAAGGCCTTATTTGATACATATCATAGGGGAGGTGGGGGGGGGGATTCACAGTATTGCAGACATCAATGTTTCTTTAGCAAGGTAAATTTGACAGAAATGTTGGGCTATAAAAAATAGCCGGCGGCAAAAGGGTTAAAGCTAAAACTAAGTAAAAGGCATCATTTGTTAGTGAAGGAAAATAAACAAACAAAAAAGAAAGATAAACATGATATAACCACAAGCATTTACAATTAATCTTCATGCAGACTCCCCTCCTCTATCTCATTTTTTTTCTCCTCCTCCACGTTTTTAAAATCAACCATCTATAGGTCAGAATCTGTTGGGTTGAGGTCAGGTCAAGGTCAGAATAGGTCACGGTGATACAGATTAAATGCCAATCCCCCCCCCCCCCTTAAAACTATTTTCAAAGGCTTATCAGGGCTGGCCAAACATTAAAAAAATTTCATTAGCCCTCCGGGTGAGTAACTTAATAATTGTTCTCGCCCGAACACATTTTCACTAGCTCAAAGAAAACAAAAATCCCTGAACACACAGATGGGAGCGAGCACTCACACACACACACACACACACTGTGACACACACACACACACAGTCACACACACACACACACACTGTGACACACACACACACACACACACTGTGACACACACACACACACACACATACACAGTGACACACACACACACACACACACTGTGAGTGACACACTCACACACACACACATACACAGTGACACACATACACACACACACACACACAGTCACACACACACACACACACATACACAGTGACACACATACACACACACGAGTGACACACACACACACACACACACACACATACACAGTGACACACACACACACACACACACATACACAGTGACACACACACACACATACAGTGACACACATACACACACACACACGAGTGACACACACACACACACATACACAGTGACACACACACACACACACACATACACAGTGACACACATACACACACACGAGTGACACACACACACACACATACACAGTGACACACATACACACACACGAGTGACACACACACACACACACATACACAGTGACACACACACACACACACACATACACAGTGACACACATACACACACACAGTGACACACACACACACGAGTGACACACATACACACATAGGGGAGAGACAGAGAAGAAGAGAAGGAAAAGGAGAGGAAGAGAAAGAGAGAAAAAAGAGTGGGAAAGAAAGAAAGGAGAGAAGTAAAGAGAAAGAGAAATGATTTGATGATAGAGGTGGGGGACAGAGAGAGAAGGGGGAGGAGGAGACTGCCTTTCCTTTCTTTTCAGTACCAGTGCTGGCATGTTGTTATCTTGGCAGACTGCTCAGCTTGCTTTGATAGTTGGCTACATGGAAGGGAGAGATGGTGTGGGGAGACTCAGTGGTAAAAAAAACCAACAGGACTGTGCAGTACTGAAATTTTCAGTCGCCCATCGGGCTAGTGACTTTTGAAATCTACTCGCCCACAGATTTTTTATACTAGCCAATGGCTACCAGTTTTTGTCCAGCCCTGGTTTATTCTTTTGTGTGAAAACTCAGTTATCAGAATCTTTCATTCGTTTTATACCTAATTTCTCTTTAGGGCATCAAGCTGTACATGCTACACATACACACACAGTTCAACTTAACAATGCACTGATATCATCATCATCACACACACACACACACACAGTGACACACACACACAACAACAACAACACTTATACGGCGCTGAATCTTGATAGAAATCAAATCAAAGCGCACACACACATTAGCATTCATATTCATAACGCCTTTTTTTAATAAAATGCAATACAAAGCGAACACACACGTGTGACATAAATGGTATACAGCAGAAACAGACCTAAAGGCAAGAGAGAGAAGAGAAAGAGAGTGGAGCCTCAATGACAGGGGAAACAGGTGGGTTTTGAGGTTAGATTTGAAAGCAGAGAGGGTCGGTCGCTGACGGAGGGAAAAAGGAAGTTTGTTCCAAGATGTCGGTCCTGAGACAGCAAAAGAGCAAAAGACCAACAGTTGAAAGCTTATACCTAGGGATCTGGAGAGAAAGAGGGTCAGAAACTGAACATAAAATGCGAGCTGGAGTATAAATGGAAATATTGTCGCAGAGGTAAGATGGAGCAGATTTATGGATAGTTTTATAGCAAAGGGTGTTTAATTTATACTCAATTCTGTCTGCGACAGGAAGCCAGTGCAAAGAACGGAGAAGATGGCTAACATGATCAAACTTGGACAAGACGAGCAGCTGTGTTTTGAATACGCTGGAGACAAGATAGAGAAGAGACTGATAGGCCAGAAAGAAGAGCATCACAGCAGTCAAGACAAGATAGGATGAAGGAAGTAACAAGTTTTGCTGTGGCTTCATCTGTGCACACAGACACACACACCTTATGACACCCTCAGGACACCTATCCACCTGTTGTCCACTAGTCTTATGTCATCAGTTTCTATCAACTCCACCTAGGGTGCTTTACATCACAAACACTTCGTATAAACGGTGAAGATGCCTATCAACACTGGCCTCTACAAATAAATGTTACTACACTCCCTGTCTGATTTTACTTGTTCAGCGACATATTGTCGATATTATAGCACATGGCACTTATTTACTGTATATTTTTTGGCACCAACTTTTTATCACTCTATATTTGCCTCATTTTGATGTGTGGTCATTACAAACGAGTAATTATATGTACAGTAACAGTATTCTTGATGTGGTTTTTTGTTGTTCAACAACAAGATTGTCAATGATAGCGTGTGGCACTTTTTTTACTGTAGAGTTTTTTGGCACCAACATTTTTGTCTATATAAATTTCAATTATTTGCCTCATTTTCATGCGCGGTCACTACAAATGAGTAATTACAGTATATGTGCGGTAACAGTATTCTTGATCTTTTTTTAATTTTATTGTTCATTGACAGATTGTCAATAACAGCCTGCAGAACATGTTTCTAAAGCACTTTTCACAAACGTTTTTGTACATTGCCGCAGACCTGTTTACCCCCTACACAAGTCTTGAGTAGTCCAGATAGCTGAAATGAGTAGTTTTGGTTAGGTTAGGTTAGGTACATTATAGTCACAGAGGTGTCTCTGTGAAATTCGGGTTGCTCCTACCTGGAGAGCTCGTCGCAGCCAGAGGCACGCCACCCAATTGTGTGGTTTTTTTGCATACATGCATGTGGTTTTTGTGTGACTGATGAGGAAGGAAGGGAGGGGGGTAAATTTTGACCAAATGACAACTTTTTCGTAGCCACTGGGTTTAACATGTGCTAAGTGCATGAGCACACGGGACCTCGGTTTATCGTCTCATCCGAAAGACTCCACGTTCAGACCGCAAGGCCTAGTGCAAATTGAGAGGAAAAATCCCCTGTATCCAGGTTCGAACTCGGGTTTACTTGACACGAAGCGAACGCGCTACCACTGTGCCACTCTACACTTTGCTGGTGCAAAATGTGTAGTTTTATTCATTAAACATCAAACAAGTTCACTGAAAATGAGTATAATCTAGCATTATTTTCAATTTTGAAGAGTAGTAGAGATCCAAATTGAGTAGACTACTACTTGAAAAGAGTAGAGTAAACAGGTCTACATTGGTTATTCTACCATTCATGGCTTGGGCGATATAGATGAGCTTAGTGACTATCACGCTCCCTAGATCTAGTCGTATCTAGGTCCTGCACTCAGATGGGTTTTATCGGCAGTTGACATTAGCCCGAGTTTGGGACAAAAATGAAGTGAGAGCTTACAGTACACAGTTACTCACAATTACACCAACTAATACTCTATACAGTGGAACCTCCCTTATAAGACCTCCCATTATAAGACTCCCTCCCACATAAGACCTACTTCTCTGAGACATTGCCCTTCTTTGTAAGGATTAAAATTACCTCCCTTATAAGACCCCTCCCTTATAAGACCCCTCCCTTATAAGACCTCATTTTGGATGATTTTTGAAGGTCTTATAAGGGAGGTTCCACTGTATATAGCAAAGACTACACACACAGTACTGCACAGCTACTAACTGTTAAAAGCTTGATTAAAAATCACAAAATAATTATTATCTAGCATGCAACATGTGTGACGCATAACACTGAAAGCATGAAAAGCAAAAGAAGAAAAATTGAAACGAGATATCGTTTATCATGTTTGTTAGATCAAACAAAAGAAGAAAAAGAAAAAAATGAAAATGTTTATTAGTAATAGTACATAATTGATATTGTTTACAAAAACAAGTTGTACAAAAATATCATAACAGGAAAAAAGGGGAATATAAAAAATATATCTATTAATTTTTTTTTTTAAATTTAAAGCGCCACAAAAAAAAGGCAAATTTGTTTTGGTTAAAAAAATAAAAATTTCGATAAGTCAACAACAGAAACTGACATGCAACAAACCAAGCAAAAAACAACCAAAAAAACACCTAAAAACAAAAATTTGATTTTTACAAAATCAACACAAAAAAAACCCAACAGTAACAAGGGTGCTGCAAGCTAAATAAATAAATAAATAGTTTTTTTAGAGAGACAACACTATCGGTGAACTAACCCTGACGTTTTGAATCCATGGAAAGGGCAAACGGGGTCAAGGACGGGGAACTCTGACCTCAAACATTTGCATGGGGCTGACCTTGACCTGACCTCTGACCCCGGCTGACCTTGACCTCCCCCAGGGTTGGGGGAGTAGTGGTGGGTGCTGCAAGACACACACACACACACACACAGCTTCACTGGGGCAGTGTTGCTATGGCATGCTCCTTCCATTCTTTAGCACCGCACAAATGGAACTCCCTCCCTCCCATCACATGTCCTGCTCCTCTGACTCTTATCTTTTCCTTCAGCTCGGTCTTAGAAGTATTAACTCGTTTGAAATGTGTTATAACAGCATTTAATCGTCATACTATAAGATTTTTTCTTTTATTTATCATCGTGTTAACATGCTATTTTAAAAAGATGTTTCTTTTTTTCTTAATTTTGTCGGCTGATTATTTTTCATTTTTGTCAGTCGATTATATTTCATACAAATTGCAAATTTTATAAGCTTGGTTTAGGGGTAGTTTTGGTGTGTTTTTTGTATGTGTGAAGTTGTGTATGTGTGATACTTTAGACACACAACTTTTGATAACAAAGGAAAAAAACAAGCACACACGTTTTTTTAATTTTCCCAATATTTTCGTTGTTTAATACAACTTCCTCCAGGGACACTGATTTTGAAATGAGCCAAGACCAGTAAAGGGTGTTATAAAGAGTGGGTGGATCTCGAAGGAGCCTGAAGATGAACCGCATCAATGAAATGCGACACTTGAAGAGCTAACAAACTCAATGCGTACCGAACACCCAAAGTCATGGAAATGGTGTTGATCAACGCTGCTCTATAACCCGAAAGAGTCTGAGCTGAGAGCTTCTTCGAATTGAAGAGATGAGAGAGAAACTCTATGAACTGGACCGTCGAAGGACGGAGAGGGTCTATCTTGCGAGAACCACAGAACGAGAACCAAGATTGCCATCTAAGGTTGTACAACTTGTTAGTTGATTGACGTCTAGAAGACACAAGCAGATCAATCGTCCCAGACGAGAAGCCTTGGTGTTTCAAACCAAGCTTCACAGAAGCCAAGCGGCTAGACTGAGCCTTGGCGGATCGGCGTGACCCACGGGGTGGGGGGTGGAGGATATGCAGAAATAGACATGGACGATAACTAACAACAGGAAGGAAGGTGGCAGAGTGGTTAAGACATTCACCTGCCAATTTCAATGCTTGAGTGACCAGGTTTGAATCCCGGTCTCACCATTTTGTTTACCAGTTGAACAGGAAAATCAAAGTACTGAACAACGAGTCCTATCGGATGGGGACTTAAAGCTATGCCTTCCACATGCCAAAATCCATTGGCAGTTAAAAAGTCGGTAAGAGCAAGGAGAAATCCCGCTGCCTAGTACTAACCCAAATTTCACATAGATAAGTAACAGTGGCCACAAAATACCAAAATACAAATACATGGGTGTTCCTAGGAAATTTCAAAAATCCTGCAAGGCAGGGGTCCGGGGGCCCCCCAGGCCCCCCCAGGCAGAGTGCAGGGACAGCGCCCCTCCTGGGGTTTCCGGGGGCCAATGCCCCCTGGAAGCTGAAGGGAAACAACAGTTTCCAATGTAACTGACAGGCTCTCGTTGCGCTTTCACTTCTGGTGACCTCTATAACCAGCAAAATGCATTTTCTCAAATTCTCATAATCCCGCGACTCCGGCTCCAGGCAATAAAAAAAATCCTGAACTTTAGGACATCCTGGACAAAAAAATCCTGAACTTCAGGACATCCTGGACAAAAATATCCTGAACTTCAGGACATCCTGGACAAAAATATCCTGAACTTCAGGACATCCTGGACAAAAAATCCTGAACTTCAGGACATCCTGGACAAAATATCCTGAACTTCAGGACATCCTGAAAGCAGGAGCATCCACGCAAATATAAAGGGGTCAGGGGGTTGTGGGAGCTGAGGCAGAAACGAGTGACGAGAGTTAAAGAAAAAACGTGGACGGACCTTCGAGAGACGTCAACCTGCACTGAGTGGTCGATGACCAGGTCGGTGGGGCAGATGGGGTTGATCTTGGTGGGGTCCCCCCCCAGACGCGTCACCGCCTCACGCATGGCCGCAAAGTCCACCACCACCGGAACACCACTGACAGGAAAAAACAACAACAACAGTTACCGTCATTTTCTGACTATAAGGCAATCTTTTTTTTCTCCAATTTCGACCTATGCGCCTAATAAACGAGAGCGCCCTATAAGCATGGGTGCAGGCAGTGACCAAAACTTTCTTGCCGAAACCCAATGTACAAAAGAATGATATCATGTTAAAGAGCCCTTTCTTCAGGCACTCAGCTGCCTGAAGCAGCATCAAATTGCCTGAATTCAGGCTTCAGGCATACCCACATGCACACCTGTATAAGCTGTATTAGTGAACAAAATCGTGAGAAGAGAGGCAACGATTGCCGTGCTCAGTACAGTATAATGTGAGTCTGGACATCGAAAGTGGTCGCGAGTCGCTGATACGATGGATAGCGAATCTAGACATCGAAAGTGGTCACGAGTCACTGATATGACGAATACTCACGTCAAAATGCTTCAAAATCTGTATTATCGTCCGAGATACCGTCAAACAGATGCCATAAAAAGGCATAACCCTTCATTGGATGTAAAAAGCATCATTGTAGAGCTTAAAATGCCATAATTCTACCAGTTTTCGCGAAGAAAAGTCCAAACACAACAACCGGAAGTCGCAAAAACGGAAGTTCGATTATTTGAGAAGGGAGCCAACTCTCGATTATGACAGCAGTAATGGCAGTCGGTAAGAGTTTACGGGCTTCAAACTTCGACTTTCTTTTGCGAGGTGTGTATCGCCTTATAAACGAGGGTGCCTTTTACTTTAAATTGCAGTATTCGCCTTATACACAGCAGCGCCTAATTATCTGAAAAATATGGTACTCATTAAGATGTAAAAACGAACGGCTCACGTAAAATCCTGCAGTAAGACTCGTGCCGGTTTGAAGGGGATTTCTACACTCTGATCCATAGCCGGAGATCACCGCAGTATGCTGCGCACATCTTTACGTTACGCTTAAAATATACAGTGATGTAAGGTCACGCATTATGCATTAAGATGTAAAAACGAACGACTCACGTAAAATCCTGCAGTATGACACGTGCAGGTTTGAAGGGGATCTCCACACTGCTCTCCATGGCCGGGGACCACTGCAGTATGCTGCGCACATCTTTCTCCAGCACGTGAAAATTGTCGCAGTTCCTCACCGCAGACTCCAGCAACACCCGTATGGAGAACGGCAGCTTCTCTGAAAGCACAGGGCAAAACCACAAAACTGCACTGAATAGATACATAAAAAACACACACACACAAAACACCACATTGACCAGAGCGAGGTATTTCAACCGGCCCCAAAACAATTTTCGGTAAAGGCAAAGATGCGCCCCCCACCCCACCCCCTTCCTCCATTTCTTGGTTGTTTCCAGTTTTTCAGTCTTGCCTTTCTTACTGCAGATATCGAGTACTTCATCCTCTATTGTTTGCTTCTTTTTTTTCTCCATAAGGGTCTCCCACCAATTGGATGCTAATCTCATTATCATCCGGCTATATTTAACACTAATTTTCATCCATTTACATAATTAAACACATGCATTCAATAATAGTAGAAGATAAAGGCAAGACGGAAAAGACGCAATGAACCAGGACTGACAAATGCTCCGCGGCTGTTGTGTGTACTGCACAGACCTGTTTACCCCCTGCACAAGTCTTGAGTAGTCTGGATAGCTGAAATGAGTAGTTTTGGTGTGAAATGAGTAGTCCTCTTCATTAAACCATCAAATAATGTTCACTGAAAATGAGTAATTAGAGCATTATTTTAAATTTTGAAGAGTAGTAGAGGTCCAAATTGAGTAGAAAACTACTCGAAAAGAGTAGAGTATGGTCTGACTGCACTACATAGGGGGGGTCCTATTAAAAAATGGCCTTTATCATGACTGCGATTAATTATTCAACAAAGACAACTAGCTGAAAAGGTTTGTAAAATACAGCTTAATGTTTGGTAAGAAAGGCAAGTGTGAAAATGCGGGGAGAGCCGAGAAATGCAAGGGGGGGGGGGGGGGGGGGGGGCACAAACTTGACCTTTATCTAATTTTCAAACTGCACTGACTTTGAATAGTGAGAATCAAACAACTTATCCGCTCACTTCTTCTTCTTCTATTCTACGATCGCTCAGTTTCCTGTCAATTATGAAGAGCGCAGATGTGTCATGCTGCCGTTATGTGCCTAACTAAGAAATAGTTAGGCCCAGCATGTCCGTCTTCGGCTGGAGGAAATCTTTGTAAGAGTTTCTTGAATCTTGTATAAATAAAATTTGGGGGTGCGCCTTACACACACTACCACACACACACACACACACACACACACACACTACACACACACACACTACCACACACACACACACTACCACACACACACACACACCTACCACACACACACACACACACACACACACACTACACACACACACACACACACACACACTACCACACACACACACACACACACACACACACACACACACACACACTACACACACACACACACACACACTACCACACACACACACACACACACACACACACACACACACACACACACACACACACACACAGTGACACACACACACACGCACACGCACACACACACACTGACACACTACCACACACACACACACAGTGACACGCACACACATAACTCGCTTTCTCTCATAGTCATACATGCACACAGGCATGCACGCAAACACACACCACTCAGCTCTCTCTCTCTCTTGGACAGATTGGAAGAATAGGCTTGTCAAAGCTTTTCAAGTTTTCAAGTCTCACCCCCCCCCCCCCCCCCCAGGTTTTCAAGACTGCACTTGGTCATCTCCAAACATGGAACACTCAGTTTTTTTTAGTAACGTTTTATTTTTTGTGTATTTGAGATTTTGATGGTTTAACTTTAAGGTTTTGGTAGGGTTAGGGATGAGGGTTAGGGTTAGGGCTAGAGTCAGTTTAATTTTAAGATTGAATGGTTAAAAGATACACATTCTAAAGTTTCGCTGAAAACCGACATTGTCACGCGAATGGCGTCACTTTCCATATTTGTAGATGACCAAGTGCAGCATTGAACGTCTTCCCTCCCCACTCACTCAGTCTGTCTGCATCCAGCTTGGCCAGATTGTAGAAGCGGCATTGCTGGTCGCCCACCGTCACCGCCTCAAGCGTAGAGCTGTAGGGGTTGTTCCCTGAGAGTTACACACATTTAAAAATAATAAAATCACAAACCACAAAGCTTATTTTCTGTTTCGAGTGTTTGTCCGCAATTGAGCTAACACAACTACAGTAGAACCCTCCCTTACAAGACCTCCCATTATAAGACTCCCTCCCATAAAAGACCTACTTCTCTGAGACATTGCCCTTCTTTGTAAGTATTAAAATTACCTCCCTTACAAGACCCCTCCCTTATAAGATAAGTCCTCATTTTGGATGATTTTTGAAGGTCTTATAAGGGAGGTTCCACTGTAGTAGAAAAACCATTGAATATTCATGAACAAACATCAACAGGTCAGATCTATGCTTAGGCATTAATATGAAATCATAATGCATTGATCACTATCAGTATCAACACATTAACTCATTCGCATCGCAACGATTTTGAAATATTAAAAAACCTCACAAATCACTCCAGCCATGCACACACAAACAAAACAGACATAAACAAAAGGAGAAATGAAAGAAGATTACGGGTTTTTACTTCAGGTTTAGACATAGGGAATGTGCTAGATCAGACTTTTTTTTATATCTCTACACTGATTGGTTCCCCCACAACGAACCACTACAAAAGCAAAGTCAGGGGCAAAATTGTGGTCTAAGGGAGCGAAGCGAGTTTAGAAGTGACCAAGGTATGGTGTGCACACAGATTTACTTCCCTTGAAGCAAATGCATCAAACTGACAGCTGCCTATATGGCCGGAACGACTTGAATTAGTTAAATGGACCTGTTTTTCCACACGCACAGCTCCCATTTCAATGAATGAATCTTTAATTTAATGTCTTTTCACATAGATCGTGATTTTAGACAGCATGCAAACATTTTTTTTTTTTTTGGGGGGGGGGGGGGAAAGGTAAAATAACATGCATAAGAACGACATATTAAAAAAAGTAAAGAAAACCTCTACAGTAGTCTTCCAATAGTTGAGGACAGCATTGCTTTTGCAATTACAGTAATGTCAATTTCTGCGTCATTTAAAATATCCTTGGTATTATTATACTTACGAAAAAAGTCCATATTGATCATTCGATATTTAGAGATCAATACTGGGCATTCTAATAGTAAGTGATGAATTGATAATTTATCACTACAAAGACAGTTAGTTTCCAAGTATTTAGTTTTCCATGAATTGAGTCGTATCTTGTACACTAAACTAACTATCGATCTACTGTGCATAAAAAATGTTAGATCTAAAGTCAGATGAGTTGATGCAAGTAGACTTTTCCAACAAACAGTAAATTTCATGTGTAGATAATGCCAGTTTCTCATTAGAAACCAAGTCATTTCAAGTCATGTCACAGATTGCTGAGTCTGTCAAACACAACTCC
This sequence comes from Phymorhynchus buccinoides, assembly GCA_017654935.2. Lineage (NCBI taxonomy): Eukaryota > Metazoa > Mollusca > Gastropoda > Neogastropoda > Raphitomidae > Phymorhynchus > Phymorhynchus buccinoides. The sequence goes on from CM065710.1 coordinate 28,556,220, forward strand.
AGAATTTACACCACACACAGAGAGATGAGATTCTCAGGTAACCAAAAAAGGAGGAAAAAAGCAGGGGTCTGGGGCCCGGTGCAGGCTACATCAGCGAATGGATAACTTCCGTTTTCAGTTTTGCTAACCGCAGAGTAATGATAAACAGAGCAGTCTTGGCTGCCCCCAAGCAGTAACCAGAAAATGTCCATTTGAGAAAGAACCGACTGAGATCAAAATATCAATCAAACGTCTTAACACATTTATGCTTCAACACAAAACCTAACCCTCTCCCCCTTAATTTTCTCAATGGATTTACACTGATCTCAAAAATGACCCCTGGGGCCATCAAAAAAGGAGGAAATCCTCCAATTGGAGGAAAAATCTCATCTCTGACACACATTAAAATAATGTTGTGACAAGCTGATGTCTGGTAGTCGTACATAACAATAACATAACTACGCATAGAGGATAATTTGGAACTCAGCTGTAGTCTGTTCGTTTGGTTTTTTCCTTCTCAGTTCTTTATTCTTGTCATAACTATAAGTCTCTTCTTCTTCAACCAGCAGCAAACAGACTTTACTTACAACTCTGTTAGTATCACAAAAGTCACCAGAATAAATTTCAAATGATTGTTTGAAGCGCCTGAACGCTTCAGCCAAATTGCCAGTCAGTGAGAGTTGCTGTGGTGGGTGCAATGAGCGACTTAGCTGGCTCTTTTGCCTGCCAGGTGGCATAGCGCTCAAGTGGGGCTAATCCTCTCTATATTCTTAGTTGCAAGAGAGAGAGAGAGAGAGGGAGGAGACCAACCCTCTCTCTCTCTCTCTCACTACGCCCAACTAAGATAGCGTGATAAGCCCCTAGTGGTTTGACTGCCCCCTGGCGGTCAAATAATCGCCATAAGTCGACCATTGATCCCACTTCTGACACCATGTAAAAGTCTAAGCTTAGTCTGAGCTATTAACAGGGTTCCCAGGGCTTTCAGCTATCCCCAAGTAAGGACCTTGTAAGGACCTGTAGGCCTAAGGATAATCTGCATCTTTTAGCCAACGATCTTGAAAGGAACACTTTCCCAGCATTGTGAACAATGTCTAAGCAGATAGAAAAACTATGGCTGACACAGATATACGCATTTTTCTCGCAAAACGACACCAGGATAAAGAACGAGATTTCAGTCCAATTTCTCTTGACAACTCACGGTGCATCATTCGTCTGCTAAGCGGTCAGTTGAAACGGGAAGGTGGGGGAGGTGGGTAAGGTGAAGTAGGTGCTGAGCAATGTTTCTCAAGTGTAAAAGTGCTGCTTCTGCGATCTATTTTGAGTATGGTCTTGCTGCTCAGGGCAGTTTTTGGCAGCTGTCAGGACTTGTAAGGACCTTGAAGTGAATGTAAGCACTTGTAAGGCCTTACTTGGAGATTTCAATTGGTCAAGACTTATAAGGACTGGTAAGGCCCCTATGAACCCTGATTAAAACCTTTCACCGCCAATGTCGCATTTTTGCACCACAATGATTTAACACCAACGTTATAAAAAGCCTTGAATCATGGTCTGTTATTCCAATTATCTTGTGTTCTTAGTTTTGGGAAGTAAGATCTATAGGCCTTATTTAAAAACATGTCACAGACGGATCCCCAATACTGCTGACGAAATCTTTTCTCTCCCCTTTTAATCCCATCCCTTCCCTGCCTTCTACGAGATAGCATCATAGTGTATGATGTCATTGATCATTGATGATATAACTTTCCATGTCATAGTCCTGGAATGATAGTTTTTGACTTAGATAAGCCAGGAAAGATACCGTATTTCACGGACTATGACTATGAGGCGCACCTGATTATAAGGCGCACCCCCAAAAATTTGACTCAAAATTCAGATTTCGTTACTCTATTTCCTTACTATATTATCAGTCACATTATAAAGGCGCAGGGATCTCAGCAAAAAAAAAAGTATCGACTTATAATCCCATAAAATACGGTATATCTTCAAGACCATTTTCTCAGATTGAGTCTAAACAGATTTGTTTTAAACTTTATAAGAAAATCGATAATTTATCAGTTTTCCCTGTGGCAGTTAAAACTTAAAACACAACTGTAAAAAAAAAAGAGGGTTAAAAAAAAAAAACAAATTTTATTCGTCTGTTATAATTAGTCATGTAATTGGTATGTCGATGGCAGTATGATTTTATTTCAAGTTGCAGTATTGTATTCAAACTTGATTGGGAATGTGAATGTGGTCTCTATGTTTCTTCTTAGAATTTTCATATTGTAACTATTTTACTCTTGTATAATTAATTGTGTGCGAGTGTGCGTGTGTGCATGCATGTGTGTGTATGTGTGCGTGTGTGTTGGTGTGTGTGTGTGTGTGTGTGTGTGTGTGTGTGTGTTGCGTGCGTGCGTGCGTGCGTGTTGCGTGTGTGTGTGTGTGTGTGTGTGTGTAAGGAAGTAAGAGAACGTTGTGTGTAAGCATCATGCTTATTTATACTTTCTAATGATGAATTATTTGTTTGCCTTTAATGTTCTTGTTATCAATGTAAAGCGCACTGAGCTCATGTGAGAAAGAGCGCTATAATAAATTCCCATTATTATTATTATGTATTAATGGAACAATTTTGCTCAAAATTGGCTGGCAGCAAAAGGGTTAAGAACAGAGCCATTCAAATGACGACGCGAATGCTTTGGTGTCCAGTCAAACTCTGATTTTATTCACTTAACATTTTGCATACAAAACGTCTCCAAAACTTGGGTGAACATACTTCAGCCAGGTGTACACGAAAACCACGAATCTTTAGTGACAAACACAACTCACACATTCAGACAATAGGAAACGATCACGTTACGAGATTAAAGCACTTAGAGTGAGAACACTATTCACAAACACACAACAACAACATAATACAGTATTTATACGGCGCTGAATCTTGATAGAAATCAGATCAAAGCAAAGCACACACACGTTAGCATTCATAGCGCATTCAAACAAAAACGCAATACAAAGCGAACACACGGATGACATAGATGGAATATAGCAGAAACAGACCTAATGGCAAGAGAGAGAAGAGAAAGAGAGCAGAGCTTTAATGACGGGGGAACAGGTGGGTTTTGAGGTTAGCTTTGAAAGCAGAGAGGGTCGGTCGCTGACGGAGGGAGAGAGGAAGTTTGTTCCAGGAGGTCGGTCCTGAGACAGCAAAAGAGCGCCGACCAACAGTTGAAAGCTTATACCTAGTACCTAGGGATCTGGAGAGAAAGAGGGTCAGAAACAACGTAAAGTGCGAGCTGGCGTATAGATGGAAATATTGTTGCAGAGGTAAGATGGAGCAGCTTTATGATAGATTTATAGCAAAGTGTGTTTAATTTATACTCAATTGTCTGCGACAGGAAGCCAGTGCAAGGAACGGAGAAGAGGGCTAATATGATCAAACTTTTTTTTCCTAAGGACAAGACGAGCAGCTGTGTTTTGAATACACTGGAGACAAGATAGAGAAGAGACTGATAGGCCAGTAGTCAATACAAGATAGGATGAGGGAAGTAACAAGCTTTGCTGTGGCTTCATCTGAGAGATATTTACGAATATAGCCAATGCGACGAATTTGATAGTAGCAGGACTGACAGGTCTGAGTCAGGAAACTCTGCATGGAAAGAGTATTGTCCAAAGTGACACCTAAGTTTTTGACAGAGTCTGAGAGGGGAATGATATTGTTACCCAGTTGGATTGACTCTATGGAAACAGAGGCTAGTTTGTTTTTTGTCTTCGTTTTTTTCACCATTTAATTGAAGTTTATTTTGAACCATCCAATTTTGAATATCAATATAGCAGTTGTTACTTTCTGTGAGAATGGAATCTAGATCTTCAGGGGTTGTACTGTTTTGGGAGTTGTGAGTCATCTGCATAGAAGTGATGTTTCATGTTGTACTGGTCGATGATATTGGCAAGAGGTGATGTATACAAAGTAAACAAGACAGGGGGACTCCACAAAAAATCCTAACCTGTTCAGACTGACGACCATTGACCAGAACTGATTGAAAACGATCAGAAAGGTAAGAGGAGAACCAAGAAAGAGCAGGGCCCTTAATTCCAAAAGTATGTTCAAGACGAGACAGAAGAATGGAGTGGTCTATGGTATCAAAGGCAGCAGAGAGATCAAGAAGTGTCAAAAGAGAGATTTGACCAGCATCAGAAGCAAATAGGTCATTGACGATTTGAACAAGGGCTGTTTCAGTACTGTGGTTGGCTCTATAGGCAGACTGATAAGGATGATGAAGATTGTTTCTACACTTCTTCTACACTTTACATCCAAATTTCTATTGCCTCAGGGTACACCATGACTACCTGTTGTTGTTGTTGGTTTACCCTGGCTAAAAGACTCCAGGGATCATCCCAACAGCGGAAGCACTCGAACACTATGGTACAAATGCATCATCTAGGGATGAGAACATTGCGTACACATGTGACCTTATTTTGTTAAAGTTTGTACTGGTGCTTGAGTTATTAGACAACATAACAGTTAACACTACCAACGGTGACATATAATTTGCTTTTGACCAATCATTGGGGTGTCTTTTGTAAAAACAGTTCCACCTTCTGGAAGTTCTGTGCTTGTAACTTCCTCTTGTATTTCACTCTCTTTGACTCTGCCTTTTCCCTTTGCTTTCTATCATCTACTATCTTTCTGACTTATTGGCCCATTCTCCTGCCTTTTTCCCCAAAAAAAACATCTTCCAATCTTTGCGCTCCTCCGAAATCGGAATGTGTCGGCTGTATGCAGCGGGGAGACCAGTGAAAACTGAAAACCAGACACATACGTACCTTACCCATTATGGCCTTATGGCCTGGGAACACAAAAGAAGAAGATTTTGTGGATTTTAAAAACACTTATGCCCAATCTGTGCTCATTTATGATCTTGTAAAATGTCAATCCTTAAAGACCCACCACACCAATATATGTGAAAATCAGCGTTTTCACACATCAGCGTAGTGGGTCTTTAACGTCTTCACTGCCAGCCCCATGTCTACTATGGGCAGTATGATGTTATGGATGGTGTCATAACTGTTGATGTCACCACTCTGGACCAGAGTTAAAACTACACCTTGACATGCATGCCCACAGTCTAACTTGCGATAACAATCAATTATTGATCACATTAATAAAAAAATTTTTTTATCTCAATTCATTTGTGAGAAGAGAAAATGTACCAAGAAAATATAAAGTTCTACAATGTTATGCAATTATGAAAACGAAATGATAAATGCGTAAAATGATTAAATCAAGCATGTTAATGTTCAGTCTTAGTTCTTTATTTGTCCATTTCTCACTTCTGTCTCAGGTTCATTAAAATCAAAATGCATTATGACTGGACGACTATGAGTCGTACTAGAGTCGAGATGAGCTACAGCAGATGTATATTATTTGTAATTTATAACTTGGCAGTTGCCATGCCTTCTTACTTCCCCTTTCCCTGCAGAATACCCCCAAAAGAAAGTCCAAAGAGATGGATTAACTTCCCGCCAGTCAAGGCTCCCAGGGACCCCCATTTGGGGGTCTATGAAGTACTAAAATTCTAAAGGACCCTCTAAAAGAATGTGCAGGGGGTCCCAGGGATGCACTAGAAAATTTATTTTTTAGCATTCGCAATGCCACTGGGACCCTCTATCCCGACCTCTAGGACCCTCTATACTGTAAGTGAAGGAGTCCCTGGGACCCCTTGTTTTGCGGGACAATTGGGAGCCTTGCGCCTGAGTGCCACTTGTCTTTCTCCTACAACCAATGAATCACCATGATCAATTTTTTTGTGTCGATTGCTCAGACAGTTTTTTGAGCGCAGATGTGTAATGCTGATGTTATGCACCTAACTAAAAAAAAACCAGGCCCAGCATGTACGACTTCGGCTGGACAAAATCTTTGTAAAAATGTCAAGAACAAAGGCAGGATAATGGACCAGTGAGACAGAATGATACTTTGATAGATCTATGACAGCAAGCAAAGGGAAAAGGCAGAGTCAAAGATAGTGACATGATTAGACTAATTAGAGAAAGTCACAAGCACAGAACATCCAGAAGGTGGGAGAACTATTTGCAGTCTCCCCACGGGGAGAGACTTGTGGAGGGGGAGGGGTCGTCCAGCTCCCCGAATGGAGGCACGAGGCATCCACCCACTGCCCCAACCATGATCAAATGATCCAGACCCTTAGTAACTTAGTAACCTAATCTCCAGGAAAAGCTGCCAGTTCTCTGCTGTACTCCATAATGTATGTTAAGTGTCACGGTATTGATTGATTTCCAACCAGCTGTTCATCAGTTTGGACTACTAGGAGTGAAAATGTGATATGGTGTGCGCACAAGCTGACAGAAACTGAGAAAGAGGGAACAAAGGAGTGGTAGGCAATTGAGTGTGTGTGTGTGTGTGTGTGTGTGTGTGTGTGTGTGTGTGTGTGTGTGTGTGTGTGTGTGTGTGTGTACAGGGCTCCCAGGGACCCCCCCTCCATTTGAAGGACTATGAAGTACTAAAATTCTACAGGACCCTCTAAAAGAATGTGCAGAGGGTCCCAGGGATGTACTAGAAAACATTTTTTAGCATTCGCAGTGCCACTGGGACCCTCTATCCCACCTCTAGGACCCTCTATACTGTAAGTGTTTTGCGGGACGATTGGGAGCCCCTGGTGTATGTGTGTCTGCATGTGTGTGTGTGCATGTGTGAGTGTGTGTATATGTGTGTGTGTGTGTGTGTGTATGTGTATAATTATATCATGTGTGTGTGTCTGTGTGTATCATTGTGTGTGTGTGTGTGTGTGTGTGTGTGTGTGTGTGTGTGTGTGTGTGTGTGTGTGTATGTGTGTGTGTGTGTGTGTGTGAATTAATCTTAAGTTAAAGTGCTTTAACTTGTTTAAGTTTAACCCTTTCGCCGCCAGCCATTTTTCAGCCAAAAAGTACCATTAAACTTAACTGGGTAGAGAAAAAAAAAGATATCTGCAATATTGCAAATTCCTCTGTGACATGTATGATGCATAACATTAGGCCTATCATTATCTCCCAAAATTAAGAAAATAGGGTCTTTGGATAACAGGCCTTGATTTGATGCCTTTTTACAAAAACTTTTTTTTAGTGACATGGGTGTTAAACCATTGTGGTGCTAAAATGCGACATTGGCAGTGAAAGAGTTAAAAAGAGTTCAGGTTCAGATAGGTGAATGACAAACACAACGTTCAATAGTGCACATAACATAGAGCTAGATTCCTTCCAATTCCAAATATGGAGATGACGTCAGTCGCTTGAAAATGTGCATTTTCAGCGAAAGTTAAGAATTTGTATCTTTTAACCTTTCATTTTCATTTTCAAACAGACACTAAACTGACCCTAACCCTAACCCAAAACCGTCAAATAGACAAAAAATAAAACTATACTAAACAACTGAAAAATCTGACCAGAAGTACTTTAGTCTATGTGCAGGTTTGAACGGCTTGTAGTGACAAAGGGTCTTCTTCTTCTTTCATAAAGTATCCCACTTCAACTTTGTGAAGACTCTGATACCATGGCACGCCGAATGACCAAAACTCTATCTAGCAGTTCGACAGAGTTTAAAAACACTATCGAACTGTTAGATACAGTTTCTAAACTATAGCTAGCAGTTAGTTAGAGTTTCAAAACTCTGTCGATCAGCTAGATAGAGTTTCTCGTCGTAAAACTCTATCGAACGCGACATTTTGATACTTTTTTTTAAACGAAGCATTTCATTGGTAGATAGGACTAGTATCTTTGACTGTGTAGGGCCTAGGCCTATCGTCTTATTCAAATTCACGGGTCACTGCCCTGCGAAGGCCACAAACTTGTCGCTGAAGCCATGTACCAATCAGAAATCGCGATAGAAAAACTATATCTCGATAGGGTTATTTTGTGGAAACCCTATCTAGCTGTTCGACAGTTTTAAAACTATCGAACAGCTAGATAGGGTTTTCAAACTCTATCGAACTGATAGATACAGTTTTTGAAACTCTATCGAACAGCTAGATAGAGTTTTGTATCTTTGGCGCGCCATATGATACTTAGCTAGTGATAGTGATGCACTACAGTGGAACCTCACTCATATTCATAAGACCTTCAAAAATCACCCAAAATAGGGTCTTATAAGTGAGGGGTCTTTATAAGGGCAATGTCTCAGAGAAGTAGGCCTTATGTGGGAGGGAGTCTTATAATGGGAGGTCTTCACTGTAAACAATCAGATTTCTTCTTCTTCTTCGCCTCAGGCAGCCAACTTCATCAGGGCAGGCTGAAGATTTACTTTGCAATCCTTAAGAAAACGGGCTTTAGACATTAGTGCATTAACAAAGATGATAACAATGAGTGGGCAATATCTGCCCTTTTGCGTTTTGGTCAATGTTGTCAAAGTCTGACGCAATTTTGTTATTTGATCAACTAATCAACTAATTACGTCATATATATTTATAATCCGTATCTTGACAGTCCTAGACTACACAGCAGTCAATCTTATTACAGGCTACCGTGTGTCTACTGCTCTACAAGAGGGCAACCACCGAATCATCGGCGAATGCTAAGTAGAGAGGAGCTGATAATGGTATCAGTCATGCCACTCGAGGCCAAGGCCTTAGGCCTAGGGTCTGAACTAAGAACTGCCAGGGGCAGGGCCTAAAGTGGCTAAACGCAAGAAGAAGCGAAGGCAGCGCATCGCTACAATGAAATTCTAATTTCTTGTTTTGATGATACAGCATCAGCCATTGAAATACACGATCGTGTTAAAATGAAACCAAGCGTGCTAATGGTATATTACACATAATTGTTACGGCAACATATTACATAAAATAACGTAAAATAAGCTTCAAATAAACACACCACTCACCAGTGGAGGCCATTTTGATCGTGGAAAGTCACGTGATATGCTCAACCACCAATCAGACAGCCTGAGACAAAACTGTCAGCAGATCAATCGTCTGCTTTCTCAAAAACTGAGCAGCCAAGCCTCACCTATTTCTTTATCTCCCAACTTCGCGGCTATTATGAGAAAACGTTAGGTTCAACAGTTGTATTTACAAATTTATGCTCTCTCTCTCTCTCTCTCTCTCTCTCTCTCTCTCTCTCTCTCTCTCTCTCTCTCTCTCTCTCTCTCTCTCTCTCTCTCTCTCTCTCTCTCTCTCTCTCTCTCTCTCTCTCTCTCTCTCTCTCTCTCTCTCTCTCTCTCTCTCTCTCTCTCTCTCTCTCTCTCTCTCTCTCTCTCTCTCTCTCTCTCTCTCATGTTGCCATGTATGAGTAGGTAAAATAATACTATGTTTGACTTTATTATGCGCATGTGTTTCTGTTCAAATAAGTAGGCCTAATGATAAGTATGTAAAGTAAGATTAGGGTGGATTTTGTCATGTGTTTGTGCACTTCTCAATTTGTGCATGTTAAAGATGAGTGTGAAAAGTAGGATTAGGTTTTATTTTTCCGTGTGTAGGCCTATGCGCTTACTTTATATTTTTTTAGTCAATATAATGTTAGGTTTGATTTTGTTATTGATGTGTTACGATATGCGGTTGTATTTTGTATAATGCTTTATACTGATTTGTCTGTGCTTATTTTACTTTGCTTACTCTATTACCCTCAATAAATAAAATTAATTAATTAATTCTCTCTCTCTCTCTCTCTCTCTCTCTCTCTCTCTCTCTCTCTCTCTCTCTCTCTCTCTCTCTCTCTCTCTCTCTCTCTCTCTGCGTACGTGCATTACCTCTTAATCTGTGCATGTTAAAGATAAATAATATAATGTAGGAATAAGTTTGATTTTGCATGTGTAGATGTATTTTTAGTTCCCGAGCCGAAGGTTCGGGGAACTATTGTTTTTGTCTGGTCCGTCCGTCCGGCTATTCGTCCGTTTTTCTATAAAAAAAACTATTCAGTCTATCATCATCAAATTTGGTATACTAGTTTGCCAAGATGCAAGCTATCCACTGATGTATTTAGTTTTACATTACCCGCTGTGCCCTAGGCCCTTTGTGTCACAGGCCCGCTATGTCGTCCGTTTTTCTCAAAAACTATTCAGTCTATCATCATCAAATTTGGTATACTAGTTTGCCAAGATGCAAGCTATCCACTGATGTATTTAGTTTTACATTACCCGCTGTGCCCTAGGCCCTTTGTGGTGCGTGCGTCCTGTTTTCAGTTCTCGATGGTCTCCCCGCTGTGTGCACAGCCGACACATTCCGATTTCGGAGTAGCTCGGCGATGCTGCGAGGGGACTTTGCAGCCGCTCGGCGTTGCACTTGTTTACATTTAAAGTTGTGCATGTTAAGATGAGTAGGTAAAGTAGAACTAGGTTTGAGTTTATTACGTGCGTGTGTTTTCTTTCAAATAAGTACATTTTAAAGATGAGTAAGTATGATTAGGATTGATTTTGTCACGTGCCGTTTGTGTCTACTTCTGAATTTGTGCTTTTCCCATGAGTGTGTGTGCTTATACTTCTTAATTTTTGCATGTTACATGCAATTAGGTTTGATTTTGTTATTGTAGCACGTGTTACTATATATAGGGTTCTATTTTGCATGCTTTATATATGATCACAGTAGAAATGGGAATCCAGTAGGATTCGGAATTGTACTAGTAGAAATCGGAATTCTAATTTCTACTGGACTTTTGTAGGGGAAGACGGGGTAAAAAGCGCATGGGCGGGTAAGAAGCCCACCCCAATTATCTCATGAAATCAAGAAAATTTCAGTCAAATTTGCCCATGAGACGAATGCTAGACATTAACGCTCGTCTCATGGGCAAAATGAGACTGAAATTTGCTTCATTTCATGAGATAATTGGGGTGGGCTTCTTACCCGCCCATGCGCTTTTTACCCCGTCTTCCCCTACTGTCAGCCAGTAGAAAATGGAATCCAGTACAAATTGGAATCAACATATTGCTTCAATTGTAAGAGAAGAAAGACAAAACGAGGGTGGAGTTGATAGCTTAAACAATATGTTGATTCCAATTTGTACTGGATTCCATTTTCTACTGGCTGTCAGTACAAATCAGAATTCCGATTTGTACTAGTAGAAATCAGAATTCTAATTTGTACTAGAAAAAGTCCAGTAGAAATTAGAATTCCGATTTCTACTAGTACAAATAGGATTCCGAATCCTACTGGATTCCCATTTCTACTGTGACATATATATAGCTTTGTCTGTGCTCATTTTCCTATTAGGCCTATATAGGTGTGTTTTTCCAGAGGGATGGATGTAAAACTAAAAAAAAGCATGTATTATTGCTTATTCTATTACCCTCTATAAATAAAATTCATTCATTCGTTCTTATTCTTATTCTTATTCCGATTGGGGATGTTTATCCTGCCCCACGCCCAAAGTCTTCGTTTAGACTGCTATTGGCGCACAGGATGCATGCTATGTGAGTTCGTGTCATCCATTCCACCGGCACACACGGCCTACTCGTACCGAATAGTGGAATGGGCTTTAACGTGCGCGCAAGATCTTGTGCGTGACTTCGTACACGGTACCTCGGATTTAGGTCTCATCCGAAGGACCAGGAAATAGGAGTAAAGTATCTTTCCCAAGGATGCAACACGTACCGTGGATGAACAGCTGGGTTCGAACCAACGCACTAGTCGCAAACCCGTTGGATTACGAGCGGCGACTCGATCTAACCAACCGGCCACGGTGCCTCCTATGTGTGTGTGTGTGTGTGTGTGTGTGTGTGTGTGTGTGTGTGTGTGTGTGTGTGTGTGTGTGTGTGTGTGTGTGTGTGTTGTACAAGTGTATGCTTGTGTAAATGTGTGTGCATGTCAGTGAGAATGTGTCTGATGAAATGTATGTGGGCTGAATGTGTATAAACATGTCTGTGTGCAAGCACGTGTTCACTCTCGTGCGTGCACATACGTGCGTGTGTGTATGTTGTGTGTGCCAATGTGCATGTGTGTGTGCAGGGGCGTAGCATCCAGGTCAGGCCATCAGGCCAGGGCCTGACCACTTTTTCCCCCCATAAAAAAACACCACCCATAAAAAAAAACACCACCCCAAAAAAACCCGTCACTTCACCATGACTATTAAAGACATAATATTAGCTAAAAATAAAGGATAGAAGGTACTAGTTATGTGTCGTAAACTTGCAACCCAGACTAATCAGAATAGAAAAAAATGCAATCAACGTTGGCATTGGTCTAAATCCTTGCGTCATGATGAAAGTGATGTGTTTTGGGGTTGCTTTGTCACACCTCCAGTATAGCATGAGCAGCCCGGTCTTGTATGGCTGGGTCATTTGAAGATTCCGTTTCCTGCCGTCTGATATGACCCACCTATTGGCCACTACAACTAGGGTTATTAACGCCCTTGACAGCGAGAGTTAAGCCCTTGTTGGTCAGTATCGAAAAGGGCATTCACTCTTGCAAAAGGCAGCCATTCAGTGGCCTCAAATAGGGTTATTGGCGAGAGTTATGCCCTTGTTTGGTCAGTAGTCAAGCATCTACCAAGGGCATTCACTCTTGCAAAAGGTGGTTGTCGCATGGCCAATAGTCGCCTTAGAGGAAACGTCACGTACGTTGTCTGACTTAATTTTTTATAAATATTTTAAAAAACAATCGTTGATCATGAGTTGTATTTTCAGCTCCTTTCATAACAAAGACAATTCATAAAGAGGCTTTGAGGATTACGATATATGCATTACTTCATCAGAATAAATATATATAGGGTCGATCATATCAGGTCATATCATGAGTAGGGGAAGACGGGGTAAAAAGCGCATGGGCGGGTAAGAAGCCCACCCCAATTATCTCATGAAATGAAGCAAATTTCAGTCTCATTTTGCCCATGAGACGAGCGTTAATGTCTAGCATTCGTCTCATGGGCAAATTTGACTGAAATTTTCTTTATTTCGGGGTGGGCTTCTTACCCGCCCATGCGCTTTTTACCCCGTCTTCCCCTACCTAGTCTGCTTTTCCTAGAGTTTGAAACAACTGTTCAACGCATAGGCCTATATTGAGTACCATATGCCCTCTGCAAAGAACACCCTTTGCAAGAGTGAATGCCCTTTAATTGGTGGGTGGTGGAAGATGGTTAAGATCTTCATAATTTCAAATGCCTCAAATGGCCTTTTGGTAGGGCGTTAAATCTCTACTTTAAAAAAGAAAGAAAAAAAAGATGGTTGAGTACTGACCAAACAAAAAAACAAACAAGGGAATAACTCTCGCCAATAACCCTATTTGAGGCTGCCTTTTGCAAGTTAGATTATATTCTTGTGGTGGTACCATAGCCAATGAGGTTTAACCGAGGCGTGGTTACTGCTACACATATCTGTATTATTAAAAAAATCGGGACTTTACTGGTTTAGCACTGCCTCCGGGCATTGCCTCCAGTATTGACCCCACCATCTTTGTATTTACAAATGCCCCACATGGCCGAAAGGCCGAAGAGGGCGTAAAACCATATTTTCGCTCGCCTTTTGCAAGAGTGAATGCCCTTGGTGGGTGGGGGAAGATGGTTGAGTACTGACCAAACAAGGGATTAACTCTCGCCAATAACCCTATTTGAGGCCACTTAATTAATGGCTGCCTTTTTTTGCAAGACTGCATGCCCTTTTAGATACTGATCAACTCTCGCCGTCAAGGGCGTTTATAATAACCCTACTTGCAGTGGCCATCAAATCAGTTACAAGTATGTCGACGGGATGGGGATAGCAGGAGGGGGGGGGGGGGGGCATAAAATAGTTCTCCCACCTTCTGGAAGTTCTGTTCTGGCAGCTACTATCTTTCTGCTTTACTGGTCCATCCTAGCTCCTGCCTGTTTTCTGGCAAGTCTGACAAAGATTTGACATGCTGGGTCTAACTATTCCTTAGGCGTATAACATCAGCATGCCACATCTTCGCTCATCATTATGACATGAAACTGTCTGAGGCTGGGCCTGACTATTCCTTAGGCGTAGATCCAGCAGCATGGCACATCTTCGCTCATCATTATGACATGAAACTGTCTGAGGCTGGGCCTGACTATTCCTTAGGCGTATAACAGCAGCATGACACATCTTCGCTCATCATTATGACATGAAACTGTCTGAGGCTGGGCCTAACTATTCCTTAGGCGTATAACAGCAGCATGCCACATCTTCGCTCATCATTATGACATGAAACTGTCTGAGGCTGGGCCTAACTATTCCTTAGGCGTATAACAGCAGCATGACACATCTTCGCTCATCATTATGACATGAAACTGTCTGAGGC
>CM065710.1:28577884-28585384 GCA_017654935.2 Phymorhynchus buccinoides
CCCATGAGACGAATGCTAGACATTCACGCTCGTCTCATGGGCAAAATGAGACTGAAATTTGCTTCATTTCATGAGATAATTGGGGTGGGCTTCTTACCCGCCCATGCGCTTTTTACCCCGTCTTCCCCTATAGCATTAGCAAAGACAGTATACTGTCTTTGATTTAGCCCAGTAGTGTTATAGATATTCATGAGGGTCTACTTTGACAATGTCAGAAATAATGAAGGATCATTGTAGACAGTAGCTTTAATGAAGGATCATGTACTACAGACTGGCTTAAAAGTGCGATACGTTCCCCTATGTTTCCAACCTACGTCATTTTGAAGATTTTGATGACGTCAATATACAGAATGTGCGGTCAACACAATGTCTTGAACGGAAACGGTTCAAGATGGAGCTACCAAGGCACACCAAAACTACGGACGAAAAAAAGGATAAATTAGACATGATTATGCTGTGATGAACATCAAACACTTGACTGTTTTGACAGCACTGATTTGGAATGTAAACTTACACACACAAGGTTTGGATTTGTCTGTCTTGTTGTGTTGTTTCTTTCTTTCTGTTTCTGTATCATAGTCGAAAGGGCCACTCTTGTGGCAATTTATCGACGAAAAACCAGGGGAGAGCACCTATTCCCTAATCTTATTATCTTTTTATTCTTATTATTTTCCTTCTTGTTCCTGATATTTCTTTCTTCTTGATTCTTCCTTCCTCTTGTTTTCCTTTCTTGATCTTTCATTCCCCATGAATATCATGTTGTTTTGTTGATTGATTGTTTTATCGCTGCAGAAACTTGAGAAAGAATTTCCTGTAAAACAATGGACAATAAAAAATATTGATTGATTGATTGGTTGATTGATTTGACATCGTTTAACTCTTCTAGCGTGATTTATTTTTTGACATTCTTAGTTGTGCATTGAATCTCTACTGACAAAAGTGAAGTAACTATTTTTTTCGAGTGCGCATGCATTAGACGACTTACAGCGACATAAGCTTTAAAAACATACCAACGCATGGCATGGTGCTTGGCAGTGAATGTGTTTTGCACATGTCCAGAAAGAAGAACACCCAGCCTGGCTCCTACCATCTTCATGGCCAGACTCTGCAGACATTACCTTTCAATCAATCAATCAGTCAATCAATCAATCAAAATTTATTGTCTTTAAAACATAAAGAAATTCTTTGTCTGGCATGCACATAAAACACAAATAAACATATAAATAAAAAGACATGCATAATATACAGTAAATACATCATAAGAATTAAATTACAATGCAATATAAAACACATGGAAGTACACACACACACACACACACACACAGAGCTAAACAAATAATTTTTTGCGCCCGGAATATTTAAAAAACCAAAAAAACACACGACTGACTTGAAAGAGCACGCAAAAGGCTATCTAAGTCGTACCTCTGATATGAGATGATATGATATGATAGGTGTCACTATCCAGCAAGACCTCTCGTGGGATGGCCACATAATAAATACTATCGTCATGTCAACAAGGCCAACAAAACCCTCGGTTTCCTTCGAAGAAATCTCCAAGTAGGCCCCATCGCCGTGAAGGAAACAGCTTACAATGCTTGACAGTAAGACCCACGCTTGAGTATGCAGCACCTGTCTGGGATCCGTACACGGTAGGACTCCCAATCGTCCCGCAAAACAGGGAGTCCCAGGGACTCCTTCAATTACAGCATAGAGGGTCCTAGAGGAGGGACAGAGGGTCCCAGTGGCATTGCGAATGCTAAAAATATTTTTTTCTGGTGCATCCCTGGGACCCCCTGCACATTCTTTTAAAGGGTCCTTTAGAATTTTAGTGCTTCATAGACCCCCAAATGGGGGTCCCTGGGAGCCCTGCACGGCCAAGAACATCGGCAAGCTGGAGAAGGTCCAACGCCGTGCAGCTCGATGAGTCGTCAAGCGCCACCCGTCAAACATCAAGCGTGGACAACATGA
Source organism: Phymorhynchus buccinoides (assembly GCA_017654935.2). NCBI lineage: Eukaryota > Metazoa > Mollusca > Gastropoda > Neogastropoda > Raphitomidae > Phymorhynchus > Phymorhynchus buccinoides. Next base: position 28,579,853 of record CM065710.1, read on the forward strand.
TGACCAAGCTGCACTGGCCTTCACTTCAAGACAGACGACGATCGGGGGAAAAAAAGGCTGGCCACCTTCTTCTTCTTCTTCTTCTTCTTCTTCTTCTTCTTCTTCTTCTTCTTCTTACATTAATCACCCGCCTTCATCCATTTGAAGATTCTGATGATATAGAACTGAGAAGGGTTCTTCTTCTTCTTCTTTCCGTTAATCGGCCTCCTTCATCAAGTTGAAGATTCTGCCGATGTTGGAAAAACAAACCAAAAAAACCATGGTCGTGCGCACAGCCAAGTCCAAGCAAGTTAGAAACAAATAATAAATAATAAGTAAATTAGATAAACTTAAATGATTTGATGGACTAAATGCACAAAAACACAAAACAGTCAGAAGAGGGTGCGGGGAGGGATACATACGAATAAATAAAAGGTACAGTATCCCTAGTCTGATGCGCCCAGCATTAGTGGAGCTGTCGGACAGACTAAAATGTTTTCAACCCCCAGCAAGCTGGAGACCTAGTCCGGCCCCAACCCAGCCTAACGCTGGACCAGGCCCACAGTCGCCAGACCAGAAGAGAGAAACAAAAACAGCTGTAGTCGGAGTGGAGGGGGGGGGGGGGGGGGTATCATGGAGACCGGGGGGGGGGGGAAATCAAAGGGGGGGAGGGGGGGGGGTTCTGCGCATGTTAAGATATAGTCAGTGAGGTTTAATCAGTGTCAATACCCCCCTTCCCCTATGATTCGAGGGTTCTTCAAGTACCACCGTAGAGAGGTGGCCATCAACAGCCAGTACAGGCCAGACCCTCACCCACCCCATCCAGACAGATGAGGAAAAGTCACACTCCGCAACGTATCTGGTTCCTCCAACAAAGACCAACTACTACAGGAAGTTCTCCTTCTTTCCCCAGAACAGTGGGAGAATGGAACAACAGCCTTCCTCCTGAGGCAATTTCATCAGCCTCGGTGGAAATCTTCAATACCCAGATCTAAATCCCCCCCTCCTACCCCACCCCCACCCCCGCCTCCCCTGCCACTCTTCCCTGTTTCCAGCTTCCCAATTGTCCCTATCCCCATCCCCTCTACACCCCCACCCTACACCCCTTCCCCCTTTGAGCTGATTATCTGGGCAGCTATCCCTTCCCACAGTACCAATGTAATAAACGCACCGGAGTCCCCTTCTTCTTGTTCTTCTTCTTCTACCGTTAAATATCCACAATCATCAGTTTGATTTGATAATTACCCCTATGTTTATATACATCAGAATCGTCAACACGATGATGGAGGATGTCTTGCGAAGAAAGAAGAAGAAGACTCTACCGTTTGATTAAAAAAAAAATCTGGTTCAAAGATTGTAATGACAAGTAAAATAGATTAAAGTATTGTAGCAGTGGGAAGAAAATGGTAGTGTGGACAAAACTCACCAGGGTTTAGGTTGGGTGATCATAGCAGAAAAGGAAGAGACAATCTTTCCGCTCGTAGAGCTTTCATCAGGCTGGGGGTTAGTGGGGGAGAGAGACAGAGTTTAAAAGCAAGATGACTACAAAATGCATAATAATGGTGTAGAAAGCGTCATTATAAAATGCTCTGAGGAAAAAGACTTGGCAGTAATATTTGATGATAACCTGAAATTTGATGAACACATTCACAGTGCTGTAAGTAAAGCTAATCAGAAAATTGGTATAATTAAACGAACGTTTTCTTTCTTGGACAAGGACACTTTTTTATGCTTGTACAAAGGTTTAGTAAGACCTCATTTTGAATATGGAAATTGTATTTGGTATCCAGGTTTAAAGAGACAGTCAGCTTTGATAGAAAAAGTACAGAGACGAGCAACTAAGTTAGTACAAGGTCTTCAAAATGTTTCTTATTCAGACAGGTTGAAAGAACTAAATTTACCTACATTAAAGGCAAGGAGAATTAGGGGCGACCTAATTCAAACTGATAAAATATTTAATAGTGTAGATGACCTAAATGTACATGACTTATTCACAATATCAGATTATGACAAAACAAGAAACAGTACCGACAAAATATTTATTGAATATTGCAGGACTAATAATAGAAAATTTTATTTTACTAACAGAGTTGCACCTGTGTGGAATAGATTACCACCTAACATGAAATGAGCACAAAATACTAACATTTTTAAAAACCTTCTCGACGAATGGAATGACTATAAGGCAGTTATGTATGATTACGATGAATAATATTAACAAAAACTGAGTGTGCGACAGACCGAGACAAGTAATTAAATAAAATAAAAGATGGGACAGGAAAGCCTTACGGCTATGTTTTGAGTCCCAAATCCTAATCCTAATCCTAATCCTAACAACAACAAAAACTGAATAGAGCTCAGAATGAAAAGAGGGGGTTAATTGAAGTTAGGTAGTGTGAGTAATAACCAAGAATATCAACGAAACAGTGAAAGCAAAGAGGACAGATTTAAGGGGGAATGGGAGGATACGATGGCAGTGGTTTAAAGGGGCACCCTGACGGATGAGTTTTTGTAAGAAACACGTCCAGATCACCGGGATAACACCCTTTACAGAGATTGCAATACTCACTTTACTCTGGTTTCCTAGAAATCAAACCGTCAAATCGTCGATTCCTCCTTGGCGGAGGTGCTGGAAGTCAACTTTTTTCACCCAAAGAGAAGGCGTTTGCCGTCTCTTTTCTAATGGCCGCCTGCGCTTAGACCAAATCGTTTGCACGAACGTTTCGCAATACAAGCCTTTTTGGCTCACGTCGTTTTTTAAAACAAAGTGAGTCTATAGTATCGTACATGTTCGGTTGTGTGTCTGTGTGTATGTGTGTGTGTGTGTGTATGTGTGTATGTGTGTGTGTGTGTGTGTTGCGTCCGTGGCCCCGACCTTTAACCTTAACTCAAAACCTTAACGTTGTCATTTTCTCTAAACATATAAGGCGTTAGAGGGTTAAAGTTAGCAGGATACTTGATTTTGACGTGAGCCTTCAAGTCACGACGATCAAAGCAGTCGGATACATTGATAAAGAACAAAATAAAGATAATCATTTGTTGCAGAGATTACTGTTGTGCAACCTTTAACCTTGACTCAGTCACACTCTTCAAACTAAAGAAGACTCTCACTCTCCACTGAAACTTTAACGTTGTCATTTTCTCAAAAAAACATAAGATGTTAGAGGGTTAAAGTTAGCAGGATACTTGATTTTGACGTGAGCCTTCAAGTCATGGCGATCAAAGCAGTCAGATACATCGGTAAGGAACAAAAGAAAGAAAATCATTTGTTGCAGAGATTACTGTTGTGTTGTACCGAGTAGGAGATACTGGAAAGAAGACTCTCCATTAGAAATACAAAAACGCTCTTTAAAAAGAAACACAAGACTTCAGGTGTGTACAAATAGGTACATTTTAACGTCGTCAACTTATATTTTCTGTAACAAATGGATGTACCGAGTGTGTGCGTTGACGGCCCGGTTGTTTAGCTTTATTTGCGCCTTTGAGTAACGGTTGTTCGTGTTCATTTGCACATCATCTCTGCGCATAACTTAGCCTACTGCACTTCCGGCAACAAGGCCTAGGCCTAGAGTCCATGCCTTACCTCATAATCAAGACGACGTACTTAACATTTAGCCCACATTCATTTCAGTCTTGAAAAAAAATATACGGAAAATCCAGGGTTCGTCGATTTCACTGCCTTCGACGTACGAATCCTTTGTTAGGCCTAGACGATTGATCACCATGTGCAAAGACTGTACAGGGGAAGATAAACATGGATGAGCTTGCTGGCTGTGACCTTGACCTTTGCTTTGTGGCAGAGGGGGGGGGGGGGGGGGGGGGGGGGGGAATTAACGAAACGAAAATAAAATATTAGGACTAATATAAAATATCTTACAGAAATGTAGATGATGTGGAACAAGTTTTCATCGCATGAACAATCAGTTTAAAACAGTAACAGATCACGCAACTTCAATTATTAATTTTCTAAGAGTAAGAGGCTTAGACCCACTGGCAAAGACTAGGCCTACTACAGGTGTCCGTAGACCCCCCTTAGCCCGGCGGGTGTGTGTGTGTGGGAGGGGATTGGTCACTATGTTTTTTTCTGAAAGCTTGGTCAATATGCTTTTCAATTTTACTTGTTTGCCAAAAATAAAAATAGGGCTCCACTATGTTACATGCGCATACATATAATTAAATTTTAAAGAAAGGGGTAGGGGTGCATAGAAATAATTTTAATTTACACAGTAAAATAAAAATTAATTCTGTTTTCAGATGCACAAGTGTCTACATAACAGTATTCTCTCTATACAGGCATGGGAATTGTCATGGGAATTCCCATGCCTGCTATAGTAATAACAATCAGACGTGAGCCTTGTAGGCTTTGCCTCTTGTTATTTATTTAAATTTAAATTTTATACAGTTTATTAAAAGTAGTTTCGCTCACAACAAAGGAAAATGCTCCATTTAAAATAAAAATACTGCACTACAAAAAACCCACCCAAAACGCTTCAACCACAATGAGTGACCTCCACCACCCCATCCAAAATGGCTACTCTCTCCGGCATCTCCGCCAAGGGGGAATCACCGTTTTGACGGTTTAATTTCTAAGAAACCAGAGCAAAGTGAGTGTTCCGATCCTTGAAAAGGCTGTCTTTCTGGTGATCTCGACGTGTTTCTTGCAAAATCTCATCCGTCCGAGTCCACCTTTAATATGGCTGTAGGTTGTAGGGGAAGACGGGGTAAAAAGCGCATGGGCGGGTAAGAAGCCCACCCCAATTATCTCATGAAATAAAGAAAATGTCAGTCAAATTTGCCCATGAGACGAATGCTAGACATTAACGCTCGTCTCATAGGCAAAATGAGACTGAAATTTGCTTCATTTCATGAGATAATTGGGGTGGGCTTCTTACCCGCCCATGCGCTTTTTACCCCGTCTTCCCCTACAACCTACAGCCATATTAAAGGTGGACTCGGACGGATGAGATTTTGCAAGAAACACGTCGAGATCACCAGAAAGACAGCCTTTTCAAGGATCGGAACACTCACTTTGCTCTGGGTTCTTAGAAATTAAACCGTCAAAACGGCGATTCCTCCTTGGCGGTGATGCCGGAGAGAGTAGCCATTCTGGATGGGGTGGGTGGAGGTCACTCATTGTGGTTGAAGCGTTTACTTTTTTGGGAGCTATTTCCTTTGTTGTGAGCGAAACTCCTTTAGATAAACTATCAAATAAAAAAAAATAAAAAAAGGCTTGTATTGCGAAAAGTTCGTGCAAACGATTTGGTCTAAACACAGGCGACCATTCAAAAAGAGACGGCAAACGCCTTCTCTTTGGGTGAAATAATTTGACTTCCAGCACCTCCGCCAAGGAGGAATCGCCTTTTTGACGGCTTGATTTCTGGGAAACCAGAGTAAAGTGAGTCTTGCGATCTCTGTAAAGGGTGTTTTCCTGCTGATCTGGACGTGTTTCTTGCAAAAACGCATCCGTCAGGGTGCCCCTTTAACTATTACTGTGAATTGTGATTTTGTTTGCGTGCAAAAAAGGGGCAAACAAATGTGTCTCACTCTGAATCT
>CM065710.1:28587884-28595384 GCA_017654935.2 Phymorhynchus buccinoides
GTACCGCGAGGCATGTAAGTAGTATTAGGGGAAGACGGGATAAGAAGCGGCGCATGGGCGGGTAAGAAGCCCACCCCAATTATCTCATGAAATGAAGCAAATTTCAGTCTCACTTTGCCCATGAGACGAGCGTTAATGTCTAGCATTCTTTATTTCACGAGATAATTGGGGTGGGCTTCTTACCCGCCCATGCGCTTTTTACCCCGTCTTCCCCTAACAAAAAAGATTTGTTCCCATCATCTCAGTTTTATGTGCTTCCACTGCAGAAACAAAACATGGGCCTCTTGTCTTTCCACAGCTCTCCCGTCGCACACAAAGTCGAGCTACACTAGCGACCAAAAGTTAAGGCCCAGAAAGACAATCATCTCCAAAAACTCACGACTGAACTCAATAAAACGCACCCAGCTCATAACAAAACTGAATTTATTCTTTTAACATTAAGTTCATTCCAAAAAATCATTAATCAGAACGAGTTCAGTCAACAAAATGCCCCTTTCAACAACTTCCCCCTCCTCTTGAAAAGTCACACTCAGAATCAATGCACTTTGGAACAGTCAGTACACATTACTGATTTTTGTGTGGCGCGGATGCCTTCCTCTCATGGTGCCACATCACCACACAAAATTTGAAGCGATTCGGTTAAGCGGTTCGGGAGATATCCTTGGGACAGACAGAAAACCCACACAAAACCCCACATTACTGCTGTTCGTAAGTGCATTGGTTCTGAATGTGTGACTTTTCAAGAGGAGGGGGAAGTTGTTGAAAGGGGCATTTTGTTGACTGAACTCGTTCTGATTAATGATTTTTTGGAATGAACTTAAAGTTAAAAGAATAAATTCAGTTTTGTTATGAGCTAGGTGCGTTTTATTGAGTTCGTGAGTTTTCGGAGATGATTGTCTTTCTCAAGTTTCTGGGCCTTAACTTTTGGTCGCTAGTGTATTTAGTTAAAGATTGAATATAGAAAGCTTAGATTAATAATATAAAAAAAAGCACCAAGTAGGTCCTTTAAATATTTTCGCTGTGTGTTCTACATAGTATTTCAAATATATTTCTTTCATCAGATCAATTGTTGTAAAAACATTTTTTGTTGAGCAGTATCATGAAACATATTTAGTAGAAAATGTTCTTAATCAATTCACTTAGTTTTGCAAGCATGAATAAAATTGCCCTTGAGTGAAAATCTAGCAATTTTAACTGAATAAAACTAATTTGCGCACATACATTGATGATACCACAACATTATTCTATTTATGAAAAGTTACTTATGGTAAACTAAAGTTGGCTTGGAAAAAATTCTGAAAATATAGATGAAATAAATGTTCATATATTCGTGACTGTTATTTATGAAACGTTTCTTATGGTAAACTGAAGTTGGCTTGGAAAAAAATCTGAAAATATAGATGAACTAAATGTTCCTCTCGAAACAGCTGTGTTTCATGACTGTTTGAACACTAAACAAACGATAGCCTATCCAGTGTCAAAAGGAAGAATAAGATGCTAATAGTAATAGTCTGAACACATGTTAACATTTTTCACTCTTTCCCAATAGCAACACAGTGATAAACCAGTCATAATATGACTTGCTATGGTGCGCCAAATTGACAAATATCTTTATAGGCGTTCGATAGAGTTTGGAAACCCTGTCAAACTGCTGGGTGCAGTTTCAATACTCTAGCTAGTGGTTAGGTAGAGTTTTCAAACTCTCTCGAGGTACTGACAAAGTTTGTGATCAGATAATTCGATCCAGCCCGCCACTTTGTTTGATTTTCTTCTAACAGAGCGTTTCATTGCTAGAAAGTGCTTGCGTCTTCATGTGAAACGCGCGAAATCAAACAATGCAGCGTTATCAACATGTCTCGTTGAGTTGGTCGAAGGTTGCCAGCATTTGCTACCCTCAAAATTCGTTTTGCAGCTTTGACTACAGATGAAACGCCCGGTAGATTCGCTCGTTGAAGACGATCAGTAGCCATGTTTGATTAAAATTGTCTAGCACTGTTGCGTTAAGCTAATGGTCATCTGCTAAGGCAAGAAAAATGTCTGCTAACCATGTACCAATCAGAAATCACAAGCTGTAGCTCAATAGAATACCTACCTGTTCGATAGAGCTGTAAAACTCTATTGAACACATAGGTAGGGTTATAGAACTAAGTCGGACTGTTATCTAGTTTCCAAACTCTATCGAACACCTACAGAGATATTTGTCAAATTGGCGCACCATAGACTTGCATATTACTGTGTTGCCGTGGTGAAAGAGTGAAACATGTTCACATGTTCCAAGAGTGAAAAATGTGCATAGGCCATATTATTATCACTGTGTTGCTGTGGTTAGAGAGTGAAAAATATTCACGTGTACAGAGGGCCTTGATGGCTGACATATCACTGTGTTGACGTGGGGAAAGAGTGGAAATGTTAACGTGTATTGAGACCTTCCTTGATTTTCTCAATCTTTGAATTTCCAATTTTCTTGTAACTCAGTGTAGGGTTACACACTTTGTTTAATAAGGTGATATATTTCAGAGAAACAACACACACACACACACACACACACACACACACACACACACACACACTCACTCTCTTTCTCTCTCTCTCTCTCTCTCTCTCTCTCTCTCTCTCTCTCTCACACACACACACACACACACACACACACACACACACACACATGAAGAGAGGGGGTAGGGCAGGGGGAAGGGAGGGTGAGGAGGAAGGGAAAGAGGAGGAAGCGTGGGGGGGGGGGGGGGGGGGGGGGGGGGGGGGGGGGGGGGGGGTTGGGAGTTACTGGCGGGTGTTGAGGTATGTCAGCGTAGAGATTAAAATCTGGTAGAGTTTTAAACTCAGATAGTAGAGATCCAGGGCTCCCAATCGTTCCGCAAAACAAGGGGTCCCAGGGACTCCTTCACTTACAGCACAGAGGGTCCTAGAGGCGGGATAGAGGGTCCCAGTGGCATTGCGAATGCTAAAAAGAAGTAGCAAATTTCCTATATAAAAAAATCAGTAAATTTGCAGAATTACTGTTTCACTCGTGGATTTTGGAAATGTCCTAAAATATAGACACGGTGTGTGTATATGTGCGTGTGCGTCTTTCCCCCCAGGCAACACAAGCAGCGAGTGTCTTTGTTCGCCCGCGTGCAACACCTCTGCTACCAAGACAGATCTCTGTTTCAGAGAGAATGAAGGTAGGTCCAACTGAACCATAATGATGACAACTAAACCTGGAATTCCATAATAGGGGAAGACGGGGTAAAAAGCGCATGGGCGGGTAAGAAGCCCACCCCAATTATCTCATGAAATGAAGCAAATTTCAGTCTCATTTTGCCCATGAGACGAGCGTTAATGTCTAGCATTCGTCTCATGGGCAAATTTGACTAAAATTATCTTTATTTCATGAGATAATTGGGGTGGGCTTCTTTCCCGCCCATGCGCTTTTTACCCCGTCTTCCCTTATAGACGAAACACACTTTTTTGTTCTCTGTTCCCGTCCTGACATTTTTGGTGAAGATGCCCGAAGTTTTGGATCCATATAAAAGAAACGACATGGCGCCTTTCCCCTTTGAATGATAATGCAAAACAATTATTTTAATAATGTGCGCACACGTGATTAACATTTCGCCGCCAATATCACATTTTTGCACCACAATGGTTTAATACCCATGTCACTAAAACGCATCAATCCTGGGTCTGTTATCCAAAGAGCCTATTTTCTAAATTTTGGGAGGTAAGGATAGGCCTTACTGTATACATGTCACAGAGGAATTCCCAATATTCCATATGATTTTTGTTTGTGGCTCAAGCCACAAACCTATAACTCACTTTGTCGGTCGGTCTGTCGGTCCAAAATTGTCGCACTTCAAATCGAGGCTACATGAATTTTGGTGTTTTACGTCCTCTCGACCCGGGTAGGCACATATGGGACATATCGAGGCTACATTTCGAAATTAATTGAGGCCGCTCTTTAAAATGATGTATTTTAAAAGCGTACAAAATAATAAACATACGTAATACAGACACTACAACAGACACGACGAGTATGCGGTGCTTCTTTTGATGAGTATAAGTAGGATATAGTTTTAAATGTTTTCCAAAAGATATAAAAAGTTACGAAAGGGTGCAGAGATAACATTCTGGTTTACAGATTAAAATTATTGAAAAGCCAGGGGAGATGACTCATGATTGGAGTGGTAAAAATAGACCGCGCGCCACAAACTATTGCGATTTTGCGCTTGTTTTTTTCTCCACCCTGATAAGTATGATGGGATTTGGGGGGGGGGGGGGGGGGCTGAAAAATGGCTGGCGACGAAAGGGTCAACGTGATGACCTTGACCCAAATCCCACCTTTTCATAGCTGACCGAGGTATTTTTCTTCCCAATTGTCATGGTGGCGTGCCTATTTCGTGGCTACCCGGCAATGGCAGAATTCGCTACATGATCCGTAACTTTGTGCCGTTTCGTTGCCGTCAGCCGTTGGCGTATCGTGATAACTTTTTTTCTAAGTTCAAAGTTCAAAGGTTTATTCCCGAAAGCCCATTGTGGGTGTACATGGTGGGGGGGGAAAAGAGAAAAAAAGAAAATGAACTGAAAAGAAACGAAATTCGAACAAACAAGGGGATGAAACCGAACAAACAACACACCCCCCCCCCCCCCCCCCCCCCCCCCCCCCCCGTGGGGATACCGGGGGTCTTTTGTATAAATAGTTCCCCCACCTTCTGGAAGTTCTGTGCTTGTAACATCCTCTAATCTGTCACTCTCTTTGACTCTGCCCTTTCCTTTTGCTAACTGTCATCTACTATCTTTCTGCCTTACCGGCCCATTCTCCGGCCTTGGTTTTTTTTTTCCACGAAACTTTCAAACAGATTTCCTCCAGCTGAAGTCGGACTTGCTGGGCCTAACTATTTCTTAGTTAGGCGCATAACGGCAGCATGACGCATCTGCGCTCATAATTGACAGGAAACTGTCTGAGCGATCGAAGAAGAAGAACAAGCAAAAAGAAAAAGGCACAAATTACACAGAAAGGGCCCGGTATGAGCAGCTGTTGTTATTATGCCAGGCAATGCAGCGAAGCACACCACAACAGTACATATAAATCAAACAACAAGAATGCAGCACATCATCGTACAACTACATCACCAGCTAATCAAAATACAACGCACATTCCACAATGCATCTCTATCCATATGATCTGTATCAGAAATGTACACAGCATGTCACTACAAGCAGAAACTTCAATCAAAACACAGCATAATATTATGACTCAACATATCTCTATATCACACATACACACACACACCGGCGATTCAAACAACAACATATCACAATATGTCCCTATAACACACACACACACACACACACACACACACACACACACACACACACACACACACCCCGGCGATTCAAACAACAACATATCACAATACGTCCCTGTAACAACACACACATCAGCAATCAAGCAACAAGTAAACATGTCACAACATATCCATACAGCACACGTGCCAGCCAACCAAGGAACGGCACAGCATGTCACAATGTATCGTTATAACCATAATGATTATAACGCGCACACCAGCCAACCAAGGAACAGCACAGCATGTCACAATGCATCGTTATAACCATAATGATTATAACGCACACACCAGGCAACCAAGCAACGGCACAGCATGTCACAATGTATCGTTATAACCATAATGATTATAACGCACACACCAGGCAACCAAGAAACGGCACAGCATGTCACAATGTATCGTTATAACCATAATGATTACAACGTGCACACCAGGCAATTAAGCAATTTTTTAAGGATTCCGAGCGATATTCCAGTTTTGGGGGTAGGGATGGTCTTTTTGCAACTGTGACATACCTAATCGGTCCAGAACCTTCAAACTCGGCCTAAATGACCCTAATACATTGTAGTTTGTGCAAATATATGCCAAGTGAGGGATTTGTTGATTATTTCTTCAGTGTGAGAGATGACATCCTCTTTTAATCATGAAAATGACAGTACGCGAAGAGCGCGTGTCACGGAAGCCAAGTTATAGCCTTATTATTATTTGTAATGCTCTTTTTATGATACTTACTCATTGCTTTTACTAAATTAGGAAGCAAATTATAGTTTTCTTAGTTTTAATATCACTTGATTACTTATTGAAATTGAAATTGCCGAAATGAGGTTTAGGGGGGTACCCTTGCGGCAAGGGCAATAACTTTAAGACCAACCCAAATGTTTTGCTGTTAACATGCATAAATGGATTCAGCACACTCTGGAGCACATTTTAGACCTAGTCTGGTTTAGCGCAATAATTCTACCCTTTTCAAATGTTTTGGTTGTTTTCAACAAAAAATTCTTCTCAATCCTGCTTTACCGCAGAAAACGTGGCATACAACAAACCTGCCAAGATAAGCACCAGGTATACGTCGACAAAACGCGCGTTGCCGGGGTGCGGGGCGGTCAATGGCCGAGTGGGTCACGTGTTCGATTACAAAGGGAACCCTGACGCCAACTGCATCCACTCGGCCAACTTCTACCCCCGTGCGTGGTGGAGGGTGGACCTCGTTTACGTATACACCTTCCGGAAAGTGATCCTGTTCGCGAGAGATGGTAGGTTAGGTTAGATGGTTTGCGGAGAGCGGAAACAGAATTGGCCTAAGGCAGAGAGAGAGAGAGAGAGAGAGAGAGAGAGTCGCGTACGCGCGCACCCGCACACATAAACTTAGAACACACTGGACCATGTTACATACATATACACACACCGCAGCACACACACACACACACACACACACACACACACACACACACACACACACGAATACACACATGCATGCATGTTTATGATCACGAACACGTGCACACACACACACATACACACACACACACACATACCAGTTTTAGAATATGAGACATTACATTGTGATCATTACATTAACTTAATATAAAAAAAATAATTTTGGCTAAATGTCCCCCCTGCAAATGTTGGCTAAATGTCCGTTGGCTAAGTGTCCATTGGCTAAATGTCCGTTGGCTAAACGTCCTTTGGCTAAATGGCCGGCGCGCATCCAGACTGTCGACTTTCTTTAAAGGGGCACCCTAACGGTTGAGTTTTTGTAAGAAACACGTCGAGATCACCAGGAAAACACCCTTTACAGAGATTGCAACACTCACTTTGCTCTGGCTTCCTAGAAATCAAACCATTTATCGGCAATTCCTCCTTCGCGGAGGTGCTGGAAGTCAAATTATTTCACCCAAAGAGAAGGCGTGTGCCGTCTCTTTTATAATGGCAGCCAAATCGTTTGCACGAGATTTTCGCAATACATGCCTTTTCATTTATTTTTGTTTATTTTAAATTGTATAGTTTCACTCACAACAAAGGAAATAGCTCCATTTTTTAAAAACTGCATTACAAAAAAAGAAAACGCTTCAACCACAACGAGTGACCTCCACCCACCCCATCCAAAATGGCTACTCTCTCCGGCATCTCCGCCAAGGAGGAATCGCCGTTTTGACGGTTTAAT
>CM065710.1:28600384-28612884 GCA_017654935.2 Phymorhynchus buccinoides
TTCACCCTGTGCCCCCACCCTCCCCCCCAAAATAAAACAAATTGGGTAGGTGCTGCACTTGCGGCGATGAGCTCTACGGGTGAGAGCAGCCCGGATTTCACACAGATAAGTCTTTGTGACTAGAATATACCAAATACCAAATACTAATACCAAATAAGGAAAAACATGCAATCAAAATTAAAAAAATTCAATGTGTTACAGTAAAGGTTGGGGGCTATCTTAGAAAGATTGAAATGGGAGGCAAGGAGAAAAGATAGTGAAAATGAAGAGTGATTATCTTTTTATTTCTCTTAATAAACTCTCCAACAATATTACGTGACCAAATGCAATGAACATACATATTATCAAACAAATACACGAGTATCATTCATTAAAAGCAATGTGACTTTACTAAGCTAACTTGATGAACAGATAAATGTGTACCATTGAATCACAGGGTATATATATATATATTGGAAAATATATGAATGGCTGTCAGCAGTTAACCAGATTATCACTTTTTGATTGTTTTACTATTGTGCTTTATCATTGTTTGGGTATATTGGAAAGCATATGAATTGCTGTCATCAAACAACTGTCATTCTTTCATTGTTTTACTAAGGTGATTTATTTTTTGGCGGGTTGTTTTGTTTTTGTTAGTCTGTAAAAAGGGAACCTATGGTCACCAGAATGGAAGCTGCTCACTATGCCCGGCCAATTGCCAGTACTGTGACAACTGGTACGGATGTGATCCGGGTAAGTCTGTTCATTTAAATGTCCACCCAGTTTCCATGCTCTGATGGAGAAGAATAAGTTTTGCTTAAAGCACAGCAACAAAACATCAATTTCATCGTTTGACGTAGCCTGTGTCTGTATCACAACAGCTGACAACACTAATTGACATAGCCTCACAGCTAACAGCACAGCATGAATTGACATAGCCTGTGCGTGTATCACAACAGCTAACAGCACAGTATGAATTGACATAGCCTGTGTCTGTATCACAGCAGTTAACAACACGAATTAACATAGCCTGTGTGTGTATCACAACAGTTAGCAACACGAATTAACATAGCCTGTGTGTGTATCACAACAGTTAGCAACACGAATTAACATAGCCTGTGTCTGCATCACAACAGCTAACAGCACAGCACCAATTGACATAGAATGTGTCTGTATCACAACAGTTAGCAACGCGAAATTAACATAGCCTGTGTGTGTATCACAACAGTTAGCAACACGAATTAACATAGCCTGTGTCTGTATCACAACAGCTAACAGCACAGCACCAATTGACATGGCCTGCGTCTGTCTGTATCACAACAGCTAGCAACACGAATTGACATAGCCTGTGTCTGTATCACAACAGCTGACAACATGAATTGACATGGCCTGTGTGTGTGTATCACAACAGCTAACAACACGAATTGACATAGCCTGTGTCTGTCTGTATTACAACAGTTAACAACAGGAATTGACATAGCCTGTGTCTGTCTGTATCATAGCAACTAACAGCACGAATTAACATAGCCTGTGTCTGTATCACAACAGCTAACAACACGAATTGACATAGCCTGTGTCTGTCTGTATCATAACAACTAACAACACGAATTGACATAGCCTGTGTCTGTCTGTATCATAACAACTAACAACACGAATTGACATAGCCTGTGTCTGTCTGTGTTACAACAGCTAGCAACACGAATTAACATAGCCTGTGTCTGTCTGTATCATAACAACTAACAACACGAATTGACATAGCTTGCGTCTGTATGACAATAGCTGACAACATGAATTCACATAGCTTGTGTCTGTATCACAACAGCTGACAACACGAATTGACATAGCCTTTGTCTGTATCACAACAGCTGACAACACGAATTGACATAGCCTGCGTCTGTATCACAACAGCTAACAACACGAAATGACATAGCCTGCGTCTGTATCACAACAGCTAACAACACGAATTGACATAGCCTGTGTCTGTATCACAACAGCTGACAACATGAATTCACATAGCCTGTGTCTGTATCACAACAGCTGACAACACGAATTGACATAGCCTGTGTCTGTATCACAACAGCTGACAACACGAATTGACATAGCCTGCGTCTGTATCACAACAGCTAACAACACGAAATGACATAGCCTGCGTCTGTATCACAACAGCTAACAATACGAAATGACATAGCCTGCGTCTGTATCACAACAGCTAACAACACGAAATGACATAGCCTGCGTCTGTATCACAACAGCTAACAACATGAATTGACATAGCCTGCGTCTGTATCACAACAGCTAACAACATGAATTGACATAGCCTGCGTCTGTATCACAACAGCTGACAACATGAATTGACATAGCTTGTGTCTGTATCACAACAGCTAACAACACGAATTGACATAGCCTGTGTGTGTATCACAACAGCTGACAACACGAATTGACATAGCCTGTGTCTGTATCACAACAGCTGACAACATGAATTGACATAGTCTGTATCACAACAGCTGACACCACGAATTGACATAGCCTGTGTCTGTATCACAACAGCTGCCAACACGAATTGACATAGCCTGTGTCTGTCTGTATCACAACAGTTAGCAACACGAATTAACATAGCCTGTGTCTGTCACAACAGCTGCCAACACGAATTGACATAGCCTGTGTCTGTCTGTGTCACAACAGTTAACAACACGAATTGACATAGTCTGTGTCTGTCTGTATCACGACAGTTAACAGCACAAATTGACATACCCTGTGTCTGTATGACAACAGCTGACATCACGAGTTGGCATAGTCTGTGTCTGTCTGTATCGCAACAGTTGACAGCACGAGTTGACATAGTCTGTGTCTGTCTGTATCACGACAGTTAACAGCACAAATTGACATACCCTGTGTCTGTATGACAACAGCTGACAACACGAGTTGGCATAGTCTGTGTCTGTCTGTATCACAACAATTAACAGCACGAGTTGACATAGTTGTCTGTATCACGACAGTTAACAGCACAAATTGACATACCCTGTGTCTGTATGACAACAGCTGACAACACGAGTTGGCATAGTCTGTGTCTGTCTGTATCGCAACAGTTGACAGCACGAATTGACATAGTCTGTGTCTGTCTGTATCACGACAGTTAACAGCACAAATTGACATACCCTGTGTCTGTATGACAACAGCTGACAACACGAGTTGGCATAGTCTGTGTCTGTCTGTATCGCAACAGTTGACAGCACGAGTTGACATAGTCTGTGTCTGTCTGTATCACGACAGTTAACAGCACAAATTGACATACCCTGTGTCTGTATGACAACAGCTGACAACACGAGTTGGCATAGTCTGTGTCTGTCTGTATCACAACAGTTAACAGCACGAGTTGACATACCCTGTGTCTGTATGACAACAGCTGACAACATGAATTGACATAGCCTGTGTCTGTATCACAACAGTTAACAGCACGAATTGACATAGTCTGTGTCTGTCTGTATCACAACAGTTGACAACACGAATTGACATAGCCTGTGTCTGTCTGTATCACAACAGTTAAGAACACAAATTGACATACCCTGTGTCTGTATGACAACAGCTGACAGCACGAGTTGACATAGTCTGTGTCTGTCTGTATCACAACAGTTAACAGCACGAGTTGACATAGTCTGTGTCTGTCTGTATCACAACAGTTAAGAACACACATTTACGTAGCCTGTGTCTGTATGACAACAGCTGACAACACGAGTTGGCATAGTCTGTGTCTGTCTGTATCACAACAATTAACAGCACGAGTTGACATAGTCTGTGTCTGTCTGTATCACAACAGTTAAGAACACACATTGACATAGCCTGTGTCTGTATGACAACAGCTGACAACACGAGTTGACATAGTCTGTGTCTGTCTGTATCACAACAATTAACAGCACGAGTTGACATAGTCTGTGTCTGTCTGTATCACAATAGTTAAGAACACACATTTACGTAGCCTGTGTCTGTATGACAACAGCTGACAACACGAGTTGACATAGTCTGTGTCTGTCTGTATCACAACAGTTAACAGCACGAGTTGACATAGTCTGTGTCTGTCTGTATCACAACAGTTAAGAACACACATTTACGTAGCCTGTGTCTGAATCACAGCATGATGATGACTGCCCTCTTTCTCTCTTAGCTCTTCCAGTGAAACACAATGCTGCAATTCACAAGAGGATAGCAGAAAGCACAGGGCAATCTAATGGATTTGGAGGAGCTACGGATGGCATGTTCTTGCCACAGATGGTGCGTTGCTTCAGACAGAGTGTCAACGAGGGTGAACAATTCTGGGTTAGAGTGGATCTTGAACACACCTTCAAGGTCTTCTACTACCGTATTCACTCTTACGACAATATCAACAGTAAGTTCAAAGTGTTGCTCCAAGAGAGAACACACATTTAGAGAGAGACAAGAGAGACAACACGAGTTGATAGAGTGTCTGAGAGTATCACAACAATTAACAGCACGAGGTCAAGAAAAGTCTGGGGTAACATGGGAACTGAAGTGAAAGGGTTACGTAGGTGTCTGTATGAGACAGACGGAGAACTAGGAAAGAGAAATCGAAAGAGGAAGAGAGTGAAATGAGACAGAGAGATAAATGTGGAAGAGATGATATTCTGAGCAAGATTCTGTAGCAAAATTCCACCCAAAAAATTGATACAAAACACTCACGCCGTTCTATAAGGTGACTAAAATGTAACCAACAAAATCACTCATTACATGAAAAGTTTAGTAATCGAGCTATCATTTTGATTTTTAGGGTGTATGAAGAAGATTTAACACATTAAAGGTAACCACAAAATTCCAATTGGTGAAGTCAAGAACATAAAATTTCCACAGTAATCCATTTTCTTGTGCAAAAACACTTTTGCAGAAAATTGTCAATTGCAATGCAAACTGTTTCCTAAACAATGGCTTCCTTTTCAGCCTTAAGCATGTACATTCAAGGCTGTAGTATACATTGACTTTGTCAGCCCACATACTATTACATGGGTACATCAGTATATAATGTCCTAAAAGGGTGCCACACGCTTGTTTTTGTCCACACTGGCGTAAAACTATATATCATAATAACTTGAAACATTCTGCTTTTAACATGCACAGTTTGGAAGATGACGTCTGAGCAAGATTCTGTCAAAAATAAAGCCATGTTTGCAGCTGAGCCTGTAAAAAGTAACACCTGACAACATAAAAAATTCATTTCTCCATTTTTACCAATTGAAAAGATTGAAGACATTAGTTGGCGAAAATCCATGCGAATTTGGATTCTGTTTATGGCACGACCTTACGTGTCCTGCTGCATAGTCTGTTTCCGATCGAGCTTTTTGAAGCATGTACATTGGCTTTGAAGATACTAGCCCACATACTATTAAGGGTACATCATATATAATGACACTCAAAAACGAACAAACTTTTCTTTAGGTGAAAGGACTGGAAGCTGAAATTCAATTTATTTTTATTTAAGAAATAAGCCACAGACGTACTGTGTTATATGGTAAATTGCCAGGATTCTGCGACAAATCTTTGCCCTGAAAAATGAGACACAAGATGGATGCCCTTGTTCTGAAGTGGAGACATGAAAAAGCAGTGTGTAAAATGATGTGATTACAAAAGACGAAACTAGAGAGTATGTTTGTGGCTTCCCCTTCAAGCCGGTATATCAGATGTAGGTGTGCTGATCCAGGTTAACAATTTGTCCCGCTGCAGAATTTTGAGAACCGGAAGTGGTTTTCTTCTCTCTTTTATAGATTACCACTGACCATGTCATCGTTGATATTCTGCATGATATGTAGGCAATCACTGATCATAAATAGTTTAGTATTTTATGTGGAAACCATTTTCCATAAACTGACAAACTATGTTCATGAGCAGCCCTTAGCTGTCGGCACTAGTAAAAACCTGCTACTTCACGAAAACGCTGGTCCTCTCAAGGTCAAGGTCACTATGACCTATCCTGATAAGCATGCCATCCAAGTCCTTCCCCATTCACTCTCCGGACCTAACTTTACCCCACGCTGGTTTTGATTATTCATGTTATTAAAGCAGAAGTTAGCAAAACAAGAATATGTTCTAGTCCAAGGCCTACAAAAAGTAGGGATTTCACAGTTCCATACCTCTATTCTGTCGGAGTTCCAAAACGTACTTGAATCAAATCCAAAACGATTGAAAATGTGTGTGGTTATCCAAGAAGGGTCGTTTACAGAAATGTAAAAGTTTTGTGTAAATCCACTGTTCAGTTGCCGTTTTACAACTGTATTAGAACATACTATAATTTTTTTTATTTTTTTTTATTGTTAGGCCCACCGCCACGTAAAAACGAATGAAATGGTGTTTTTTCTTGATAACACAAATAAAGGTAATTGCAAAAGCTTTTTTTTTTTCAACTGAAAAAGGGATTATTCTGAAAATGGGCTACCAATGAAACCGTTCTTCTGGAGTTCTCGAAGGCATCTTGGAAATTACAAATGGTTGTGATCTTTAAGGAATTACATTTCATTTATAAATCTTAACAGAAGAAAATCTAAATGAATGCTCCATAATCAAAACTGTTATTGGCAATTTTACGAAAAAAGTTTCAGGCACCCTGTGTTGTCAACGAGCAGTAGCCACAAACAATCGCATGCTCGTGTGTTTTGACAGGACCAGCGAGACTGAAGGACTTTTACTCCGCGGTGAGCGATCAGGCCACTTTGGATTCCGGTGTCCCACCAGAGGACGTTCTGTGCCATCACTTCTCGGGAGACATCCCGGACAGAAGCAACCACACTGCAAACTGTAGTGAACCCAAGTTTGGCCGCTACTTCTTCCTCACCAGGCTAGGCGACAGAGGGTTCAAGTTATGTGAACTGGAAGTCTTTGGACACCGGGTGTATGGTAAGCAAGATGTTCAAGAACAACATTCTTAAATAATAATAATGGAAGTGTAGTGAACCTAAGTTTGGCCGCGAAGGGTTCAAATTCTGTGAACTGGATGTCTTTGGACACCTGGTGTATGGTAAACAAGATGTTCAAGAACAACATTCTTAAATACTACTACTACTACTACTACTACTACTACTACTACTACTACTACTACTACTACTACTACTACTACTACTAATAATAATAATAATAATAATAATACTAATAATAATACTAATGATAATAATGGAGGTGTAGTGAACCCAAGATTGGCCGCTACTTCTTCCTCGCCAGGCGAGGCAACGAAGGGTTCAAGTTCTGTGAACTGGAAGTCTTTGGACACCGGGTGTATGGTAAACAAGTTGTTCAAGAACAACATTCTTAAATAATAATAATAATGATAATAATGGAGGTGTAGTGAACCCAAGTTTGGCCGCTACTTCTTTCTCGCCAGGCGAGGCAACGAAGGGTTCAAGTTCTGTGAAGTGGGAAGTCTTTGGACACCGGGTGTATGGTAAAACAAGTTGTTCAAGAAGAGTTACAAATAACAGTAGTGGCGATGGTGGTTGTGGGTGTGATGGCAATGCTGTGGAAATGTTTCTGACTTCCTGGCCATTTGGGTTGAAATTCTGTGAAGTGGGAGTGTTTGGACACCGGGTGTATGGTAAAACAAGTTGTTCAAGAAGAGTTACAAATAACAGTAGTGGCGATGGTGGTTGTGGGTGTGATGGCAATGCTGTGGAAATATTTCTGACTTCCTGGCCATTTGGGTTGAAATTCTGTGAAGTGGGAGTGTTTGGACACCGGGTGTATGGTAAAACAAGTTGTTCAAGAAGAGTTACAAATAACAGTAGTGGCGATGGTGGTTGTGG
This sequence comes from Phymorhynchus buccinoides, assembly GCA_017654935.2. Classification (NCBI taxonomy): domain Eukaryota; kingdom Metazoa; phylum Mollusca; class Gastropoda; order Neogastropoda; family Raphitomidae; genus Phymorhynchus; species Phymorhynchus buccinoides. Next base: position 28,608,160 of record CM065710.1, read on the forward strand.
GTGTGATGGCAATGCTGTGGAAATGTTTCTGACTTCCTGGCCATTTGGGTTGAAATTCTGTGAAGTGGGAGTGTTTGGACACCGGGTGTATGGTAAACAAGTTGTTCAAGAAGAGTTATAAGTAACAGTAGTGGTGATGGTGGTTGTGGGTGTGATGGCAATGCTGTGGAAATGTTTCTGACTTCCTGGCCATTTGGGTTGAAATTCTGTGAAGTGGGAGTGTTTGGACACCGGGTGTATGGTAAACAAGTTGTTCAAGAAGAGTTATAAGTAACAGTAGTGGTGATGGTGGTTGTGGGTGTTATTGCCCTTAAAATGTTTCTGACTTCCTGGCCATTTGGGTTGAAATTCAGTGAAGTGGGAGTGTTTGGACATCGGGTGTACGGTAAACATGCTGTTCAAGAAGAACTTTATAACAATAATAATAATAATGGAGGTAGTAGTGGTGGAGATGTTGATGAGATTGTTGTGAAAATGTTTTGGACTTCTTTGCCATTATGGTTTTAAAATCTGTGAAGTGAGTTTTTGAACACTGTATAAAAAAAAAGTCATGTAGTAACGAAAAAAAAAGCACGTGTATTGAATTGTTGCCAAATTATCTCCAACTTCTTTGGGCAGTTGCTTTTAAATTCTGTGAACAGCAGTTTTGTAAAAAAAATACTTCAAACTTCTTGGCCAAGGTATTTTCAGTCCTGTGAAATGGAAGTATTTGGACATTGTTTGTAATGAATGGTAAAAGAAGAACGAAGGAAGGGGAGGGGCAACTACATTGTCGTAAAAAGTGTGTGTGTGTGTCGTGTGTGTGTGTGTGTGTGTGTGTGTGTGTGTGTGTGTGTGTGTGTGTGTGTGTGTGTGTGTGTGTGTGTGTTTACAGTCCTCAATAACGGGGCAGGCTGTAACGACACAAACAAAATGGCTGTCTGCCTCAAAGGTTCTTTCTGTCACACAGGCTCCTGCAGTAAGACTGACTTCCGTCTGTTTGTCTGTCTGCCTGGCTGTCTGTCTGTCCTCTCTATGTCTCCTTTGTTGCCAGTGTGTCTGTTAGCTGTTTGTATCTGTGTTTTTGTGTGCTTGGTATCTGTTTTTGTCTGTGGGTTCTTTGTGTGTGCCTGCTAGCTGTTTTTGTCTGTGTTTTTGTTTGCTTGGTGTCTATGTTTGTCTGTGTTTTCTGTGAGCCTGATAGCTGTTTTTGTCTGTGTGTTTTTGTGTGCTTAGTGTCTGTTTTTATCTGGGTTTGTTTGTGTGCCTGATAGTTGTTTTTGTCTGTGTGTTTTTGTGCGCCTTTTAGCTGTTTTGTCTGTGTGTTTTTGTGTGCCTTTTAGCTGTTTTTGTTTGTGTGTTTTATGTGCTTTTTAGCTGTTTTTATCTGTTTTAGTATGCCTCATAGCTGTTTTTATTTGAGTGTTTTAGTTTGCCTCATAGCTGTTTTTATTTGTGTTTTTGTGTGCCTTTTAGCTGTTTTTGTCTGTGTGTTTTATGTGCATTTTAGCTGTTTTTAATCTGTGTTTTAGTATGCCTCATAGCTGTTTTTATTTGTGTGTTTTTGTGTGCCTCATAACTGTTTTTGTCCGTGTATTTTTGCGTGCCTCCTAGCTGTTTTTGTCTCTGTGTTTCTGTACACCTGTTAGCTATTTTTGTTTGTGTGTTTTTGTGTGCCTGCTAGCTATTTTTGGCTCTGTGTGTTTTTGTGTGCATTGACAGCTTTTGTCTCTGTGTGTTTCTGTGTGCTTGGTGGTTGTTGTTTTTTGTCTGTGCATTTTGTGTGTGTGTGTGTGTGTGTGTGTGTGTGTGTGTGTGTGTGTGTGTGTGTGTGTGTCCTTTTACTGTCTCTAGTCATACTGAGTGTGGCTGTGCGTGTGTGTGTGTGTGTGTGTGTGTGTGTGTGTGTGTGTGTGTGTGTGTGTGTGTGTGTGTGTGTGTGTGTGTGTGTGTGTGTGTGTGTGTGTGTGTGTGTGTCCTTTTACTGTCTCTAGTCATAATGTGTGTGTGGCTGTGCGTGTTGTGTGTGCGTGTGTATGCGTGTTTATGTGTGTGTGTGTGTGTATCCTTTTACTGTCTCCAGTCCGAATGTGTGTGGCTGTGCGTGTGAGTGTGTGTGTGTGTGTGTATGTGCGTGTGCGTGTGTGTGTGTGTGTGTGTGTGTCCTTTTACTGTCTCTAGTCATACTGAGTGTGGCTGTGCGTGTGAGTGTGTGTGTGTGTGTGTGTGTGCGTGCGTGTGCGTGTGCGTGCGTGTGCGTGTGTGTGTGTGTGTGTGTGTGTGTGTGTGTGTGTGTGTGTGTGTGTGTGTGTGCGAGCGCGTGCGTGTGTGTGCGTATCCTTTTACTGTCTCCAGTCTGAATGTGTGTGGCTGTGCGTGTGAGTGTGTGTGTGTGTCCTTTTTACTGTCTCTAGTCATAATGTGTGTGACTCTGTGTGGGGGGTGTGGGGGTATGTGCGTGCGTGTGTGCGCGCTTGCTTGTGTGTGTCTACTATCTTGTGCACTACGTACATGCGTTGCTCAGTATCTGTCTGTGCTATGGCAGGAATCACAGTGCCTCACCCGTGCAGCACTGTCGATGACCACTGCGTTCCTGAGGCCGAATGCGATGATGACAAGTGCAGTAAGTCAGTGCTCATTGAATCGTTTTGTAGGGCCTTTTGCATCTCTCTCTCTCTCTCTCTCTCTCTCTCTCTCTCTCTCTCTCTCTCTCTCTCTCTCTCTCTCTCTCTCTCTCTCTCTCTCTCTCTCTCTCTCTCTCTCTCTCTATTATATTATAGGAGAAATGTTAAAGCAAGCTAACTTACCAATCGTTGATTTTCTTGTTAAATTGTTTAACCTACTTTTTGAGAATGGCCAGTTTCCTAGTGAGTGGGCAAAATCGATTATCATTCCAATCCATAAAAAGGGTGACGTCAATAACCCGGATAATTACAGGGGAGTCGCTCTCACTAGCGTAATAAGTAAAGTTTATACATTTATTTTAAACAGGAGATTAACACAATGGGCTGAAAGAGAGGAAAAAATAATTGAAGAGCAGGCAGGGTTCTGATCTAAATATAGTACTACAGACCACATATTTACATTATACACACTCGTACAAAAGTATTTACTGAACAACAAGAAACTGTTTATCGCGTTCGTAGACTTCAAGAAAGCCTTCGATTCAGTAAATCGTAATGTCCTTTGGAATGTTCTTCGCAAAAGTGGAGTAAACGGTAAACTGTACAGCGCAGTGCGTGCTGTATATGATCAAGTGCTTGCGTGTGTGTGTGGAAAAAATGTGTGTTCAGATTATTTTGAATGTCCCAATGGAGTGAAACAGGGATGTTTACTTAGCCCTCAGTTATTTTCATTTTTTGTTAATGAGCTAGCAGTAGAACTAATAAAGAATGGAAAACATGGAATACAAATCACCCCAGGTGCAATGGAGATCTTCCTTTTATTATTCGCAGATGACGTTATTCTATTGTCTGGCACGGTTACAGGTTTGCAAAATCAGCTAAGCTACTTAAAAAGAGAATCTGATCGCTTAGGTTTAACGGTTAACTTAAGTAAAACAAGTATAATGGTTTTCAGAATGGGTGGGCACCTGTCAACACATGAAAAATGGTTCTATGGGAATGAAGAGGTTAAAGTGGTTAACACCTACAAATATCTGGGAATTATATTTTCAAGTTTAAATTATAATTGGGATGAGTATGCAAGAAAAGGGAAAAAAGGTGTTATTGAAATTTTGAAAACATTGAAAAAACTTAATAGTATAGATTGTAAATTATTTTGGAAGTTGTTTAATACACAAATAGAGCCATTACTGTTGTATGCTTCTGAGGTTTGGGGACTAAATACAAGTTTACAATTATAAAAAGTCCATACTTATGCAATTAAACGCTTGTTACGGGTGCCTATTCATTCTTCAAACACTGTTTTGTATGAAGAAACAGGAAGATACCCTCTATGCATAAGAGCAGTTGTAAGATCTATTAAATACTGGTTAAAATTACTAAGACTTCCACAATCACGTTTGTGTCGACAAGCCTATACTATGATGCTATTGCAACTTGAACTAAATAAAGAAAATTGGGCTTATCGGATAAAGAAGGTGTTATCTGAAAATGGATTCGGTATTGTATGGCTATCACAAGGAGTCGGAAATGAAAAATGTTTTGTAGAAGACTTTAAAGATAGACTTGTGTGTTCATTCAAGCAGAACTGGCATGCAGACTTGGAATCGAAAGACAAATACAAATGGTTCTTTTCATTTAAAAATGTTTTTCAACCTGAACAATATCTTGAAAGAATCAGAATAAACTTTGCTAGATTTCGACTACGAACATTAGGCTTCAACGCTAACAAGAGATGGTTTCAAACATATTCAGATATAGAAACACCATGCCCTTTATGCAAAACAGGAGTGGATGACGAAAGTCAGTTTTTATTCCATTGTAAAGTGTATGACAATGTTAGGCAAAAATGTTTTGTTTTCAACCCAGATATTATTGAAAGAAAAAATGTTGCTTCACTTTTGTCGTCTGACAATGAAGCTGTGTTGAAGTCAGTAGCCAAATTTATAGCTGAGGCACAAACAGTGCGCCAGAAAAGTTTGACGGCAGTGCATAATGCTACTAATACTGTTGTTTAGATTATGGATGTTAAAGGGTGTCTACACCTCATTTAAATATTATGCAGCAATAATTATGTTATCCGTGGGTTATTGTGTGAAAGGTCGAGAGAAGCTTATCTTCT
>CM065710.1:28617884-28622884 GCA_017654935.2 Phymorhynchus buccinoides
TAGCAGCAGTAGCAGCAGTAGTAGTAGTAGTAGTAGTAGTAGTAGTAGTAGTAGTAGTAGTAGTAGTAGTAGTAGTAGTAGTAGTACATATAGTAGTAGTAGTAGTAGTAAAGCGTAGTAAGTAACTCACTGGGCTGGACTGGCTGGCAGTGCTTACTTCCCTTGGACTATAAACCTGACTGAATGAGAAAGAGAGAGAGAGAGGTGTGTGTGTGTGTGTGTGTGTGTGTGTGTGTGTGTGTGCTGTGTGTGTGTGTGTGTGTGTGTGTGTGTGTGTGTGTGTGTGTGTGTCTGTCTGTCTGTCTGTGTGTCTGTGTGTGTGTGTGTGCGTGTGTGTGTGTGCGCACGCTGTGTGTGTGTGTGTGTGTGTGTGTGTGTGTGTGTGTGCACGCACATTCGAAGTGTAGCGAGCAGGTTTGCTAGTAGACATTTAAAAGGAAGAACACACACACACATACACACACACACACACACACACACACACACACACACACACACACACACACACACACACACACACACACACATGATATCATATCATGATTTATGATATGCTTGTTATTGCACCTGTTTCTGCTTTTATGCAAGTATGGTACTTTTTATGGGTCCTGTTGATGCTTTGACAATAACGTCTTAATATAGAACTTATTCTCTTTTTGTGTGATCTTGGTATTTCATCTAATTAATTTTATCTTGGTATTTAATTAATTATGTTCTAATAATGTCTAAATGTAATGCTCTTCCCCCATGTTTGTGATGCTTAATATTTCATTGTCTTGTTGCGTTTGTTGATGTGTATTGCACCTGCAAACAAATTCTCCATGAGAGATAATAAAGTATTCTTGACTTGACTTGACTTGACTTGACTTGACACACACGTTTTGTCATGCAATGATTTCCGGGCAGGGAGAACACGGGGAGCCAACTGCACAAAGTCAGAGGAGTGCACTGCCGGCGCCATCTGTCAGAACTCTGAGTGTACATGTCAACCTCATCGCTACAGCGAGCCCGATCCCAACGACCTCCTATGTAGTAAGCGATAAATGTTATTTATTTTTGTTTGTGGCTCAAGCCACAAACCTATAACTCACTTTGTCGGTCGGTCGGTCGGTCGGTCTGTCTGTCTGTCTGTCTGTCTGTCTGTCTGTCGGCCGGTCGGTCGGTCCAAAATTGTCGCACATTTTGACAAAATGTCGCACTTCAAATCGAGGCTACACTTCAAATAAAGGCCGCACTTTAAAATGATGTATTTTAAAAGCGTACAAAATAATAAACATACGTAATACAGACACTACAACAGACACGACGAGTATGCGGTGCTTCTTTTGATGAGTATAAGTAGGATACATAGTTTTAAATGTTTTCCAAAAGATATAAAAAGTTACGAAATGGTGCAGAGATAACATTCTGGTTTACAGATTAAAATTATTGAAAAGCCAGGGGAGGTGACTCATGATTGGAGTGGTTAAAAATAGACCGCGTGCCACAAACTATTGCGATTTCGCGCTTGTTTTTCAATGACAATGATGAAGCCAAGTGTACATATAACCCTCTTTTCTGTAGTGAACTTTAGGGATTCCGATGTAGTGAGCGATAAATGTTATAATAAGGTGAGGTAAAAAGGCACCATTTTCGGGGGCATTCATTGCCTTTTGCGTGCGAATGACTATTTCAAGTTTTGAATGGTTAGGATAATATGCTGTAGTGTGGCTGAGCCTCTGTCGATTACATTTAATACAAATTTTCTGTAGGTTCAGATAGAAAAGAAAATGGGATTTCTTGCTGAGGGAGGTGGGAAAGGGGTGGTTAGCCCCACCTTACCATGATAATTATATAGGAGCGTGTTTATAATGACAATGATGCAGCCAAGTGTACATGTCACCCTCTTTTCTGTAGTGAACTAGAGGGATTCCGGTGTAGTGTGCGATACATGTTGGGGCAAAAAGGCACAATTTAAAAAACAAAAATTTGGTTGCATCTATTTCCTCTTGCTTGCGAATGATTCTTTGAAGTTTTAAGCGGTTAGGATATGTCGCAGTGTGCCTGGGCCTCTGTCGTTGACATTTAATACACAATGTCTGTAGGTTCTTCTTCTTCTTCTTATTCTTCTACTAATAATGTCCACCTGCCGTAGCCGGTAATTACTGACATGTACTGGGGTTAAAAAAAAATTAAGCAGCACAAGAGAAACAAAAATAAAGCTAGATAGATAAGAGGGCGTGCATGGCTGAGGACCCCTGGCTAGTCCCAGAGCACGGGGCAAAAATAGGGTAGTGTGTTTTTATTCAGGGAGCTTCAGCACCTTCGAGATGGAGCTGAGCGTGGGGGACTGGACGGTTTCTGGTGGAAGGGAGTTCCAGTCGCGGACGGTTCGGGGGAAGAAAGAGTTGTTGCGGTAGTCGGTTCTAGCGGGGATTCTTTGGAACTGTTTGTTGTGGTTTTGTCTTTGCTGCTGAGGGAGGGGGGGGGGGGGGGGGGGGGCATGGGTTTGAGGGCGATGCATCGCACACAGGTCAGTCCATTTATGATCTTGTAGATCATGGATAGCCTGGAAGCGCGGCGGCGCTCAGCCAGAGATGGCCATTGTAGCTGGTGGAGCATGGTGCTGACACTGGATGTATTTCTGTGTCTATTTAGCACGTAGGTTCAAAGAGAAAAGAAGAAGGATTTCTTATTTAGGGAGGCGTGAAGGGGGCGTTTTGTTTCCTATAGGAGACAATGATGAAGCTAAATGTACATGTCAACCTCTTCTCTTTAATGAACCATGAGGGATCCCGTTGTAGTAAGCGATGAATGTATAGGAGCGTGTTTATGATGACAATGATGAGGCCAAATGTACATGTCAACCTCTTCTCTACAATGAACCATGAGGGATCCTATGTAGTAAGCGATGAATGTATAGGAGCGTGTTTATTACTTTTATGACAATGATGAGGCCAAATGTACATGTCAACCTCTTCTCTACAATGAACCATGAGGGATCCCGGTGTAGTAAGTAATGAATGTATAGGAGCGTGTTTATGATGACAATGATGAGGCCAAATGTACATGTCAACCTCTTCTCTATAATGAACCATGAGGGATCCTGGTGTAGTAGGCGATGAATGCATAGGAGCGTGTTTATAATGACAACGATGAGGCCAAATGTACATGTCAACCTTTTCTGCGGGCCTAAAGTATAAACCCCTATAGGCCCCCTATGTAGTAAGCGATAAGCGTGGCTGGTGCATCTCTGGGTCCCATTAGCACCTCTGGGTGTTTCTATTTCATTCTTGATGAAACCGAATGTATGCTTACTTATCAACCTCTCTATATTTAGTAAACCGAAGGGTTCTTGATGTAAAAAGTAATTACTCTATATCAACGTGGTTTTTTTTTATGATAATGATAAATCCCTCCTGCAAAACGAGCTACAGAAAGTTCTCTTTCTTTCCTCGCACCATCAGAGACTGGAACTCCCTTCCACCTGAGGCGGTAACATCAGCCTCGGTGGAAGGCTTCAAGTCCCGGATTTAAATAAGCAACGCCCCCCTCCCTATCCCACCACCTCCATGCAGTACCTCCAGGATCGTTCCACCATCTTTATATCTATCAATGTCCCACGCGTGCCTGTTCCAGGCCGGAAGACGTTAATTAGATTTTTCTTCTATTTTCCCACGGGCAGAAACTAGTGGAGGGAGCTGGGGGGGTGGGGGGGGGGGGGGGGGGGGGGGGGGGTTGTCCAGCTCCCTCAGTGAATGGAGGCACGAGACACCCACCCACTGCCTAATGATACCTTCTTGTTCGTGATGTGTTTCTTCTTTCTTCTTCTCTCTGCACCTACCAAAGCTCTCGCACTCTTCGTTCTTCTTCCCAGAAACTTCTGAAAGTTCCTAAGCGGTCCTTGAAATCTTCGGGTGAGAGGGCGTTTAGTTTCGTTGCACCAAGCGTTTGGAATTCTCTCCCTGACCATACCCGTAACCAGTCCACTCTTCCTTCATTCAAGTCCCAACTAAAAACCCACTTCTTCAGGAAAGCTTTCTCTCTGTAAAGTCTATGATCCTTTCCCCACTCTTGTCTTCCAGCTCATTGACGTTGAGTATGAGGTTAATGCGTGCGCATGTGGTATGGGGTGGTGGGAAGTAGGGGGGAGGGCGGGGTGGGGATGGTGTGGGGTTGTGGGGCGGAGGGATGATTGTGGTGGGGGTGGGGGGTGGGGGGGAGGAATGAAGGGAGGTGGGTGTTAGTGTGTTGTGTTCTGATTATATGCAATGCATTCTCTAATGTATTCATTGTCATAGAGATGTTTGGTGAGGATACGTGAACCAGTCTGTTAGAAATGTTTGTACGAATGGTGAGTGAAAAGCGCATTGAGTTGCTTAGCAAGATTATGCGCTATATAAGCATTATTATTTGTTTTTTCCTCATCCCCCAAAACACTCATTAGAGCCATTGCCAGGACTCATCAGTGCTGACTGTGGTCAAGGTCAGACGTGTACGATGGGGCAATGCCAGAACAACACGTGCACCTGTACCGACGGTTCTTCCTTGTATGCCCAGGACTATTCGTGCAGTACGTCTTTGATAAAGTAGAAGCATCTCTCTCTCTCTCTCTGTTTCGGTCTCTGTCTCTGTCTCTCTGTCTGTCTGCCTCTCTCTCTCTCTCTGTTTCTCTCTCTCTCTGTTTCTCTCTCTCTCTCTCTCTCTCTCTCTCTCTCTCTGTTTCTCTATCTCTCTCTATCTCTCTCTATCTCTCTCTTTCTCTCTCTCTCTGTGTGTGTGTGTGTCTCTCTCTCTCTCTCTCTCTCTCTCTCTCTCTCTCTCTCTCTCTCTCTCTCTCTCTCTCTCTCTCTCTCTCTCTCTCTGCCTGGTTGTGTTTGGATTTTCAATGATGTATGATTTTGTTAGAATTGTTATTTTGATTCATTGTGTTCCCCTTCCCCACCCCTCCATATGATACGGGCAGAAAGGCCTATTCATTAACATTTTCGACCTCTCTCTCTCTCTCTCTCTCTCTCTCT
>CM065710.1:28627884-28647884 GCA_017654935.2 Phymorhynchus buccinoides
ATACAAATATGGTGGGAACAATACTGGAGGCAATGCCCGGAGGCAGTACGAAACCAGTAAAGTCCCGATTTTTTTATTAATGCAGATAGCTGTAGCGGTAACCACGCCTCGGTTAAACCTCATCGGCTATGGTACCGCCACATTTAATTTTTAGACTTAAAATTGAAAGTTTGTGTATCAAACTATCATCGTTCATTACAAGCTCACAGTAGGAAAGTAAAACTACTATTTGACGACAACGTTGACTGTTGCAATGATGATAGCAGTGAGGAAAGAGGATGTGTGCTTTGACATTGTACTAAAGCATCAATTAATTCGGAGAAAAAAAAGAATGATAACTCTTGAAAAGCTCTACATCAATCAATAGACAGTTTTCGGAGAAAAAAACTAGGGGAGAGCACTTCGTGAAAATTAGAGTTGTTTACTTCCATTAGTGTGTAATTCTATGTCTGTTTGTTTGTCTGACCGCCTTTGGGTGTTTGTGTAATTTTTATTTCCCATTCTTTATGCTAGGGGAAGACGGGGTAAAAAGCGCATAGGCGAGTAAGAAGCCCACCCCAATTATCTCATGAAATGAAGCAAATTTCAGTCTCATTTTGCCCATGAGACGAGCGTTAATGTCTAGCATTCGTCTCATGGGCAAATTTGACTAAACTTTTCTTTATTTCATGAGATAATTGGGGTGGGCTTCTTACCCGCCCATGCGCTTTTTACCCCGTCTTCCCCTAACTCTTGAAAAGGTCTACATCAATCAATAGACAGTTTTCGGAGAGAAAAAAACTAGGGGAGAGCACTTCGTGAAAATTAGAGTTGTTTACTTCCATTAGTCAGTCAAATACCATAGCAACAATGCAACAAATGGCGTCGAAGCTTGAAACCGCAGGATGCGAGTCAGCGACTTGCAAACATTTTTTAAGGAAAAACTAGGGGCCACAAACTGTTAAAACTTGCAAAATGTGACGTAAAGATATAAATTACATAAAATGTTAGAATGACGCACGGTGTTGTATGTCTGCTCAAGCACACGAGTCGATAGGCTACGAGAGCTGATAGTAGAGTGACTTCCCCTGTTTGACCGATTGAATTAGGCAAGATCATTCCCACACACCGTGAAATTACTCTCCTTAATTATTTCTGAACACTTCCTATAGTAGGTAGTTGATAAATAGTCGGGGAAGACGGGGTAAAAAGCCCATGGGCGGGTAATAAAGCAAATTTCAGTCAAATTTGCCCATGAGACGAATGCTAAACATTAACACTCGTCTCATAGGCAAAATGTGACTGAAATTTTCTTTGGTTCATGAGATAATTGGCATGGGCTTCTTACCCGCTCGTGGGCTTTTTACCCCGTCTTACCCTCCATGTTTATTATTAACATTTCGTTGTGCTCTTGTTGTGAGGCTACATGCCTTTCCATATGCGTTTATCACCGTTGGTATAGATTGTTAGTAAAAATCATTATTATGTCAACAGAAGTGACTGTTGGTGGAACCTGCAATACAGAGGACCGCTTCTGTGCCGAGAGACTGGTGTGTTCCAATGAAACATGTAGTAAGTGAAATAAGTTTGTATTGCATTGGAATATTTTGTAAGTAGAACAACTCTGTATTCCAATGGAATATGTAGTAAGTGAAACGATTTTGTGTTCCAATGGAATAATTTTTGTAGTATGTGGGCCCATCAGTAAATAATGTCATTACTGTTGTAAAACAGCAACTGAGCAGTGGATTTACATGCAACTTTTACAAGACCCTTCTCTGGTAATCACACACATTTTCAAGTGTTTTGGTTTTGATTAAAGTACGTTTCGGTACTCCGACAGAAAGAAGGCGTTGATCTGTGAAATCGATGCTTTTTGCATGCCTTGGACAGGAGAATATTCCCGTTTTTCTAACTTCTCTTTTAATAACAAGAATAGCGTGTGCGTGTAAATCTTATCACGTTGATTTCAGCATTTAGGCTAAAAGATGTGTCCTTGTGCAATATGAGGTAAACGGTTGTGTGCGTGTAAACCTTATTACGTTGATTTCAGCATTTAGGCTAAAAGATGTGTCATAGTGCAATATGAGGTAAACGGTTGTGTGCATGTAAACCTTATGTTGATTTCAGCATTTAGGCTAAAAGATGTGTCCTAGTGCAATATGAGGTAAACGGTTGTGTGCATGTAAACCTTATTACGTTGATTTCAGCATTTAGGCTAAAAGATGTGTCCTTGTGCAATATGAGGTAAACGGTTGTGTGCATGTAAACCTTATTACGTTGATTTCAGCATTTATGCTAAAAGATGTGTCCTAGTGCAATATGAGGTAAACGGTTGTGTGCGTGTAAACCTTATTACGTTGATTTCAGCATTTATCGTGTCATAGTGCAATATGAGGTAAACGGTTGTGTGCATGTAAACCTTATTACGTTGATTTCAGCATTTAGGCTAAAAGATGTGTCCTAGTGCAATATGAGGTAAACGGTTGTGTGCATGTAAACCTTATTACGTGGATTTCAGCATTTAGGCTAAAAGATGTGTCCTAGTGCAATATGAGGTAAACGGTTGTGTGCGTGTAAACCTTATCACGTTGATTTCAGCATTTAGGCTAAAAGATGTGTCATAGTGCAATATGAGGTAAACGGTTGTGTGCATGTAAACCTTATCACGTTGATTTCAGCATTTAGGCTAAAAGATGTGTCCTTGTGCAATATGAGGTAAACGTGTGCATGTAAACCTTATTACGTTGATGCATTTAGGCTAAAAGATGTGTCCTAGTGCAATATGAGGTAAACGGTTGTGTGCTGTAAACCTTATCACGTTGATTTCAGCATTTAGGCTAAAAGATGTGTCCTAGTGCAATATGAGGTAAACGGTTGTGTGCATGTAAACCTTATCACGTTGATTTCAGCATTTACACTAAAAGATGTGTCCTAGTGCAATATGAGGTAAACGGTTGTGTGCATGTAAACCTTATTACGTTGATTTCAGCATTTACACTAAAAGATGTGTCCTAGTGCAATATGAGGTAAACGGTTGTGTGCGTGTAAACCTATCACGTTGATTTCAGCATTTAGGCTAAAAGATGTGTCCTAGTGCAATATGAGGTATTGTGTGCATGTAAACCTTATTACGTTGATTTCAGCATTTACACTAAAAGATGTGTCCTAGTGCAATATGAGGTAAACGGTTGTGTGCATGTAAACCTTATTACGTTGATTTCAGCATTTACACTAAAAGATGTGTCCTAGTGCAATATGAGGTAAACGGTTGTGTGCGTGTAAACCTTATTACGTTGATTTCAGCATTTAGGCTAAAAGATGTGTCCTAGTGCAATATGAGGTAAACGGTTGTGTGCATGTAAACCTTATTACGTTGATTTCAGTTTAGGCTAAAAGATGTGTCCTTATTACGTGCAATATGAGGTAAACGGTTGTGTGCATGTAAACCTTATTACGTTGATTTCAGCATTTAGGCTAAAAGATGTGTCATAGTGCAATATGAGGTAAACGGTTGTGTGCGTGTAAACCTTATTACGTTGATTTCAGCATTTATGCTAAAAGATGTGTCATAGTGCAATATGAGGTAAACGGTTGTGTGCATGTAAACCTTATTACGTTGATTTCAGCATTTAGGCTAAAAGATGTGTCCTAGTGCAATATGAGGTAAACGGTTGTGTGCATGTAAACCTTATTACGTGGATTTCAGCATTTAGGCTAAAAGATGTGTCCTAGTGCAATATGAGGTAAACGGTTGTGTGCGTGTAAACCTTATCACGTTGATTTCAGCATTTAGGCTAAAAGATGTGTCCTAGTGCAATATGAGGTAAACGGTTGTGTGCATGTAAACCTTATTACGTTGATTTCAGCATTTAGGCTAAAAGATGTGTCCTAGTGCAATATGAGGTAAACGGTTGTGTGCATGTAAACCTTATTACGTAAGCATTTACCTAAAAGATGTGTCCTATTACGTTGATTTCAGCATGATGTTGCAATATGAGGTAAACGGTTGTGTGCATGTAAACCTTATTACGTTGATTTCAGCATTTATGCTAAAAGATGTGTCATAGTGCAATATGAGGTAAACAGGTGTGCACGTAAACCTTATCACGTTGATTTCAGCATTTACACTAAAAGATGTGTCCTTGTGCAATATGAGGTAAACAGGTGTGCACGTGTAATCCTTACTTACGTTGATTTCAGAATTAAAGCTAAACGATGACTGCAGTCAAGCCACAGATCAGTGCTTGTTTTGGATGACGTGCAGCGTGGATGATAACTCCACATGTAGTCAGTATCAATACCATTGGTTTTTGTTAGTGTCTTTTTGTCTTTTTTTACAAAACTTTGTTAGCAAAAGTCAGTGTCTGTAATGATTATCTCTTGATTGTCTCTGTGTGTTTACGTTTGCATATGCTTGCACAATTGTGTCCTTTGTGAACATTTAACATAGCCATTTTCTTAGAACAGACAAGATTTCTGAGGTTCACACTTAGTAAGCGTATAGACTATATACCTTGCAACAAGCAAACTATCAAACAATAAAGTTTTCTGTTCTTCAACAACAACAAATCTTAATACAAAAAAATATGATAAAATCAACGCTTCTTTAGTTTAAAAAAAAAATCTCTAATAACTCATTCTGAATTGCAAACAGTGTAAAGCCTCACGCTCATGGTGTCATCTTGCAAGAAAGATTGCAGTTTCCGATTTCAGATTCCATACTAAGGCCATGTACACACATAAGCGGATATTCCATGCGGAAACCCGTGCGCAATCCATAAATAAGTGAAACAAAGAAGGGAAAACATTTGCGCGCGTGTCCGAATTTCCCCGTATGCGTAAACTTTTATCCTTCTTTCTTCCTCTTATTTAGGGTTTTCTGTACGGAATTTATGCGTCTAATGTGAACCCGGCCTTAGACAGAAACAATGAGTCTTGAAAAGGATAAGACCAAAAAAAGTATATTCGTTTAGTAAACCTATGTGGTATCCTATGGCAGGTGTCTGCTTCCACTGATGTTGGTTTTTGCCTGATCCTTGCAGAACTCACTGAAGGCCATAGGTGCTCCTCCATCACTCCGAACCAGTGCCGCTCAGGAACGCTCTGTGACAGTGAAATGAGCGAGTGTAGTGAGTATGCATGTCTTGTCTCTTTGTCTCTGTGTCTGTCATTGACAGCGAGGAAACACGTGTAGTGTTTCCACAATGATTGGATGCGTCTCTGTGTGTCTCTATGCCTGTCTGCATGAGCTTGCAGATGCGCACATGCATATTTGTGCACTTTTTGCTTGCACACCTAGGCATTTTCATACTCGATACTTGTGAGGAACTATTATGCAAGTTTGTGTAACTTTGTATTGTGTAATTGATGTGTTTATAAGTTTGTGTCGTACATGTTTTTCATTTCTTTGCACGTTATACAATGGAAATGTTTATAAATGTATAATGTACACAGTGTATTTATGCATGTATTACTTAGTGCTGTGTTTGTTGTACGTAGTGTTGTATGCGTGTTGCGTGTACTTAATGCTTGTACACGTGTCTTATAAATCATAAATGCGTGTGTTTTACGTACGTACAGGGATAATTCTTAACCAGCCCTGTGACAGTGACGCCCACTGCCAGACTGATACGGTGTGTAGCAACAGTACAGGTTCCACTGAGAAGCTATGCAGTGAGTTCAGCAACAGGCAGTTCTTTCAGTACATCACACTTTTCAAGAACACGTACAGCCTATGATCAAATGGGACAGTCTAGCTTAATATAATTATTTAGCCCTATAATTGCTTTGTGTCCAATTATGTGAACGAACTCACAGCAACAGGCAGCATAGCATGCTGTGGTCGGTGAAAACAAAAGTTTACAAGAACGAACATTATCAGCTTTAATGCATAGCAGCTATGAAATCAACAAAGTTATAAAAAGAATGAAAGAGAATTTGTGTACATCATTAGCATAACTTTCACAGAAAAGAATGATAAAATGGTATGAAACGACCGTAATAAATAATGACTGTGTTAATGCATGAATCATAATTTCAATGCATCATCTCACTGAAGATTTTAAAGGGTAAACCCCACTCATGGTTTGAGATTCTTTGAGAGGTCTCCATGTTTTTCACAGCACCCGGTTTGGAGTCCTTTTAGTGCCAGCCTTTTGTTAACTCTCATCACCAGCATAAACCTATTTTTTTTAGTATTTTATCCATTAGGCTTACATTGTTTTATTGTGGTATAGCTTTGTAAGGTCTTTTTCTACCCATAACCTTAATCAATGTAAAGAATAATTGCCTCTGTTAAAGGGAATAACTTGAGACAAATAGCTCTCCGGGGAAAACTAAAAGGAGCTAGATTGAAAGGAATGAGGCGTTTATACTACTCCTTGCCGAGACGAAAGGGTGATAATTTTAGGGCCGAACTGCTGATGCCCCCTGGTGACAAGTCAGGAGCAGATAATCTTCTGTGGCTACATACCACTAGTTCCTGACAGGCAAGCGCGATAATCTTAAGTAGGTGGCGTTCGCATTTGAGGTCGCGAGACAGGGGCAGATAATTTTCGGTATAAAGCCTCATTTGTGTGCTGTGTTTTAAGAACCCTGAAATATAGTAACAGTAAATGAAGCTTCTATAGCGCTCTTCGATGATAAAAAAATCATCCTCAGAGCGCTTCACAAATATTACGAGAGAAAACAATCAAGAAGTAAAACATTATTACAAAACAACATGAAGAAGTATATAAAATAAAATAATGTTAAGAAAAGAAAAAAATATAAGCGAGGGTGCAGAGAAAACCATTAAGACAGCTATTGCCCGGTAGAGGATGTTTTACAGTTGCAGTGATGTCACTGATGTGCACATACAGGTTACCGCCTGGGTTCCAGCGGCTGTGAGAACAATGACGAGTGCAGCGGGACCAGTGTCTGCGACAGTCAGCACCAGTGCAGTGAGTGCTGTCCACTTGGAATTAAGGAATTTTTTTTAATTTTTTTTGCTGTCCCATCTTCTGGGCTGTACAGTGGCGTTGCTCCCACGCCGCTCGTTCCGAATCCCAACTCGCAGCTACATTCGGGTTTGTTCAAGTCGCAGAAACAGAGACCAGCAGTCCAAGGGGAGTGAATCTATGTTAGGTGTCAGGAGGCAACCAACCGAGGAGACACTGCACTTCTGCTGAGTCACTTCGGTGGAGTTCAGTGGAGCCTGTTCAGGACACCACCTACTAAGCCCCCTACTGACGACACTATTCTCTTAGTCGTGGAGCCAGCGTGAGTGAGGTCCTCATCCGAGGGCGCCACCACGACCGTCCACCGACAGCTCCCCAGAACACACTGATCCCCATGACTTTGACCCGAACGCACCAAGGCATAGACTGGATTGGAAGCCGAAACTGAGGTCACCATGAGAGCAGGGCATGCAAAGCCACAGAATTTGAGACATTTTTTATTTTTTTATGATTGATGGAAAATGAGGCCGATGATAACGATGATGATGATGCTATGGAGTTCCGTATCGGTCTGAGACTGCTTGGCAGGGCTGTATTCTACGCTTCCTTTCATAATGATATCCCGGCGTTAACCAGGCCCGAGAACTACAGACACCTGCAGTGTTGGTCTTGCAATTAGAGCAACACTCTCAGAATCGCATCCGTTAAGCGGATGAAACTCGACTGTGTGGTTTCAGTCTTCCCATTGATCCCACAGCCACTCACTCTGGGTAGGAGTTGGTCCAGGACCGAAAAAACCCTCGCCTCTGATGGGATTCGAACCCAAGACCTCCCAGCCAGTAGTCCGCGACGCTAACCACTACGCCACGGCGGCTGGTATGGAGTATGGAATGAAGGATTAGTTCTGTCCACTCTGTCAGTCGGATGGGACACCTCTTAGATGGGTCTTGTTCTGACAAAAGAGCCTTATTTAAAGTGCTCTCTGGGCATTAAGAGGTATAGAAGCAAACTGAGTGTTATTTTATGTTTTGGGGGGTGCTGATTCCAAATTTTCCCCATGCAAATGCGTATCTGCAACGGTTAACCCTTTACAGCCCAAATCATCACTGTGGGTCATTTGTGTCTCTAGAGTTGTTGTTATTTGCGTTTCCCTACAGTTTCTCCGGAGTTCTTTGAAGTTGCAGGGGCATTTTATGGAGCAACCAGAAATTAGGGAAAACGCAAAGGGGGGTAATTATAGTCGTTGGACGGCTTGTCGCCACTTTCCGTTGTTTCTCTATTGGGTCTTTATATCATTCTTTATGTCTTTTCTAGCTTCTGCACCCTGCTTGCATCTCCTTAGCAAAACCTAGTGCTTCGGTAGGTTCAGGATTGAGATTTGTTCGTCATTGAATTTGGCCACTCGATCTGTTCTTGCTTACACAAAATGTCCAGATTATTGATATTCTTTTCTCAGGTTTAAACCCTTTGTTCACCTTGACAGGGGCGGAAAGGAAGGGGTACTACTAGCATGAACAGACAAATGCCCAGGGCGTGTAATCATGAGTGCGTCTTAGTCAGCCAACTCAGGTAGTAGTAGGTAAATAGACGATTTTCGGAAACCCCCCCCAGGGGAGAGCACTTCATGAAAATTACAATTGTTTACCTCCATTACTCTGCCAAATTCCATAGCAACAATGCAACAATGGCGTCGAAGCTTGAAACCGCAGTATGGAATCAGCGACTTGCAATAATTTTTTTAGAAAAATGAGGGGAGTCCAGTATCCGCAAACTGAGAGAACTTGCAAAATGTGAGGTAAAAATATAAATGACATCAATTTTAAAATGACTCACGGTGTTCTAAATGATGTAAGTCTAATCAAACACGCGAGCCGAGAGCTGGGGATCTACCTGATGGTAGAGTGACTCCCCCTGTTTGACCGATTGAATTAGGCAAGATCACTCCCACACACCATGAAATTACTCCCCTTAATTATTTCTGAACAATTCCTATTAGACTAAACTCCCAAAACGATTGGCTGTTTAGCCTAATTTACATACTGCTACCCGTGTTGACTCTCTGAAACGCACTCATGATCACAGTACACGCCCTGATCATTTACCATGCTTTTCTCAGATTAAAAAAACTTCGGTCAACGTTCTTTCTCCTTTCAGGGACCAACTGTCTGGAATACACTTCCCATCAATATCAGACACTTACCTTCAACTTCTTCCTTCAAGTCTGCTGTGAAGACACACTTTTTTCAACGATCATAATTCTTCCCCCACCAATCCGCTCCTCTCCACCCCCTTGTACTCAGTTTCCGTGAAATGATGAAGTGGCTGTCACATGGCGTGCTTGCGTGTGTGTGTGTGTGTATTGTGTGTGTGTGTGTGTGTGTGTGCGCGCGCGCGCGCGCGCGTGCGTGCGTGTGTGTGTCTGTGTGTATGTGTGTGTGTGTGTTTTCTGTAAGTTGTGTACCTTTTTCAAGATATGCGTTTTTGTTCATTTGTATATATGTACTTTTCTATATTCTACTCATGTAAAATGTATGTATGTTCGTCATGTTCTGATTGTATAAGATAATTATATTCTATGTTGTATTTGTATTAAATATGTAAAGCGCTTAGAGCCCTAAATCAGAGAATAGGCGCTATATAAATAATCATCATTATTATTATTATTATTATTATTATGACAGGGGAGGAAGGGAAGGGGTACAATGTAGCATGAACAGACAAATGCCCAGGGCCTGTATTCACGTTGAGATAGCATGAGACTTAGCATCATGCTAACTTAGAAGCTCTTCCAAAAGTCCTATTAAATCCTATAGGGCATTGGAAGAGCTTCTAAGTTAGCATCATGCTAAGTCTCATGCTATCTCAGCGTGAATACAGGCCCAGGTCATCTACTGTTTTCTTTCTCCATTTTGATTTTTTTTTATCACATTGACAAGGGTGGGGTGCCTACTTTGATACCTTTTAAAGAAGGGATGAGAAACGTGCCTTTGCAAGTATGTGTGTGTGTGTGTGTGTGTGTGTGTGTGTGTGTGTGTGTGTGTGTGTGTGTGTCTGTCTGTCAGTGTCTGTCTGTCAGTCTGTCTGTGAAATGTCTTTGTATGTAGCTAATGTGTATTCTGAGAAAAATTACTCTCCATGTATGTGTGAGTGTGTGTTGTGTGTGTAGTCACGTACACGCTCACGCATGCGCTCACGCTCGTGCTTATGTGAGAACATGTGGATTTCTTTGCCTGTGTTATCCCTGATAATATCCCCATGCAGTGCTGGCCCAAAACGCCAACTGTGCCAACAGCCCTGCACTGTGTCACACGGGTTCCACGTGCTCGAATGGGTTATGTCACTGTCACCCCAACTTCACAGAAATTGACACTGCATCAACCACCTGCCGTACGTTTCTTAGTTTGGTTTTCCTGATTTTAATAATAATAATAATAATAATAAATAATAAATAAAGCTTATATAGCGCTCTTCGATGAAAAAAATCATCCTCAGAGCGCTTTACAAATATTTTGAGAATTAGGCCGTGTACACACATAAGCAGATATTCCGTGCGGAAACCCGTACGCAATCCATAAATAAGTGAAACAAAGAAGGGAAAAGATTTGCGCACGTGTCCGAATTTTCCCTATATGCGTAAACTTTTATCCTTCTTTCTTCCACTTATTTAGGGTTTTCCGTACATAACTTACGCATCTAATGTGAACCCGGCCTAAAAGAAAAATAAAGTAGAAGAAAACATAATTACAAAACAATAAGAAGCATAACAATAATAATTTAATAATAAATTTTCCCAGTGTCTCTGGATCCTTTCAGCACTTTCGGGTTTTTCTTTTTTCACAAATATTTCCCCCACCTTCTGGAAGTTCTGTGAGGGTAAACTGTAATGTAACTTCCTCTGATCTGTCACTCGCTTTGACTCTTGCCTTTTCCCTTGGCTTACTGTCGTCTACTATCTTTCTGCTTTTATGCTGGTCCATTCTCCTGTCTTTGTTCTAGAAACTCTGTTACAAAGATTTTTCCAGCCAAAGACGGCTGGGTCTAACTATTTCTTGGGCGCATAATGGCAGCATGATGCATCTGCACTCGCATGACAGGAGACTGTCTGAGCGACTAACGACGACGATGAAGTTTTCCTGATTAGGTCAAATTTTGCCTGTGTGTTTTGACAAGCAGACCATGTGTATCTTGACTAAAAGGCATGTTCAGCCTTTATAATTATGTAGATCTTAATTCTGCTGAGAAAAAAAAAGTTTGGAAATAAGTTTTTTAGTTTTGTTTGTTTGCATTGTTAATTTAAAGAAGTATTTCAAGATTTTCTTTATTAAGATTTGGATATATGTAGGGTTTCCTTATTAAGATGTCACGATATACATTTATTTATTTAAGAAAATTTATATAGTGCTTCACCATAAATCTCTAAGCGTTTTACTATTGCACTAAAATGTTTCATACTAAAAACAACCCCTTACATACCCCCCCCACCCCCCATCCTTCACATTCTTACACACACACACATGCGCGCGCACGCACGCACACACACACAAACTCACACATATGCGCACAAACAAATATGTACATATTTAACTAAATATCGATAAAATATATGTACATCATAAAATAACAATTTACAATCAGATTCCATTAAAACATTCAAATTTCAATTCACATAAACAAGTTACACATTCACAATGACCGCAAAGGTAATGTATACATATAGGTACACAAGGTTCACAAACATTAAAAAATAGATAAACACGCTCATAAAAGCAAATTAAGACATACGTCTAATGATGTTCAAACTGTAAATGTGGTTTATTAGGCATTCTACAAAATATCAAGAAGTGCCAGGTCAAGACGATGTAGAAATAGGCTACGTACTACTTAGAATGTTCCTGGCATATAGATGCATAAAACACATTCTACCCCATCCGTGCAGCCGCATTTATCTTCCCTGGCCCAGCTGTGCAGAGAGCTTTGAGCATAACAATAAAAATGTTTATAAAAATTGCTATAACTGGGAAACAATTCACTGTACTGTTTAAAAATTGTACGTGTTATTGTCAAATGCGTGCTTTTAAAAGTTTACAAAGTTTCATGGAATTTGAAATGCGGTTTGTAGTTCTAAAAATAACTCTTTTACACACAAAAAACAGTAATAAAGAAAAGGTTTGTTCTTCATGCAATGATCGAAAGTAGAGCTTTCTACTTCACCTACATTCGCTAAAACCTCAATACAATCGCTAATTTTGTTATTATAATGGTCTTAAATCAATCCAAAAACAATTTTACTTGTCGTTTCATGACTCGGACACAATAGATATCAACCCATCATCGAAACAAATCGGTAAAAATATGAGAAATCTGCTCCAAAATCGATATAAACTCTAAGCATGACTGGAAAGGAAGTGTCTGTAAACAGGCTAAAGCTACGAAAGTGAACAATTTGAGGACGAGAACCAAGCTAGACGCTTCAGTTTGAAGATGGGTTTGTATTACGAGTTAACTCGTAAACGGGCAGATATGGTTGGTGTGAGTTTACGAGTATACTCGTAAATGGGGTAGAATGAGCTAAACCATATGTCATGATTCTTGACTGTTCAAGATTGTTCTGTGGTTTGGAGTGGTAAATTGTTTTCATTCATTCTTGTATTCTTTGCTATACCTTTAAAAAAAAGAAGGATTAACTGAACCATAGAAGAAATAAACGGATGCGGAAACTCATCGGCATCCCATCCACTTATTTCCTATATAAGTGAATGGGGTTTCCGTACGGAACTTGCGGATTTAATGTGCACAGGCCCCTTTTCTGTGTTTTTGGAGTGCTCATGTTCAACCATGTTTCTTGAAAGTTTATAACTTTTTATCTTGGTACTACGCAAACAAACACACAACAAGGGCAGAGTGACG
The DNA here is from genome assembly GCA_017654935.2 of Phymorhynchus buccinoides. NCBI lineage: Eukaryota > Metazoa > Mollusca > Gastropoda > Neogastropoda > Raphitomidae > Phymorhynchus > Phymorhynchus buccinoides. Next base: position 28,640,712 of record CM065710.1, read on the forward strand.
TTATTCTATTGACGAAACAAAACAGAGTGTAATATTTCAAATGTCTCCAGTCTATATAAAAGTACCACGCAAACAAACACACAACAAGGGCAGAGTGACGTTATTCTATTGACGAAACAAAACAGAGTGTTATTTCAAATGTCTCCAGTCTATATAAAAGTACCACGCAAACAAATACACAGCAAGTGCAGAGTGACGTTATTTTATTGACGAAACAAAACAGAGTGTAATATTTCAAATGTCTCCAGTCTATATAAAAGTACCACGCAAACAAACACACAACAAGTGCAGAGTGACGTTATTTTATTGACGAAACAAAACAGAGTGTAATATTTCAAATGTCTCCAGTCTATATAAAAGTACCACACAAACAAACACACAACAAGTGCAGAGTGACGTTATTTTATTGACGAAACAAAACAGAGTGTGTAATATTTCAAATGTCTCCAGTCTATATAAAAGTACCACGCAAACAAACACACAACAAGTGCAGAGTGACGTTATTTTTTTATTGACGAAACAAAACAGAGTGTAATATTTCAAATGTCTCCAGTCTATATAAAAGTACCACGAAACAAACACACAACAAGTGCAGAGTGACGTTATTTTATTGACGAAACAAAACAGAGTGTAATATTTCAAATGTCTCCAGTCTATATAAAAGTACCACGCAAACAAATACACAGCAAGTGCAGAGTGACGTTATTCATTGACGAAACAAAACAGAGTGTAATATTTCAAATGTCTCCAGTCTATATAAAAGTACCACACAAACAAATACGCAAGTGCAGAGTGACGTTATTTTATTGACGAAACAAAACAGAGTGTAATATTTCAAATGTCTCCAGTCTATATAAAAGTACACGCAAACAAATACACAACAAGTGACGTTATTTTATTGACGAAACAAAACAGAGTGTAATATTTCAAATGTCTCCAGTCTATATAAAAGTACCACACAAACAAATACACAACAAGTGCAGAGTGACGTTATTCTATTGTGTGTAATATTTCAAATGTCTCCAGTCTATATAAAAGTACCACGCAAACAAATACACAGCAAGTGCAGAGTGACGTTATTTTATTGACGAAACAAAACAGAGTGTGTAATATTTCAAATGTCTCCAGTCTATATAAAAGTACCACGCAAACAAATACACAACAAGGGCAGAGTGACGTTATTCTATTGACGAAACAAAACAGAGTGTGTAATATTTCAAATGTCTCCAGTCTATATAAAAGTACCACACAAACAAATACACAACAAGTGCAGAGTGACGTTATTCTATTGACGAAACAAAACAGAGTGTGTAATATTTCAAATGTCTCCAGTCTATATAAAAGTACCACACAAACAAATACACAACAAGGGCAGAGTGACGTTATTCTATTGACGAAACAAAACAGAGTGTGTAATATTTCAAATGTCTCCAGTCTATATAAAAGTACCACACAAACAAATACACAACAAGTGACGTTATTCTATTGACGAAACAAAACAGAGTGTGTAATATTTCAAATGTCTCCAGTCTATATAAAAGTACCACACAAACAAACACACAACAAGTGCAGAGTGACGTTATTTTATTGACGAAACAAAACAGTGTGTAATATTTCAAATGTCTCCAGTCTATATAAAAGTACCACACAAACAAATACACAAGTGCAGAGTGACGTTATTTTATTGACGAGACAAAACAGAACGTGTAATATTTCAACAAAAATGTCTTTTTGGAGACTGTGAAGAGGGGAAGTATTGTTGTGTTGTCTATGCTGTTTGAAAAAGACATTTTTGTTGAAATATTACTCGTTCTGTTTTGTCTCGTCAATAAAATAACGTCACTCTACTGCACTTGTTATGTATTTGTTTGTGTGGTACTTTGTTCAGTGACGTTGCGGTCTGTTTCAGTTGTGTTTTTTTAAATCTTGAATTTTTTTTTTAAACACACAAATTTCTAGGTATTAAGGATGGCGTCATAGGTGGTGCATGCCAGCAAAATGCAGGCGGACAAGCTGGCTGTAGTGACAGCCGGGCCTCGTGCAATGACCAGAACAGCATGTGCCAGTGTCCTGAACAGTACTCCGCTGACCCTGAAGATATGGCCTGTCGTGAGTATCAAAAATATAATGATTTGACATTGTCCAGTGTCACCAGTTAGGGTCAAGGTCAACAAGGTGCCAGTGTCCTGAACAGTACTCCGCTGACCCTGAAGATATGGCCTGTCGTGAGTATCAAAAAATGATAATAATTTGACATTGTCCAGTGTCACCAGTTAGGGTCAAGGTCAACAAGGTGCCAGTGTCCTGAACAGTACTCCGCTGACCCTCAAGATATGGCCTGTCGTGAGTATCAAAAATATAATAATTTGACATTGTCCAGTGTCACCAGTTAGGGTCAAGGTCAACAAGGTGCCAGTGTCCTGAACAATGCTCCGCTGACCCTGAAGATATGGCCTGTCGTGAGAATTAAAAAAATGATAATAATTTGACATTGTCCAGTGTCACCAGTTAGGGTCAAGGTCAACAAGGTGCCAGTGTCCTGAACAGTACTCCGCTGACCCTGAAGATATGGCCTGTCGTGAGTATCAAAAAATGATAATAATTTGACATTGTCCAGTGTCACCAGTTAGGGTCAAGGTCAACAAGGTGTCAATGTCCTGATCAATACTCTGCTGACCCCCAAGATATGGCCTGTCGTGAGTATCCAAAAAATGTTATTTTGAATTGTCCAGTGTCAACAATTAAAGCCACAGCTGGCCCTATATAGACGATCATCAACAAGAGGCGAGGTCACATGACCATCACATGTGGTCATTATAATCTTGATTATTCGAAAACATTGGGATTTTCCCTGGTATTGCAGTACCTCCAGAATCGTCCCACTATCGTTATAGTTACAAAAACCTGTTCCAGGATTTTCATTTGGTGAGGTCACATTTTTCTTTGCTGCTGGTTGCAACCCTTCTTTGTTTTCATGCTGTGGGAGGCAGCACATTTCTAATTAGCAAGATCCGAAACTTTGGATGGGGTCTTATGCCTTCAACAATGGGTAGTCGATGCTCAGGATTCTGAATAACCCCGTTTAAGCCAGTATGCTCTCAGTCCAGGAGAGAAAGATTTTATAGGCTGCTGCTCCAATTACATTACAGTTTTATAGCTGTATTATTTTTTTATTATTAAACTGCCAGACAAATATTCTTTGATGCTGTTGATTGATATGCTTTGTACATCATTTCAATTAGAAATAAGAAAGTGTTGTAAAGATATTAAAAAATAACAGAAATATTTCTAAGTGTTTTGTGCATCTTTTCAATTGGAAATAAGAAAGTATTCAGATATTTTGAAAACTAACAGAAGTATTTCTAAGTGCCTTGTACATCTTTTCAAATGGAAATAAGAAAGTATTGTAGAGATTTTGAAAACTAACAGAAGTATTTCTAAGTGCCTTGTACATCTTTTCAATTGGAAATAAGAAAGTATTGTAGAGATTTTGAAAACTAACAGAAGTATTTCTAAGTGCCTTGTACATCTTTTCAAATGGAAATAAGAAAGTATTGTAGAGATTTTGAAAACTAACAGAAGTATTTCTAAGTGCCTTGTACATCTTTTCAAATGGAAATAAGAAAAAATTGTAGAGATTTTGAAAATTTAAGAAATATTTCTAAGTATTTCTAAGTGCCTTGTACATCTGTTCAGTAAAATAAGAAAGTATTGTAGAGATTTTGAAGTATTTCTTCCAAGTTCTGGCTGCAGATGATTTAGAATTAATTTGATATTTTTGGGTGTATGTGACCAGTAATGATATTATTTTATATTGCCCATAGGTGTGAGTGCCAGTTTTGGCTGCAGCGCAAACGAAAGCAAATGCACATCTCGGGCGTCATGTGTCGATGGAGTTTGTTGTAAGTAAATCCTCACAAGTTCTCACTGCACATTGAATTTGAGAAAAAGAAAAAGAAATACAATACAGATGTAGGCAAGCAGAAGGAAATTATATCTTCCACCAAGGGATACTATTTACACCATCCCTCCATAGGGGTATCGGGGGGTCTCTTGTTCCTCTACCTTCTGGAAGTTATGTGCTTGTAACTTCCTTTTATCTATCTCATTTTCTGGAAAGGCAGTGTAGAATTATTGGGTATTGATTCTGTTGTTTGTGGTGCTGTGTTCTGTACAGTTCATGGCAGAACCTTGACTGATTCTGTTGTTTGTGGTGCTGTGTTCTGTACAGTTCAGAACAGAACCCTGACTGATTCTGTTGTTTGTGGTGCTGTGTTCTGTACAGTTCATGACAGAACCTTGACTGATTCTGTTGTTTGTGGTGCTGTGTTCTGTACAGTTCAGAACAGAACCCTGGCTGATTCTGTTGTTTGTGGTGCTATGTTCTGTACAGTCCAGGTGCTATGTTCTGTACAGTCCAGGTGCTATGTTCTGTACAGTCCAGGTGCTGTGTTCTGTACAGTCCAGGTGCTATGTTATGTACAGTCCAGATGCTGTGTTCTATACAGTCCAGGTGCTGTGTTCTGTACAGTCCAGGTGCTGTGTTCTGTACAGTCCAGGTGCTGTGTTCTGTACAGTCCAGGTGCTGTGTTCTGTACAATCCAGGTGCTGTGTTCTGTACAGTCCAGGTGCTGTGTTCTGTACAGTCCAGGTGCTGTGTTATGTACAGTCCAGGTGCTGTGTTCTGTACAGTCCAGGTGCTGTGTTCTGTACAGTCCAGGTGCTGTGTTCTGTACAGTCCAGATGCTGTGTTCTGTACAGTCCAGGTGCTGTGTTCTGTACAGTTCAGGGCAGCTACGTAGAAACCCTGGCTAAATCTGCTGGATGTGGTATTGCCAGTATAATAATGATGTTTTGCACAGTATCTGCTGGATGTGGTATTATCAGTATAATAATGATGTGTTGTACAGTATCTGCTGGATGTGGTATTGTCAGTATAATAATGATGTTTTGTACAGTATCTGCTGGATGTGGTATTGTCAGTATAATAATGATGTTTTGTACAGTATCTGCTGGATGTGGTATTGTCAGTATAATAATGATGTGTTGTACAGTATCTGCTGGATGTGGTATTGTCAGTATAAACATGATGTTTTGTACAGTATCTGCTGGATGTGGTATTGTCAGTATAAACATGATGTTTTGTACAGTATCTGCTGGATGTGGTATTAGTACAGTAATGATGTTTTGTACAGTGCTGAAGGCAGGACAGCCGTGTAGAGGTACCCAGAAAGGACACTGTGGGTTTAGCACTGTGTGCGATGACGAAGGATTTTGTCGTGAGTATTGCAGCGTGGTTGTTCCAGTCCCGGCTGTTTCAGCTGCCGCATTAGTCATGCTTAATCGTAGAAAAATAGTTATTTCACTTGTCAATCTATCTCAAGCCTTCACAGTTTGGGGCGACCTAAACTCCACCACTTCCTTTATATGTCAGTGTCATTGTTTCAAATTTATATACAATAAAAACAGGTTACACTATGAGTATATCCTCGGTGAAATTGAAAAACCTGTATCTCGATTTTATGGGGTTTTGAGTTGGATAATAGTCAGCTTTCTAATTTTTCCCGCCACCTTCCACCAAAAGCTCGTATCTCTAACGACTTTCTATCTGGGGTAAATGAGGTTGTGAAAATGGACGAAAAACTCGTAAGTCCCAAATTCAGATCTAGTTAAGGACAAAAACCTCGTATCTTCGTTCTTTTCAAGTCTAAAAAAAATGTCATGTAATTTTAACAAAATGCAGGACTAAACTCGCAATGTCTTGAACAACATATTCATCATAGTTAATCAATCGTGGTCAATGCGGTTACATTTTAAAACAATTTTTTTCCTTTTTCTCAAAACTACCAAAATTGAGATACGAGGTTTTTGATTTTCACCGACGATATTCTTTATATAAGAGGGTTTATTTCAATGAGTTGTCTCTTTTTTTCTTCTTTTTTCTTCTTCTCCCAATTATTAATTCGTTTGTTCTCCCAGGTCTGGCTCTCCATCAGAACTGTTCGGGTCAACCCATCAACTGTAAGAAAGGCACCACATGTGACTCCATGCAGAAGTGTAGTGAGTACCCATGAAAATGCCCATCTGTCTATCTCTCTGTCTGTCTATCTGTCTATCTATCTATCTATCTATCTATCTATCTATCTATCTATCTATCTATCTATCTATCTATCTATCTGTCTATCTATCTATCTGTCTATCTATCTATATATCTATCTATCTATCTATCTATCTATCCAATATTCACTGCCGTCATTGTTAAGTTTAGTGTATTGTATTCACCTCGTCAAAGTCCTTTTAAAGACGAAAATTTGGTTTTATTCACCGTGTTTATTGTTTATTTCACCTTCATGTGCTTGTGTGAGTGTAGCGTTTTGATGTTTTTAGCTCAATTATCTATCTAGTATGAATGAAATATCTCAGTGATTAGCTGAACTCTGTTCCCAAAAAGGTGATGCATTTGTAATTGTTATCCATCTATCTATCTAGCTAGCTAGCTGTCTACAAAGTAAATAAAATAAAGTTTTAAAGAAAGAGTTTTAATCACTGTTGTTTTATTGCTGTGCATGAAAATGTGACTCGTATCGGGTCACTCCCTCCCTAAACCATGAGGAAGTCAATAGACGAAATATCGGAAAGTTGTTATCCTGTTTGCTTGTGGTTGTTTTTTTATAGCCTGAATGCTCTCTCTCTCTCTCTCTCTCTCTCTCTCTCTCTCTCTCTCTCTCTCTCTCTCTCTCTCTCTCTCTCTCTCTCTCTCATATAGAAACGGAGCCTGCCAATTTCTGCAGAAAGGATGACGAATGCATGGCTGGCTCCCAGTGTGTTGACCTGAAATGCCAGTGCAACACCACCGTGTCTGTTCTACGGAACGGAGTCTGCGGTAGGGATGGTGTTTTTTGTTTGTGGCTCAAGCCACAAACCTATAACTCACTTTGTCGGTCGGTCGGTCTGTCGGTCGGTCTGTCGTTCCAAAATTGTCGCACATTTTGACAAAATTGTCGCACTTCAAATCGAGGCTACACTTCAAATTGAGGCCGCACTTTAAAATGATGTATTTTAAAAGCGTACAAAATAATAAACATATGTAATACAGACACTACAACAGACACGACGAGTATGCGGTGCTTCTTTTGATGAGTATAAGTAGGATACATAGTTTTAAATGTTTTC
>CM065710.1:28655384-28660384 GCA_017654935.2 Phymorhynchus buccinoides
GCGGTTGTAATCTTTGACGCCATTGTTGCATTGTTGCAATGGTATTTGACCGAGTAACTCTAATTTTCACGAAGTGCTCTCCCCTAGGGTTGTTTCTCCAAAAACCGTCTATTGTAAGGCAGTTTTCAGAGGATTGGGCCTTAGAGTAGACCTACTTGGTATTTTGTGTATTTGGCACTTCATAGTCACAGAGGCGTCTCTGTGAAATTTGGGTTGCTCCCACCTGGAGAGCGCGTTGCTGCCAGAAGTGACCACCATTTTTTGTTTTTTTATTTGCTTGCGATTTTTGTGTGACTGATGAGGAAGGAAATTAAAGGGAGGGGTGTGTGTAAATTTTGACCAAATAACAACTTTTTCGCTGCCACTGGGTTTAGCGTGTGCTAAGTGCATGGGCACGTGTGACCTCGGCTTATCGTCTCATCTGAAAGACTACACGTTCAGACCGTAAGGCCTAGTGCAGAGTGAGAGGGAAAAAAAATCCCCTGTACCCAGGTTCGAACTTGGGTTTTCTGTATACGAGGCGAAAATGAAATCTCTGTGCCACTCTACACCCTGACTTGAATTGAATTGAATTGAATGAGGGTAATAGAATAAGCAATAACGTGCTTTTTTACATCCAGCCCTCAAATGCCTGCAATAATATTATGTTTGTTTCTCAGTAGTTGTCTGTATTGTGCATGATTTCTTTTCTCTCTCTTTTTTGTTGTAGAAATAAAGCCCGGGGGTCTGTGCGGAGGAGGCGACAGGGATAACTGCAGAACTGGAGCAGTGTGCGATTTTGATTCCATATGCAGTAAGCTTACGTATCTGAGAGACAGAGAGAGAGAGAGCAAGAGAGAGAGAGAGAGAGAGAGAGAGTATTTTAATTGCACAGACAAATATGCTTACAATATCAGAAGTCAAACAAACAAAATTGAACACAATAATGGTTATAAACAACATACATTATACAGAGCTAGAAAACAGACGCACACACTTCACACACAAAATATGAAATGTAGGCCACAGCCATAAGGGAATTAGAATTTTCTGAGCGAACGAACGAACGAACGAATCTTTTTTAATGTTGGAAAAGAATAAGCACAATACACGCTTAAGAGAGAGAGTGAGGGGATGATGATGATGATGAAGATGACGATGATGGTGGTGATGATGAGTGGGGTGTAGGGTAGAGAGAAAGCCAGAGGTCTAGAGATGAGAAAGCATTCTGCCGTTCTCATGCTGGAAAGGGGATAGGGTTGGGATCAGCCTGTAAGGGCTAATTGTCATGAAACGGAAAGAACCATACACACACCCATCATGTTTACGACCCTCAATCTCAAAGTCTGCTTCTTTCAGTTTCTTAAAAACAAGATCATAGGTTGAAGTTGATTAACCCTATGGCTCCCCCCCCACCTGCGTGCGCATCCAACGGAAGTGTCGCCATCTTGGTCAGATTTGTGTATAAACAGCATCGATCTGTCATTTTTCAAACAAAGTTACTGACTAAGATGGCGGTCTCCCATAATATGGCACGCTCCTTGTGGCCGGATATGACGACACGTGGGTACCAGTCATATCCTTTTCCCCATAATGACAGAATATGACTTTTCAGTGAAAAATGGTCAACGCGAAAGTTCGGAAGGGGTAAAGCACGTGATAACTGGTTTCTTAGATTGAAGATAGAAGTAGTTGGGTATGACGTAATGTACTGAAAAAAGGCAACCACCCATCGCTTTGAACTCATCATTATTTATTTGCATATCGAAAAAAAAAAGTTAAAAAAATATTGTAGAGTATCGAAAACATATTGTAGATCGTGTATATTAGACCGTAAAGCGAGTTTATTAAAATAAAGCATTTTATCCTTAAAAAAACCCATTTATGGTGCAGAGCTAAACGAGTCATGGCATAAAAATAAATTAAAATAAATATTTCAGTTTACTTAAAAAGATCTAAAGTACTTGAAAAATTTTCCCCCCATTCTTCTCTAACTTTATTAAAAAGAAAAACGTAACTTTATAAAAAGAAATGTCCCACATGGCTTAGGCCGGGAGGACGTAAAGCAAACAAAACAAAACAACAAAAGAGCCTGTGGCTTTGTCTGGAGACGCACTGGCCTCGCCTGTTCTAAGTGGAGGCTAGGCTAGCTGTTGGATGCGTGCTAGGTTTCTGAGTGGGATGTTTTTGCCGTTGGGCTCTGCAGTCATGAAAAACTGGCTGGTGCACCCATGGGGACATTTCTTCAAGGACTCCTCTGTATCGTATCCGATGGTCACCAAGCCTGGAGTAGCTATGCGCCTCTGTATACTTGATGGAATGTCCCGTGTGTACCTGCTCCCCAGTAACACAACACGGGACTTCCAAGGCTGGGGCAGGGCTGCTCTCTTGTTGATAGGGCAGGTGTGGCTGGCGCATCTCTGGGTCCCATCTGCACCTTCGGGTGTTTCTGTTTTTGATTTTGAAGATTTGGATGAATGTAGGACAACAGTTCATGTAAGTAAGTCAGTGTGTAATTCAGTGAATGCAAGCGACCTTGGGTCTAGTTTATTTTTAGAAAAAGGCACACTATGCAAAATACCGTGTCTTTAATAGTTATTTTATCATTAAGAAAGAAAGATCAGTATGTGGTAGTGGGGACATTAGGAGGAGGAGAAAGAAAAGGAGGGGGGGAATGGGGAGAAGAGAGAGAGAGAGAGAGAGAGAGAGAGAGAGAGAGAGAGAGAGAGAGGGCAATTTAAAAAGAAGGTTGTCTATTCACACACATTCGTTGTTGTTGTTGTTGTTGTTGTCGTCACATTCCCTCTTATATTAGGAAGATTTCTTAAGATTCCTTACTAGCTATAAGAGGGAAAAAACGTGAAACCCGTGCTTTCGACACGTGACGTGCGGGGTCTTTAAAGGCTCCAGGGATCATAGCCGAAGCACTTGAACACTATGGTACAAATGCACAAGCTAGGGGTGAGAACATTACGTCTGTACCCGTTTTGTTATGACCCCGCCACGTAGCAAGCCACACTCCGACTTCGGAGGATTTGAGACACCGATGATGTTATGTTAAGAGCTTGTCATGGCTAAAGACCGTCCCTGCATAACTATGCAGAGTATAACAACATTTTGATGTAGCCTTGGTGTTCTAGCCTATGTCAATTGGTCTGACACAGCTTTAAGCCGAGGCGAACACATATTCGTGCTTTTCAGGACTTGATCTGAAAGGAAACTGTCTTGGAGAACTCTTTGGCCAATGTAAAAGAAACACGTACTGTGACAAGCTGAACCAATGTGGTGAGTATGAAACACCCTCTGTGATTGGCTGAATCAGTTAAGTGTGAATCGCCTTCTGTGATTGGCTGAATCAGTACAATAAGACTCTACATTCTACGCCTACTGTAATGAGCAACTTAGGACGCGCATGTTACCGCCAGGGGGCAATCAAACCAGTAGGGGCTTAGCACGTGATATTCTTAGTTGGGCGTAGTGAGAGAGAGAGGGGGAGACGAGTCATCGTGCGCTAAGCCCCTACTGGTTTGATTGCCCCCTGGCGGTTAAATCAGCGTCCTAAGTTGACCATTGGCTGAATCGGTGAAGTGAGTATGAAACACCTTCTTTGATTAGCTGAATCAGTCAAGTGAATGTGGAACACCTTCTGTGATTGGCTGAATAGTTAAGTGAATTTGGGACACCTGTGATTGGCTTAATAATTAAAAGTTAATTGAATAATTATGGAACACCTTCTGTGATTGGCTGAATCAGTGTAGTGAATATGGAACGCTTTCGGTGATTGGCTGAATCAGTGAAGTGAATGTGGAAGGTCCTCTGTGATTGGCTGAATCAATGAAGTGAGTATGAAACACCTTCTGTGATTGTTGAATGAATGTAGAAATTATAATCAGTGGAGTGAGAATAAAACTCTCACTCAGATAGGCTGGATATGAAACAACTTGAGTGATTGGGCTGAATCAGTGTGATGAGTATGAAACACCTTCAGTGATTGACTGAATCAGTATGGTGAATATGGAACGCCTTGCTTGATTGGCTGAATCAGAGTTGTGAGTATGAAACACCTTTTGTGATTGGATGGATGAATGTATTGAATACAAAACATCTGTGATTGGCTGAACGTGGATGCGTATTGAGTATGAAGCATCTTTTGTGATTGGCCGAATCATATCAGTGAGTATGCAACACCCTCTCTGACTGGCTTAATCACTTTGAGGGGTATGGATTTTTAAAATAATTATTTTCCGTTCAGTGCTGTTTGGTGGATACTTTGTGCCTCTATTCGAGGAGCTGGATGAGGAGGAATCTTTTAGTAAAAATAGTTCCCCCACCTTCTGAAAGTTATGTGCTAGCGGCTTCCTCTAATCTGCTACTCTCTTTGACTCTGCCTTTTCCTTTCCTCACTGTCATCTACTATTTCTCTTACTTATTGGCCCGTTCCCCTGCTTCCCCCCTCCCCCTAAAATCTTCCAAATTATTTACCGTTTTGAGCTCCTACGAAATCGGAATGTGTTGTCTGAATGCAGCGGGGGGATCGGTGAAAAGTGAAAACCGGACACATGCGTCCCTCACCCATTATGGCCATATGGCCTGGGCACACAGAAGAAGAAAAATCTACCAAATTATTTACCGCTTTGAGCTACTCCGAAATCGGAATGTGTCGGCTGAATGCAGCGGGGAGACCAATGAAAACTGAAAACCGGGACACTGACATAGGCCTACGTACCTCGTCCATTATGGCCATATGGCCTAGGCACACAAAAGAAGGAAAATCTACCAAATTATTTACCGCTTTGAGCTCCTCCGAAATCGGAATGTGTCGGCTGAATGCAGCGGGGAGACCGGTGAAAACTGAAAACCAGGGCCTGTATTCACGTTGAGATAGCATGAGACTTAGCATCATGCTAACTTAGAAGCTCTTCCAAAAGTCCTATTAAATCCTATAGGACATTGGAAGAGCTTCTAAGTTAGCATGATGCTAAGTCTCATGCTATCTCAACGTGAATACAGGCCCAGGACAC
>CM065710.1:28665384-28677884 GCA_017654935.2 Phymorhynchus buccinoides
TACCGTGTGTGTGTGTGTCTTTTGTATAAATAGTTCCCCCACCTTCTGGAAGTTCTGTGATCGTCAGTACATGTATACTGGTCAATATCTGTATTGTTACAAAGTCGGGACTTTCCTGGTGTTGCACTACCTCCGGGCATTGCCTCCAGAATCGTCCCTTCCCACCATCTTTATATCTACTACTAGGACGTTACTACAGATTTTCATCATGGACGTTCTGTGCTTGTAACACTTCCTCTAATCTGTCACTCTCTTTGACTCTGCCTTTTCCCTTTGCTTAAGACTGTCATCTACTATCTTTCTGCCCTTGCCGGTCCATTCTCCTGCCTTTTTTCTTTCTTTCAAGAAACACTTTCAAGAAAAGATTTCCTCCTGCCGAAGTCGGACTTGCTGGGCCTATTCTATTTCTTAAGTTAGTTAGGCGCATAACGGCAGCATGTCGCATCTGCGCTCATAATTGACCAGAAACTCTCTAAGCGATCGAAGAAGAAGAAGACGAAGTGCCTGTGGTTGTTCACTTCTGTCTCTGGCATAACGGCAGCATGACGCATCTGCGCTCATAATTGACAGGAAACTGTCTGAGCGATCGAAGAAGTTGAAGACGAAGTGCCGGTGGTTGTTCACCTCTGTCTCTGGCATAACGGCAGCATGACGCGTCTGCGCTCATAATTGACAGAAAACTGTCTGAGCGGTCAAAGAAGAAGAACAAGACCACCGGCACTATGTCTCTGGCATAATGGCAGCATGATGCATCTGCGCTCATAATTGACAGGAAACTCTCGGAGCGATCGAAGAAGACGAAGTGCCTCTGGTTGTTCACTTCTGTCTTTGGCATAACGGCAGCATGACGCGTCTGCGCTCATAATTGACAGGAAACTGTCTGAGCGATCGAAGAAGAAGAAGAAGAAGAAGAAGAAGAAGAAGAAGAAGAAGAAGAAGAAGAAGTGTCTGTGGTTGTTCTCTTCTGCTTCTGTGGGATCTTTGTACTGTCTGTTGTGTCTATGGTTTACCCTACTATCTCCCCGGGGTGGGGATACCGGGCCGGGGGGTGGGGATCTTCCCTACTAGTTCCCCCACCTTCTAGAAGTGATCTGTGCTACTAACTTCCTGTAATGATCTGTCACTCTCTCTGACTCTACCTTTTTACCTTTACTTTCTGTCATCTAAGAAGGTTGAGTGCAGAGTGGCACAGTGGTAGCGCGTTCGCTTCGTGTCAAGTAACCCCGAGCTCGAACCTAGGTACAGGGGATTTTTTTCCTCTCACTTTGCACTAGGCCTTGCGGTCTGAACGTGGGGTCTTTTGGATGAGACGATAAACCGAGGTCCCGTGTGCCCATGCACTTAGCACACGTTAAACCCAGTGGCAACGCAAAAGTTGTCATTTGGTCCAAATGTACCCCACCCCCTTCCTTCTTCATCAGTCACACCAAAATTGCATGCAAATTTTAAAAAAATAAAAATTTGGTGGCGCGCCTCTGGCTGCGACGCGCTCTCCAGGTGGGAGCAACCCGAATTTCACAGAGACGCCTCTGTGACTATAATGTACCTAACCTAACCTAACTATCTTTTTTTGTGTGCTTTACTGGGTCCATTCCCGATCCCCTGCGTTGTTCCCCAAAAAAATGTCTCCTTGTTTGAGTTCCTCCGAAATCGGAATGTGTCGGCTGAATGCAACTGGGAGTCCAGTGAAAACTGAAAACCGGACACATACGTACGTAGCTTACCCGTTATGGCCATATGGCCTGGGAACGCAGAAGACGATCTATCAACCAAATCGATTCATCTCTCTCTCACTCTCTGCCTGGTTAAATAAAATTTCGTTTTCGTTTTCGTTCTCTCTCTCTCTGTCTCTCTCTCTCTCTCTGTCTCTCTCTCTCTCTCTGTCTCTCTCTCTCTCTCTCTCTCTCTCTCTCTCTCTCTCTCTCTCTCTCTCTCTCTCTCTCTCTCTCTCTCTCTCTCTCTCTCTCTCTCTCTCTCTGCTATTGTTGAATTATGCATTTGTGGTCTCCTGTTTATTATCGATTTGTATTTCCGTGCCTGACCTTATTATTTTGATTGTTATTTAATGTGTTGTATTACTGTTTCTATTATTGTTACATTTTGCCCTTGGCCTTGTGTTTTCGCTTGTTTATGGATTCCTTTTGTTTGAGGACCTCATGAAAAGAAGCATTTTATGCTTATTGAGCTATTCCTCATTACAGATTTCAAGTTTCTCTCTCTCTCTCTCTCTCTCTCTCTCTCTCTCTCTCTCTCTCTCTCTCTCTCTCTCTCTCTCTCTCTCTCTCTCTCTCTCTCTCTCTCTCTCTCTCTCTCTCTCTCTCTCTCTCTCTCTCTCTCTCTCTCTCTCTCTCTCTCTCTCTCTCTCTCTCTCTCTCTCACTCATTGATTGTCTTCTCTCTTTACTGTGTGTGCTCGAACAGCCGCTTTCCTTGGCGTCGGATTCGGACTTCTTGGGGTTCTTGTTGGTTTGGGCATCTACTTCGTACATCGATACGCACAGCAAAAAAAGAGTAAGATTAAAGTTGTATTTTTGCTATAATTATGCAGGTTCGGGTTTTTGTTAGCTTTTTTTGTTGTTGCTGTCCCATCTTCTGGGCCGTACAGTGGCGTTGCTCCCACGCAGCTAATTCCGAATCCCAATTCGCAGCCACAGCCCGGCTTGTTCAGGTCGCAGAATCCGAGACCAGCAGTCCAAGGGGAGCGAATCTATGTTAGGCTGTCAGGAGGCAACCAACCCGAGGAGACACTGCACTGCTGCTGAGTCGCTTCGGTGGAGTTCAGCGGAGCCTGGTTCAGGACGCCACCTACTAAGCCCCCTACTGACGACACTATTCTCTTAGTCGCGGAGCCGGCGTGAGTGAGGTCCTCCTCCTACGAGGGCGCCACCACGACCGTCCACCGACAGCTCCCCAGAACACACTCATCCCCATGACTTTGACTCGAACGCACCAAGGCATAGACTGGATTGGAAACCGAAACTGAGGTCACCATGAGAGCAGGGTATGCAAATCCACAGAATTTGATACATTTTTATCCTTTTTTTTAATGATTGATGGAAATGAGGCGGATGACAATGATGATGATGATGATGCTGATGCTATGGAGTTCCGTATTGGTCTGAGACTATGTTTTTTAAAAAGTGTTTCAGTTGCCATAAAAGAGTAAGAAATATAACAACAAAATCTGAAATGTGGGTACAATGGGAGACTTAGTGGGATTTTTTTCACGCCAGGTGTCGTGACACTCGAGTGGGGCTAATCCCCTCTATAGGGGAAGACGGGGTAAAAAGCGCATGGGCGGGTAAGAAGCCCACCCCAATTATCTCATGAGATGAAGCAAATTTCAGTCTCATTTTGCCCATGAGACGAGCGTTAATGTCTAGCATTCGTCTCATGGGCAAATTTGACTGACATTTTCTTTATTTCATGAGATAATTGGGGTGGGCTTCTTACCCGCCCATGCGCTTTTTTTTTTACCCCGTCTTCCCCGTATTCTTAGTTGGGGATAAAGAGAGAGCGAGAGATAGAGAGGAGACCCCAACTAAATGAACAGTAATGTCCCATATGGCTTCGGCCAGGAGGACGTAAAACTAAACTTTTCCAGAGAGGAGACCAACCCTCCCTCTCTCTCTCTCTCTCTCTCTCTCTCTCTCTCTCTCTCTCTCTCTCACTACGCCCAACTAAGAATATAGCGTGATAAGCCCCTATCGAGTGTCACGACACCTGGCGTGAACAAAATCCCACTAAGTCTCCCATTTGGGGGGGGGGGGGGGGGGGGGGGGGGCGCGTCTTATACAAAGGTGCGCCTTATACAATGGAACCTCCCTTATAAGACCTTCAAAAATCATCCCAAATGAGGTCTTATAAGGGAGGGGTCTTATAAGGGAGGTAATTTTATACTTACAAAGAAGGGCAATGTCTCAGAGAAGTAGGTCTTATTACGAGCAAATTACACCACAAAACACTACCAACCCTCCATGCACTGTACAAATGTGGCTTGAAAAGGCTTTATAGCTTAAAAGGCCACTGTGTAGGTCTTATGTGGGAGGGAGTCTTATAATGGGTCTCATAAGGGAGGTTCCACTGTAGTCCGAAAAATACGGTAATTTATCTGTCAGAGATTTGGGCAAAGGGTTGTAGAATACTAGGGGAAGACGGGGTAAAAAGCGCATGGGCGGGTAAGAAGCCCACCCCAATTATCTCATGAAATGAAGCAAATTTCAGTGTCTTGTGTGTGGTGTGTGTGTGTGTGTGTGTTTCATTTTGACCATGAGACGAGCGTTAATGTCTAGCATTCGTCTCATGGGCAAATTTGACTGACATTTTCTTTATTTCATGAGATAATTGGGGTGGGCTTCTTACCCGCCCATGCGCTGTTTACCCCGTCTTCCCCTACCATCATACAAGACACTCCCTTTACAATGCCACAATTCACCATTCTATAATAAATGTCATTGTCTCCAAACAAGTGAAAAAAAAATTGTTTGGGTGTATTATTTTGGCATGCACATCAACAAACAAAAAATGAAAACAAACAAGACGTTTGTTTATGTTATGACCTATGATTTAAGAGACAGAAGAGACAATGTTGTATTATAATGTAAAAGTATGAAGTAATTCACACAAAGCAAAATTCTCTCTCTGTCTGAACATGGACACTACATTTAATTATAGATGTTGATATAGAATCCATGGTCTGAATTACTTTTAGTGGAAGGATGTTAAACTCAACAAGAACAACAACACACACACGCGCGCGCACGCACGCACACACCTGAACGAGTAAACTGAGCATCCAATGATCCCACTAGGCTAGAAGTCATCTAAAGAATGAAATAGTGAGGCCAAGACGGGAGATAACGAACTTGAACTAAGGGGGAAAACTCTCTTTTTCTAATTGGTGGAGGGGAGTTAATTAGAAAAAGAGAGTTTTCCCCCTTTGTTCAATTTACAAGTCATTGAATTTTTTGTTTTGGAGTTTAATGTTCTGAATTATTCAGGCTAGAATACATGTCTTTCCTTGTTTTTGTAAGCATCACTTGCATGAAGGTTGTGTTGATCGAATCCCATTCACTTTCTCCTCCCATACTCTTTTATAAAATTTAAAAACTTGACGTGGGTGGTTTTTTTCTTGTTCAGCTAATCTGTTTGAAGAATGAGGTTAATCTTTATCCTGGGGCAGTGAGTGGATGCCTCATGCCTCCATACGGGGAGCTGGACGACTCCGCCCCCTCCACGAGTCTCTCCCCGTGGGGATACCGGGGGGTCTTTCGTAAATTAATAGTCCCCCCACCTTCTGGAAGTTCTGTGCTTGTAGCTTCCTCTAATCTGTCACTCTCTTTGACTCTGCCTTTTCCCTTTGCTTTCTGTCATCTACCATCTTTCTGACTTATTGGCCCCATTCTCCTCCTGCCTTTTCCCTTTGCTTTCTGTCATCTACCATCTTTCTGACTTATTGGCCCCATTCTCCTGGCTTTAAGAAAACACCTTCAAAATATTTTTTCTCCTTCGAGCTCCTCAGAACTCGGAATGTGTCGGCTGTACGCAGCGGGGTATGGAGAGCAATGAAAACCGGACACATATGTACCTTACCCACTATGTCCATATAGCCTGGGAACGCAGAAGAAGAAATATTTCCTGATTCTTGTGTGTGTGTGTGTGTGTGTGTGTGTGTGTGTGTGTGTGTGTGTGTGTCTGTGTGTGTGTTTCTCTTTTTCAGAACGGGAAGAAGTTCTGAAAGAAGGGTAAATAATCTCTCTCACTCCTCACCGGTCTTTTCATTTCCTTCCTCTTTTCATCACCATCATCATCATATCCTTTATTCTCTCTCTCTCTCTCTCTCTCTCTCTCTCTCTCTCTCTCTCTCTCTCTCTCTCTCTCTCTCTCTCTCTCTCTCTCTCAATTGATTCGCTATCAAAATATGTTGTTGGAATCATATAACGTTAGATGACATTCACTCTCAGTTTTATTCACTATTACAAATTGGCTTATTTAGTTCCCGCTGGTCATTATGCATAGGACGATATAATGACTTTGGTTTGATGGAAATATGCCCGCCGCGAGTATTATATTCTGTACTAGTATTTTATCTTTTCATATTGGCATTGAGATTTTGTGTGAATTAATGTAAGTATTTGTATTGATATCTTTCGTTTGCATTTTCCTTTATTTCATTACACCCCCATGTCATGATGGCTATTGACATTAAATCATCAATTTCTCTCTCTCTCTCTCTCTCTCTCTCTCTCTCTCTCTCTCTCTCTCTCTCTCTCTCTCTCTCTCTCTCTCTCTCTCTCAAAATAATATAGGGATGTGTGTTTTTTTGCATGCTTTGTATGTGTTTATTTTTGCTTTCCATTTTCTACTTTTATATATGTATTCTGTCCAGAGGGCTGGATGTAAAAAAGCATGTTATTGCTTACTCAATTACCCTCTATAAATAAAATTCCAAGAGTTGCATAGCCTTCTTCAATTCAATTCAATTCTCTCTCTCTCTCTCTCTCTCTCTCTCTCTCTCTCTCTCTCTCTCTGGCACAGTGGTATCGCGTTCGCTTCGTGTCAAGTAAACCCGAGTTCGAACCTGGGTACAGGGGATTTTTTCCTCTCATTCTGCACTAGGCCTTAACGGTCTGAACGTGGAGTCTTTCGGATGAGACGATAAACCGAGGTCCCGTGTGCCCATGCACTTAGCACACATTAAACCCAGTGGCAACGAAAAAGTTGTCATTTGCTTTACTGTCATCTACTATGGTCAAAATTTCCCCCCCCCCCCCCCCCCCCCACTCCCACATCAGTAACAAAAATCGCATGCAAAAAATAAAATAATAAAAAATTGTGTGAGCTCGGAAATCCGAAATCGGAATGTGTTGGCTGTACGAAGCGGGGAGACCATTGAAAACTGAAAACCGGACACATACCTTACCCATTATGGCCTGGGAACGCAGAAGAAGAAGAAGAAGGAGTATATCGGCCGAATGCCGCTATAATAAGGAGACCAGTGAAAAACTAGAAAACCGGACACACACACACACACAAGGGTGCAACTACACAAAATGAAAAAAAACCCTGAAAGGCCGGGGTCCAGGGGTAATGTCCCCCTGCAGCTGAACAAAAATTGATTTATGAAGGTATTTTAATTTGCTTTTTCAACAATTTATGCAAATGCTTATCTTAAAGTGTTTTTAAAAATACAGTAGACACACAAAGACCTTGTTTGACAAATTTAAAAAAAAAGGAACTTCCTTTTCTGGTAAAAAAAAAAGAAGGGAAAAAAAGGAGGTAAAGGTCAAGATGTGCCACCCCCCCTACCTATCTCGGTGAATTCTATTTTTCCGTTATTGCCTTTCTTACCATACATAAAGCTGTATTTTAGGAACATTTTTAGCTAATAACCTTTTTGGAATACTAACCCTAACCCTAACCCTAGCCCTAACCCTAACCCTAACCCTACCCCCCACCCTATGAGACGGAAAAACGCAACGAACCACAACTGTGACAAATCGCGGTGTACTGCAGTACATAGTGGGGGGTAGGGTTAGGGTTAGGGCTAGGGTTAGGGTTAGGGTTAGTATTCCAAAAAGGTTATTAGCTGAATATGTTCCTAAAATACAGCTTTATGTATGGTCAGAAAGGCAAAAACGGAAAAATGGAATTAACCGAGAAATGCAGGGGGGGTGGCATATCTTTACCTTTGCCACAGGAAAAGTTGCACCCCTGCATACATACCTTACCCATTATGACCCTGGAAACGTCAACACAGAAGAAAAATGATAAGAAGAAAAACAAGAAGAAAAGGAAAGGGGTAAACCCGGTGTGAAGAGAATATCCTACCTCATGAAATAGTTCGCATGCGACAGGTAGATATTTCATGGCAGGTACTTATTTCTCGTGACACCGGGGTCAGTTTCACAAGGGCTAGCGTTACGTTGCGCTCGTTCGAATCGGCGAAAACGGTCTAAGAAACACCCTTCGTTTGCCGATTATAGTTCGCGTGGCGTTTTGTTCTTGCCAAACACCAAGCAAGCGGCGAACTAACCGGAACTAGTAGGGGGTGAATACGTTTCTTGTTGTTGATTGGTCCATTAAAGTTTGCTTAAAATTAAAAATTTTGGGACCAATCAGACAAGAGCTTGTAATATTCTTCCGCAAAACGTTTTCTAAAGTGTTTCTTAGGCCACGTTTGGCGTAAGCGTTATTCGCGCGGCGACCGTTATCCAGAGAAACTAGACCCAGGTCATCTGTAAATGTGTCGGTTTTTCCCAGGGACGAAGAGCTGAAAAAACTACACCAGCTCGAGGTGGAGGTCGTGGACGTGGTCCTGGTGGAAGTACCCCCCGACACTGCAGGCGCCTACGCCAAAAAAGCGACGTCGGAACCCACAGACCCCACCACCCGTGCATCTGACATGTCGACCTCCACGTCTGTTAACGAACTCAGCGCTTCCTCTTCTGAGATGGGCTCGTCTACCGCTTCCGGGATGGGCACAACTTCCGCCTCGGAGTTCGGCGAAGTCGACCCGCTGAGCTCTTCCGAATCGGCGGCGGGTGTGTTGGGGGGTTTCCGATGATTCCGAGCCCCCCCCCCCCCCCCTCCCCTAATAAACAAAAGGGGGGTGAAGCGGGTGTCGAATCCATGGCTATCTCTATTGATTTTGTGTATCTTGTGTAATTCCATGCTAAAACTCGTTTTAGATTATTTTTCACAGGAAGAGGCTAGGCCTTCATTGCTTCTTTTACAATCGAGTTATTGTTAGCTTCTGTAGGACAAACAAAAAAGGACAGAAAATAGGACAACATTCGTGACTACCACGCCGACACTTTTGATTTCAGGTACCTAATGTAATTCGATGCCAGTTAGTTTTAGATTATTCTCCCAGAAGAGGCCTTCATTGCATGTTTTACAATCAAGTTATCATAAGCTTCTGGGGGAAAAAGGTAAGAAAAACAGAGGGAAATTCTTAACACGCCAACATCCTTGATTTCATGTCTCTTGTGCAATTCCAATCCAACTAGTTTTAGATTATTCTCCCATAAGAGGCCTTCATTGCTTCTTTTACGATCAAGTTATTGTCAGCTTCTGGAGAGAAAAAAAGAACCGGGGAGGAAAAAGAAAACGAGGGGCTATTACGCCTACACCTTTGATTTCATGTACCTAATGTACTTCCATGCCAACTAGTTTTACCTTATTGTCCAAGAAGAGGCCTTCTGTGCACCTTTTACCACCAAATTATCATAAGCTTCTGGGGAAAAAAGGGGAAGAAAAACAGAGGAAAAATCATTACTAACACTCCAATATGTTTGATTTCATAATCTAATTAGTTTTAGCTTATTCTCCCATAAGAGGCCTTCATTGCATCTTTTACGATCAAGTTATTGTCAGCTTCTGGAGAGAAAAAAAGAACCGTAAAAGAAAAATGAGGGGCGAAACCCATGGCTGTTATCTTGTGTAATTCCGATCCCATTTGATTTAGCTTAATATGCTCCCATGAGAGGCCTTCATTGCTTCTTTTACCACCAAATTATCGTCAGCTTCGGGGGGGGGGGGGGGGGGGGGGGGGGGGGGGGGAAGAAAACGAGGGGCTATTACGCCTACACCTTTGATTTCATGTACCTAATGTACTTCCATGCCAACTAGTTTTACCTTATTGTCCAAGAAGAGGCCTTCATTGCACCTTTTACCACCAAATTATCATAAGCTTCTTGGGAAAAAAGGGGAAGAAAAACAGAGGAAAAATCATTACTAACACTCCAATATGTTTGATTTCATAATCTAATTAGTTTTAGATTATTCTCCCAGAAGAGGCCTTCATTGCATCTTTTACCACCAAATTATCGTCAGCTTCTGGAGAAAAAAAGAAAAAGAAAAAGGAGGGCAAAATTGACGGCCGTTACCACGCCGCCATCTTTGATTTTATGTACCTAATGTACTTCCATGCCAACTAGTTTTACCTTATTGTCCAAGAAGAGGCCTTCATTGCACCTTTTACCACCAAATTATCACAAGCTTCTGGGGGGAAAAAGGGAAGAAAAACAGAAGGAAATTCATGACTAACACTCCAATATCTTTGATTTCATGCATCTTGTGCAATTCCTATCCAACTAGTTTTAGCTTATTCGCCCAGAAGAGGCCTTCGTTGCATCTTTTACAGTCAAATTATCATCAGCTTCTGGGGGGAAAAAGACAAAGAAGAGAAAAATTCATGACTAACATGCCAACATCCTTGATTTCATGTATCTTGTGTAATTCCGATCCAACTAGTTTTAGCTTATTCGCCCAGAACAGGCCTTCATTGCATCTTTTATCACCAAATTATCATCAGCTTCTGGAGAAAAAAAGAAAAAGGACGAAATTGATGGCTGTTACCACGCCGCCATCTTTGGTTTCTTTTGTATTTCCATGCCAACTAGTTTTAGCTTATTTTCCCAGATGAGGCCTTCAATGCATCTTTTACACTCAAATTATTGTCAACTTATGACCAGGTTTTAGTCCTAGGTTATACTGGAAAAGTGTTTCTTTTAATTTAAATTTATAAACGTTGCTATAATAATAATTGTACATTTATATAGCGCTTTACCTCAGATGAGCCCAAAGCGCTTTACAATCAATTTTTTTTATCAACAAATAGACAACAAAAACAGCATTCAAGAATGACGCCAACCAGCAACAACGCATACATACAAAACAACTCTCTCTCTCTCTCTCCCTCTCTAACACACATTTAACAACACCGACTCGTTCATCCCCCATTCAGTAAACACACATCAACTGAGCCGCACGGACTGACCACATACACCAACACATACAGAAACACCCTCATACACAACGTACGCACGCAGACAGACAAACACACAGACACACATGCGTGCACACACAACCCACAGAACCAAAACACACACAGCACAAATGTATGCACACATGCATGCTCACACACACACACCACAAACCTCTTATTCAATCTTCCCTCACGTGCACACAACGATAGACAACTGATCAAATATTTAGGGTGCAGCAGGAAAAAGATGGGTTTTAAGAGAGGCTTTGAATGAGGAGACTGAGTTGGAGGAAACTTATGACGTTTTCCTCTCACCAAACGTTTTTTCTTCTTTTTTTTTTTGAGGGGGTCGGGGGGGGTTCAGGTGTGTTTCATAACTGTTCGCTTTTGAGGTCTACAACACGGCTCAATAAAGTTCTTTTTGGAAAAAGCAGCTTTTTTGTTTGTTTGTTTTGTTTTAGAAACTGTTCTTTTCATCGTCTAGAACATCACTACCTTTCTCTGTACCTCTCCTTTCTTCTCTGTAATATCTTTGTTGGGTTATCTTTTTTCTACTATGGATGCGTTTTTAGCCATGTACTATGTAATGTGTGTGCGTGCGCCTCTGTGTGTGTGTGTGTGTGTTTTCCACTTTTTTTTTATCAATGCATTTTCAATTGATGGTGTTTTAAGACCATATTTATTAGTTTTAGTTCGCTTTAATTTTGTATGATCTATTTGTTTGTTTGTGCTAACGGCAAGTATGAAAAATGGCTACTCTATGTCAATACTTTTACCGTTGTAAAATAAAGGTTCATTATCATTATTGTTATCTGTCTCCTCTGTGTGTGGGCGTGTGTGTGTGTTTGTGTGTACATCATTTTTTATGTGTGTGCGCGTGTGCAAGTGTGTGTGTGTGTGTACATGTGTGTGTCACTGTGTGAATGTGTGTGCATGTGCGTGTGTGCATGTGTGTGTGTGTGTGTGTGCATGTGTGTGTGTATGCATGTGTGTGTTTGCTGTGTGAATGTAAGTGTGGTGTGTGTGCATGTGTCACTGTGTGAATGTGTGTGTGTGCGCGTGTGTGTACGTGTGTGTGTGCATGTGTGTGTGTGTGTGTCTGTATGCGTTTGTGTATGTGTGGTGTGGTGTATGTGTGTGCGTGCGCATGCATGTTGTGTGTGTGTGTGTGTGTGTGTGTGTGTGTGTGTGTGTTTTGTATGCGTGTGTATATGTGTGGTGTGTGTGTGCTGTGTGCGTGCGCATGCATGTTGTGTGTGTGTGTGTGTGTGTGTGTGTGTGTGTGTCTGTGTGTGTTTGTGTGTGGTGTGTGTGTATGTGTGTGCGTGCGCATGCATGTTGTGTGTGTGTGTGTGTGTGTGTGTCTTTGTATGTGTTTGTGTATGTGTGTGTGGTGTATGTGTGTGTGTGCGCATGCATGTTTTTGTGTGTGTGTGTGTGTGTGTGTGTCTGTATGCGTTTGTGTATGTGTGTGTGTGGTGTGTGTGTGTGCGTGTGTGCGCATCATGTTGTGTGTGTGTGTGTGTGTGTGTGTGTGTGTATGCGTGTGTGTGTGTGTGTGTGTATGTGTGTGTGTGTGTGTGTGTGCGCATGCATGTTGTGTGTGTGTGTGTGTGTGTGTGTCTGTATGCGTTTGTGTATGTGTGGTGTGGTGTATGTGTGTGTGTGCGCATGCATGTTGTGTGTGTGTGTGTGTGTGTGTGTGTCTGTATGCGTGTGTGTATGTGTGG
>CM065710.1:28682884-28690384 GCA_017654935.2 Phymorhynchus buccinoides
CCACCAAAAGCTCGTATCTCTAACGACTTTCTATCTGGGGTAAATGAGGTTGTGAAAATAGACGAAAAACTCGTAAGTCCCAAATTCAGATCTAATTAAGGACAAAAACATTGTATGTTCGTTCTTTTCAAGTCTAATTTTTTTTTTTATAAAGTAATTTTAACAAAATGCAGGACTAAACTCAATGTCTTGAACAACATATTCATCACAGTTAATCAATTGTGGGCAACGTGGTTAATTTTAAAAAAAAAAATTTCTCTCTCAAAACTACCAAAATTGAGATACGAGGTTTTTGAATTTCACCGATGCTATTACACATTTTGGTAGACATAGAACCTGAAATAAAATAAATCAGTAATTTCTACTGCATTCCTGATTTTGTATGATCCATGCAGCATGCCAAATGGGTTCCAGACTTGCTCCTCTTAATTTGCAGCATGCTAAACGCTTTTCCGAAAATTGGAGCAAGTCTGGACTTTGGCTGCTTCGCATATTTTTTATATCAAATTCTATTTTGGAAGAGAATAGGTGTGCTTATTTACATATACAAGCTTGTGTGAGTGTATACATGCATGTGTTTGTCTGTGTGTGACCACTTACGCTGTATATGCATCGTGACCGAATGCATATATATATGACCCATTAAGGGACAGTAAGTGTCAAACTGACCATTCTGAAAAAATTATACAGTTGGAAACTTCAGACAAGTCTCTTTCTAATGACACAAGACCCATTCATGTATCTTTTTCCATTCCAGAGTTGTGACCATTTAAAGTTGGTAGGGTGAGAATCGGCCATTTTGAGAAAACACAGTCTAAAGTCTAGCCTAGCTGAGCAAAATGCATTGACCTACTTGTTTTAAAACACTTATAAGATCACTTAGAGACCATGTTAAAGATTGTCCTTTATAAATATGAAAGATAAGATGTTGGAGAACTGGAAAATACCTATAACTCAAAATTGACCAAAAATGAGATTTTTGACTTTGCAAGTCTGTTTTGGGAAACAAGCCCAACAACTTAATTCAATAGGGCATTTGCCACGCGCTGGCGACCTTGAATTTCACCGAGTTGAATTTAGATTTTTTTAATTTTTTAATTTTTTAAAAAGAATTTAGAGTTGGATTAGAAAGGTCAGTGTAACTCGGGCAGAACGAGCACGGGCAAATTAGTAGTCTGGTAGAGTGAACGAACACTCGTGGCAAATGCCCTATTGAGTCACATACAAAATGATGTAGTTTCTCCCTCAGATCGCATTATTAAACCAAGTCTATCAAAACTTGAGTGGCTTTGCCACACTAGATCAAGATCATAACAAAGTGGTCAACCCGTGGAGTTGGAAGTTTTTGTTTTCCTGACGAAGCGCGTTTCATCAGATTATTTACATAGTGAAATATACGCGGCTCACTCGTTCGAAGTAAGACGTCTCAACAAAATAGACTGATTTATCTTTCACCCGGTACACGTTGCGTGTTTGTATGATGTGCATTAGATTTTTGGCGATTTTTAGAAGATGAAGAAAAAAAATAATGCGATCTGAGGGAGAAACTACGTCATTTTGCATGTGACTCAATTGAGTTATATACGTTAATTAAAATAAATATTAATAGTTTATTCGTTGCGATTCGCTGGCTTGGCCGCACCGCTTTTAGATTTGCGCTCCGCCTGCCGTCATTTAGCAGCCCGGACAGACAAACGCACAAAAATGAATGTTATTATTAAGTCTAGATACATTCCATAATTACATTTCTATTGAATCCAACAACAACAAAATGTCAATACAAAAAAAAGAGAGTGAAAATCAGTAAAATACTACCAGACTTGCGAGCCATAAATAGCATCAATTCACTTCCCACTGGAAAACAAAACATAAAACAATTATGCAATATTTAACCCCTTCACTGCCACGGCCATTTTCAATTCATAAAGGGGGTACTTATAAAAAATCTAGCTGTTGAATAATTAAAATTTGCCTAACTCTTCTACTACCAAGTATTACTTAGACTGTTTACCGTTGCGCACCAAGTAATTTTTGCCGCTGCACTGATTTTCGCACACACTCACTTTAAAAATTCATTAAAAAAATACTCGCTCGAATCATCACTAAATTTACCTGTGTCGATCTGCTGCTGCAAACCCAAGATCGTTTCAACACTTTCGATGCTCTTTTTGATTCGCCTAAGTTCAGATTCTGCCACTTTTTCCATCTATCGCCATCTTGTAGAGGTTCACGCCAAAACTTGTCAGTTTCCATCGTCGAAAACGCGCAACGAAAATCGATTGAAAATGACAAAATTTAGCCTACAAATGAAGATGGCGGAAGGTTGTGCTTTCCCTGAGCGAACTGCGCATGTCACGGAAGTAAAGGATGTGATGTCACTTGATATAAATAGCGCAAAGGGGGACACCGCGGTTTCCCTAGTATCTGGTGGTCAAACCCGCCCGTGGCTAGCAACGGAATACGGTAAACCGGCGGGTCAACCCGCCGACGGTAGTAGAAGAGTTAAAGATAAATGAACACCCTAACCACTCAAAAGTATTAAAGGTGTGAATTCAACGGTACATCCCTGTTAATGGAGACTTTCAGTAGGGACAATCCTACAAGAAATAGTGACGGAAATATCCGTCACGGGGCAGCGAAGAGGTTAAGTAGGGTAGCAGACCTGCCTACCCACAATTTCTTTTTTAGGTACTCCACGAAATAAAATTCCGTACTTTTTCTCAAAATTCCGTATTTTGCAAGGAGACCCAAAAACAGAACATTAAACCGCCATGCGAAATGACGAAAAACACTCGATTTTGATCGATCTTAGAAGAAAGTTCAAATTTTTGCCGTACCATTTACCGTACTGTCGTACTGGGGCTCAAAATACGGAAAAATCGTATGGGTAAGCAGGTCTGGGGTAGCTATTTTACAGGGAACACTGTATCACAGTCCAATGCCTTGGCCCGACTCTCTCTCTATACATCGGGATGGACGGAGGGGTAGGATGGACGGAGGGGTAGGATGGACGGAGGGGTAGGATGGACGGATTGGACAAGAAACCAAAAAACAAAACAGAATACTTTATGACAGACAACCACCTGATTTAAAGACTTGGAAACAATCAAACAAATCGCTCAGACAGTTTCCTGTCAACTAAGAATGCAGATGCATCATGCTGCCGTTATGCACCCAAACAAGAAATAATTAGTCCCAGCAAGTTCGACTCCGGCTGGAGGAAATCGTCTTGACAAAGTGTTTTCTTGAAAAGAAAAATCAAAGGCAGGAGATAGATGGCAGCCAAGCAAAGAGAAAAGGCAGAGTCAAAGAGAGTGACAGATTAGAGGAAGCTACAAGCACAGAACTTCCAGAAGGTGGGGGAACTGTTTATACAAAAGACACCCCCCCCCCCCGGTATTCCATTCCCACAGAGGGAAGTCATAAATTTCTTTAAAGATACCTTTTGTCATACCCTTCCACGAAGTAGTAGGTGGTGTCCTGAACAGGCTCTACTGAACTCCACCGAAGTGACTCAGCAGCAGTGCAGTGTCTCCTTGGTTGTTTGCCTCCTGACGGCCTAACATAGATTTGCTCCTCTTGGACTGCTGGTCTCGGATCCCCCACCCCCACAAGGAATTTAAAAAAAAAAAGTTGAATTAAAATTGATTTCCGTCGAACGCTAGGTGAGTGGGGAGGTGTCTCAGGTCTCCCTCCGACACACTGTAGGTGGACAGGAGACTGGTGGAGGGGGAGGGGGGGAGCAGGAGGTGCTTCAGGGGGGTGTAGCTGTACTCTCCCCCCTCGCCCTCCCTCTCACCGAAGGCCTCTCCCAGAACGTTCAGCGCCTGCTCTGAGCGAGACTTTGCCCGACCCTCACGAGCGAAAGCGGACAGCGGATCGCCGCTGCCGAGGTGGAAGTCTTCCAGGCTCCTCTGCACCACCGCCACTTCCTTTTCTCTGCCGTGTTTGCCGGAGGAGCGGTGGTGGTGGTGGTGTGCGGGGGTGTGGGAGGAAAGGGAGGGTGGAGAGAACACGGACAGTTTGGCTCCACCCCCACCCCTGCGGTGTTGTTGCTGTTGCTGTTGCTCGGAGCCGGGGTGGTGGAACGAAACGCGGTCCGCTGACCGCGTGCGTGTCTTGGGGTGGTGGTTGTGGTTGTTGTCGTGGCTGCTGCTGCTGCCGCCTCCTCCTCTCTCCTCCCTCCTGACGTTCTCTGCATAGTTTCTGGACTCCGAGGAGGATCTGTGAGGGTCCGATGCTGCCTTCTCTTTGGTGGACGAAGCTGGCTTTTCGGAATGGTGGGGGCGTCGTGAGGGGCCGGCGGTGCCACTGCTGATGCCCAGTCGTTCCAGCATAGCGTGCAGAGTCTCCAGTCCCTTCGCCCTCCCCGCATCATCATCACCACCGGGCATCGTCGACCCCACCATCCCTCCCCCCTCTGACAGCTCCCCCTCACCCCTCCTCCCCGCTCCTTCGCTTTCCTTCAAGCGCCGGTTCTTCCACAAATCATCCTCCTCTATCTGTCTGGGATCCTTGTTCCCACCCCGCCTGTCCCCCAACCTCTCTCGCTCTTCCGAAGAAGCGGCGGAGGGCGTCTTCTTCAGCGACTGCGACAGGAAGTCCCTGGGGTTGAGCAGCGCCTTGGCGGACGAGGAAGCGCCCACGAGCTGAGCATGCTGGGAGCCGGGAGAATGCGAAGCGGAGGCGAGGGTGTCGGGGGGCAGGGAGATGGAGCGGGAGTGCGCATGCTGGGTGGGAGGGGAGAAGAGTCTGGATTTCGGGGGAGGGGGAGGGTGGTCCTTGGTCTTTCTCCCGCCGCCCCGGAGAAGATCCCCGGAGGACGCGCCAGCAGAGGTCAGGGAGGGGGGTCCAGGCCTGGACTGACCACTCCTGGTACCCTGAGGGGAGGAGTCCGAGTACTGAGGCCTCTGTCGACCTTTCCTACTGACGGGGGTTTCGTCCACCGGGAACGCGCCCACACGCTGCAGAGACGAGGGCTTAGCTCGAGTGGCGGGTGCCGTGATGGTGGTGGTGGTGAAGTCTTCTGACGCCGAGAGGTGGGACCGTGACGGCTTGGCGCTGGCCCTGGGGTGTGCCATATTTTGCCGAGCCGCATTGTGCTGAGCCGCGGTGCGGCGCGCCGCATCGTCAGAGCGAGGGTGGCGAGGTTGCAGAAGAAGGGTCCTGTCGTCCACAGAGGAGGCCATGGAGCTGTCGCTGTCGGTACAGACGTCCCCCGCCCCCAAGGACTGGGAGGAGCTGAACCTCAGCTGCCTCCTGGTGGGGTCACCCACCCTCCCCTCCCCACTTTCCCCTTCCAGGCTCTGCAGGTCGGAGTACGCCCTCCACAGGCTGGCCCCGCCCACCGCCGCCATCCAACCCTCCCCTCCACCCGCCTCCTTCCACCCCCCGCCCTCATCCTCATCCTCATCCTCCAACCCAACCCCTCCCCCACCACTCTCCTTGCTGTTCCTCCACCTCTTCCCATCCTCCCGGTGAAGCTTTGGGGACAGGAGGGCCGGGGAGGGCGGAGGAGGGCTGGAGGAGTCATCTTCCCTGTCCGCAGCCAACGTTGTCTTCAAATCAGTTCTCGCTTTCTGGGGCTGGGAGGTAGAGTGTCGCTTGTGCCTGAGCAACGATTCCGTTGTTCCTCCACCTCTGCTACCACTGCCTTTCCCGGCGAGAAAGGCGCCGCTTCGTCTAAAACTGCTCTTCCTGACAGCCAGTGGCGCTTTGAACTCCAGCTCGCTGTCCGTCACAGACGCCGTGTCGTCCGCAAGCAAGGAGTAGAACACCCCCCCTCCTCCTGCTCCTCCTCCGGAGCCTAGCAGGTCTTCCAGGGACCCCGCGTGGAGGGAGGCGGGCTGGTGGTGGCCGATCTCTCCCAGAGCGGAGGGTAGCGGGTAGTATCGGTCGGAGCCGACGCTCTGCGGGGTGGAAGAGAGGCGCAGGGAGCTGTCGGTGCTCGCTGCAGTACCGGCCGGGAGGTTGTGGTTGGTCTCGGCCCGGGGGAGTCTGCCCGTGTTGTGGGCGTCGTCTTCGCTGGAGGAGGTGGTGGTGGGGGTCAGGGGGTTGCTGGTGGTGGAGGGGGTGGCCGATCGGCTGCTGACCGTGTCGAAGAGCGAGTCCAAAGCCTGGTCGACGAGTGACCACAGGTCAGGCTGCTGCAGTCTGTAGGGGGCAAAACACACAGCACGCAATCACAGAATGAGGGGTCAATATTGTAACATGATATAAACAGTATAGACCTGTAATATAGACATGATATTATACAAGTCTCCCCGTTGGGGGATACCGGTGTGTCTTTCGTAAAAATAGTTCCCCCACCTTCTGGAAGTTCTGTGCTTGCAACTTCCTCTAATCTGCCACTCTCTTTGACTCTGCCTTTTCCCTTTGCTTTCTGTCATCTACTGTCTTTCTGACTTATTGGCCCATTCTCCTCTTTTTTCTTCTTAAAAAAATCTTCCAAATAATGTTTCCCCTTTGAGTTCCTCAGAAATCGGAATGTGTTGGCTGTACGCAAGCGGGGGAGAACAGCGAAAACTGAAAACCGGACACATACGTACCTTACCCATTATGGCCATATGGCCCGGGAACACAGAAGAAGACTACAAATCTCTTAAGACGTTCCCTGTTAAGACTCCCTCTAAGATGGGACCCCAAAGTTTTGTCACCAATCTCCCCTCCCCCTCCTCCCCCCTTTCATATCATGACTACTGTTAACCCTTTCACCGCCAAAGTCGCATTTTAGCACCACAGTAATTTAACACCTATGTCACTAAAAGGCATCAAATTGGGGTCCATTATCCAAAGACCCTGTTGTCTTAGTTTTGGGAAGTAAGGATAGACACCTTATTATATATTATGTCACAGAAGAATCCCCAATACTGCAGATGGATTTTGTTCTCTACCCAGGTAAATTTAATGGACATTTTTTGCTGAAATATGGATGGCAGTGAAAGGGCTAAGACCGCTCCCTATTAAGACCTTGATTTTTCAAGGTCTTAATAGCAGGGATGTGAGAGGCCCCCAAACAAAAAAGCATAGTCGATGGTATCGTCAAAGTACTCAAACAAGACTTTGCCTCCGACATCAATTTTTTTCGCGGCTCGTCTACATGGATCTTACTGTCCAATCCCTGTCAAATTCGTGTTGGCATCCTTTGTCAATCTCTTCTTTCCTCACATCTATGGTGTGATAAATAATTTTCATGGTTGACGATGAAACAGTCACTCAATAGCTTTGAAAACATCCGAATATTCCTTCAAAATCATAGCCGAACACACAAAAATGATGCATTGCCATTGGACGTTAACTGGCCAACCACAGAGAAGCTTACGAAATTCAGTCAAGGGAGTGTACTCACGCTACAAACTGCTTTCAATTTTTGACTGTGAGCGCAAAGAAAGTCTACTGAACTCGACAATCTGTATGATCGTCTCTCTCTATGCACGGTGTTATTGCGGGTTTTTTAGTGTGTTTTTTAGTCGAATAGAAAAAGCGCATTTACGCGCTTAC
>CM065710.1:28692884-28700384 GCA_017654935.2 Phymorhynchus buccinoides
GGGTTTTGAGAGACAGCAGCAAATTGTATGGGTACTCCGGTTAAAGCTAAAAAATGCATCAGCACTGGTTTGGTCGAGTGAAGAATTATTCGTCTGCTCGCTTTCGCTCATTTCTGACTGCGTTTCGTCCTCTTCTGGGTCAAAATCACTGTCATCGTCAGCAAATATCTCATCAATGACTTGTTTCACACTAAACCTTGGTCGCTTACTCATGGTGATGATAAAATAATCAGAAAAAATACAAAAATCGTTCAAACATGCTTGAAAACCGGCGCACTTTGTGTGGCAAGATTTTCGAAAAGAAAGGGGCACATAGTGAGCTCCCTTTAGTCGTTAATATTCATGAGGTCGAAGGTGAAAGAAGGTAAGGGGTCAAGCCCGACAGTTTGTCGGGCACAGGCGCTGGCAACTGTTCTCACACGCCCGACAAATTGTCGGGCACAGGGCGGAATGTGTTAACACCCAGGTAACACCCAGACCCTAAAAGGCATCACATCTTAATTTTGGGAGGTAAGGATAGGCCTTACTTTAAATATGTCACAGAAGAATCCCCAATATTACACAGACTGATTTTTTTTTCTACCCAGGTAAGCTTAATAGAAATGTTTTGCTGAAAAATGGCTGGCGGGGAAAGGGTTACTAACTTGTGGTAAACACTGTTAATTTTTACAAGTTTTTTTCTCCATTTTTCTCAAAGCTACCAAAATTGAGTTATGAGGTTACTGACTTTCACCGATGATATATTGGGTGGAACATGGTATAAAACAAAGTGTGCACAGCAGAAAATAGTCTTACCTTAAAGAAGAAAAAAACAGAGATGAAAACGGAAACCAAAGGCACCCAGGATAGACACACACATGCATGTGGAATAATATATTCTTTTCTGTAGTCTTACAGAGTTTCATAACTACCGTATTTTTGGGACTACAGACAAACCCCTATTTTACGACCCTCTGTTAAGCGACCACCTCTCATTTGAGACCGGATTTGTTGGCACGGATGCATTTTACTATGTAAACGACCTCTCTTAAACGACTTCCTCTAAAACGCGACTTACGACCGCCATTTTGTTGGTTTTTACGACCGTTGTTGTCGTCTGCATAGACTTCGAGCAAAGGGAAACAACCACGGTCAAGGGCCTGAAAGCGGAGTCGCTTCCCTTGTTGTAGAAAAGATGGCGGAAAGCGTAGGAAAAGCACGAAAACCACTGACTTTGAAAAAGAAAACCACTGACTTTGGACGAGAGTGGAGGTGATTAACAGAAGTCGGCGAAGTGAAACTGTAATACATCGATTGCACAATCCTATGGAGTTGGAAAGACCCAAATCCAGTTTTAATATGTCATTGTATGTGTGCATGAAGAAGAGAGTATGAACTTTTTCTTTCTACGGCTGCCAGTGAAAACCTCCGTCATACGACCCCTCCAATTTACGACCGATTTTTCCGGACATTTTGGAAGTCTTAAAATAGAGGTTTGTCTGTATAAGGTATACTTTGTATAAGGCGCACACCCCCACATTATAAGGCGCAGGGGTCTGAGTCTTGAAAAAAAGTATCGCCTTATAGCCCGAAAAATATGGTAGTCTCACAAAAATTACAGGTCTAAGAAACGTGGACCTTCAACAGCAAATTTGTGCTAAGAAAGTACGATTGTCAGTGTGATGTGCAAATCATTCAGTTTTTATTTAATTTATTTTTTGATCTAAATATATACTCTCTCTATCTCTAAAATGCAGGCACACACACACACACACACACACACACACACACACACACACACACTCAGACACACACACACACACACACACACACACTCTCTCTCTCTCTCTCTCACACACACACAAAATATGGCACTACAAAAGAAAGAATGTTTTCATTCATTTCCAAAAACCAAGAGGACATCAACTCAAGAGAGAGGGAGAGAGGGAGAGAGGGAGAGAGGGAGAGAGACGGAGACTCAGACAGAAAAAGAGAAAACTAGAGCGCCAAGACACTAGACCACCAGCCGCGCGGCAGCATTTTAGGGTCCAGTGACCTTGACCTTCATTTTTTTGAATTTGGCCGAGATATTCTTAGTACTTATCCGCATGCAAAATTTGACCGTCCTAGGTCCCTGCATCCTTATCGTCCCTGTGCTCAGCAGTTCAATGTGAGCTTTATCGTGCCAGCAGTGCTCGGCAGCATTTTCGGCTCCAATGACCTTGACCTTTGACCTTCACCTTCATTTTTTTAACTTGGCCTAGATATCTTTAGTACCTATCCGCATGCAAAATTTGAGCTTCCTAGGCCCCTACGTTATCGTGCCAGGTGTTCAGCAGCATTTTCAACTCCAGTGACCTTGACCATTGACCTTCGTCTTTGAATTTGGCCAAGATATTCTTTGTACCTATCTGCATGCAAAATTTGAGCATCCTAGGTCCCTCCGTTCAATTGTTATCGTACCAGGTGCTCAGCAGCATTTTCGACGCCAGTGACCTAGACCTTTGACCTTCATTTTTAAACTTGGCCTAAACATGCTTAGTACCTATCCGCAGGCAAATTTGAGCATCCTAAGTCCCTCCGTCATCGTGCCATGTGTTCGGCAACATTTTCGGCTCCAGTGACATTGACCTTAGACCTATAACCTTCATTTTTTCGAACTTGGCCTAGAAGATATTCTTAGTACCTATCTGCATGCAAAATTTGAGCTTCCAAGGCCCCTACGTTATCGTGCCAGGTGTTCATCAGCATTTTTGGCTCCAGTGACCTTCACCTTAGACCTATAACCTTCACTTCGCCTAGATATTCTTAGAACCTATCCGCATGCAAAATTTGAGCGTCCTAGGTCTCTTCTTCATTCAAACGTTATCATGTTAACATAGATAGATAGATAGTCAGCCACAGAATGCACTGAAAACATAACAGTGGAACCTCCCTTATAAGACCTCCCATTATAACAAAACTCCCTCCCACATAAGACCTACTTCTCTGAGACATTGCCCTTCTTTGTATGCATTAAAATTACCTCTCCCTTACAAGACCTCATTTTGGATGATTGTTTAAGGTCTTATAAGGGAGGTTCCACTGTAACAGCTTCGTTTACTACGTTCGCGGCTGGCAAAGCAGCAAAACAGACGATTCTAGCCCTGCCAGTCTGGGTGCGCCTCACATAATCAAGACAAGGAATACACAGCTATAGCATAACACAGGTGCAGTAATAATGCGCGCAATTTTCTTTTCTTTCTTCCAATCATTGCAAGTGCATGATTTCACCTGACTTTTGTCTGATAGAGGAAACTGCTTCTGTATCTGAAACACAAAGTCCCTAAGGCTTCAGCACAAGCCAAACCTCCTCGTAAGTGGGCCCTGTGCTACATTACAATCTTTATTTTATTTTATTATTCACACACACACACACACATGCGCACACGCATACATACACCAGACCTGTTTTTATCCCTATTTAGCAAACTTGTAATTTCTGAAACAAAAAACTATTTTTGAAGAAAACAAACTGTAATCCAACGCGCGGCTGATTCTTTTTCTTCACAAAACCGGATTAACAAGAAAACTATTTGTAATTACACAATTATATGCAAGCAATAGTGCACCGGGAGACCTTTAAAAACATTTTTTTAAACCATGTATTTGCCTTTTCTTTGTTGTCTTTCCATCAGATTTTGGATGATCATTTGACCTAGAACTCTCACCACGCGGTCGCTTTGACGCCATCTTGAAACAGAACTAAAAGAAATTGACGCGCGTTGCATGCTGGGAACCGGAATGACTTTTCACCGCATTGTTTCAAAAGCATCGCTTGCCAACGCAACTGTAGTGGTGGTTGTTTTGTTCTTTTTCCCCGTCACCGTAATTATCATAATTTGACATTTGTTTCGTAAAAAATATGGCAAAATCGTCAACAGGTCTGCACACACACACACACGCACGCACACTCGCACGAACACAAGCAAATGTAAACACACATGCATGCACACCTTTACACTTTCACGATACCACTCCGCCACTCAGTGCAAGGAAGGAGTAGCTCGTGAAATGATAAAAGAGAAGTTTTACGGATGCATGCAATAAATTGAAGGCTGAACTCAACAATGTTCTCTCTTTTCTTTCTCAGTAAGCTATGTTGCCCGATTTTTGTTTGTTTCTTCCTTAAGTAAGGCCTTTGTCACACATAATCTCCACGTTGGGATACTTGGGGGGTGGGGGGTGTCTTTCGTAAAAATAGTCCCCCCACCTTCTGCAAGTTCTGTGCTTGTAACTCCCTCTAATCTGCCTCTCTCTTTGACTCTGCCTTTTCCCTTTCCTTTCTATCATCTACTGTCTTTCTGACTTAGTAATTGGCCCCATTCTTCTGCCCGTTAAAAAAAAACAATAAAATCTTCCAAATAATTTTTCTTCTTTGAGCTCCTCCGGAATCGGAATGTGTCGGCTGTACCGCACAACGGGGAGAATCTTAATAAGGCGAAGGCCGCGCGGACTGACCTGTCTAGGTGGGAGCAGAGCAGGCCTCTCAGCCGCGACTTGCACCGAGTTCTCAGGTGATGGATGGTCCTGAGCCGCTCCTGGCGGATCTCAGCCTTCATGGCGCTGGCCGCTCGCTCGTTGGACTGGCTGATGTGGCTCATCACCTCCTCTGTGTGTGGGAAGAAACAACCAGGCATCAGAATACTCCAGAGTCCAATCCGCGGACGAGCAACACTCGCCATGACTCGGAGTCGACATCAAGTCGGACCCCACAAAACTCTAGTCCGTAGTCAGCATCATTGCGATCATTCCCTACCCGATTTCTCGCGGAAAAGTTCAAAGTTCTCACATCATCGTAGTCTCCCGCGATCATATCCTCTAAATCGACTCAATATAAAACCCAAATCACAATCACTATCATCAAAACAAACTCTGAAACAGTGAAAGTAAGAGTCTAGAGAGCTCTAAACTCGGAAGAAAAAACAAACATGGCCGCGATTTTTCGTTTCTTAAGGCGCAGTATGAAAACAAACCGTTTAAGAATACCATTTGAGAATAAGGTCGCGCTGCCTCATGAAGTACAAACTGCGGCCGGCAGTGCCAAAACCGCGGAAATCCGTGGACAGTTCTGATGCCTGTCTGTGTGTGGGAAGAAACAACGCCCAAAGCTAGCTATCAGAGCTGATTCTAGGACGTTGAAAATGTGGGGGCGTTCCCCCCCCTAAGAATAAAAAAAGGGGGGCAGGTCCAATGGATACGAGGGGAAGGGGTGGGGGGGAGGCGGACGTTTCAATCTTCGCTAGCCATGGCCACTTCTTCAGCCACTCGTCTCGGAACCGGTGTTCCCTCGCACTAGTGCCATTATCTTCGGGCTGCTTCTCCGAGTAGCTGTTTCTGTAACATCTTCTGCACACTCGTTTGGTAGAGGATTTGGTTTTTTTTAACTTTGCCGCCAGTCGAAGTCGAAGAGCGTCGTTGTCCGCTTCATTTTGAAGAAAATTCAACATGGCGGGTAGGACTCTCGCTACTTCTTGTCGGTAAAACGAGATGAACGCGATTGGTTGATTTACTTACACTAACATTGTAAAGGAACCAATGAAATGTCGAGAAAACATTCATTCTTGCTCGATGCTTTCGGTTTGTGCAGACGACGGATTTAGCAGACGACGAAGGAATTCCCGCAGCGATCGGTAAAAATTGCGGGCAGTTCTGCAACTATGCGGGCGTTGGCCCGCGGTTAGACCCAATAATTGCGGGAAGGAACAGATTTGGGGGGATTGTACCAATCCCGCGCCCTACAATCAGCTCTGGCTATGTGCACCGTATTTTACAGACTGTATTTTGGTGTTTTTTCCTAGACTGAGACCACTGCGCCTTATAATGCAGGGTTTCTGATTTTATCCTCTCTTAAAGGGTACATTCAGCCCCCGCTCCCCCCCCCCCCCCCCCCCTGGAGTCTTTTAACCAGGGTACGACAACAACATCATCGTCATCATCCATCGTCATCGTCATCAACATCATCATCATCACATCATCATCAACATCATCATCATCATCATCATCATCATCATCATCATCATCATCATCGTCATCATCATCATCATCATCATCATCATCATCATCATCATCGTCATCATCATCATCATCATCATCATCATGGACAGGTTGAAGTACCTTGGCACACATCAAAGACAGGTAGATGGAGACAGATGGAGGGCCGGAGGGAAAAACAAACTTAATGTGTGGTGAAAATGTTATCAGAGGGAGGGGTGTCTGAGAGTGGGGTGGGGGGCAAACTACGGGCAGTTTTGAGCGACTCGAATACACAGAGGCAACTTCTGTTTGGCCGGTTTCTGTCGGAATAAATGCAAGAGAGTTACAGGGAGAAAATTGAGAGAGAGAGAGAGAGAGAGAGAGAGAGAGAGAGAGAGAGAGAGAGAGATCAGAGAGAGAGAGAGAGAGAGAGAGATCATCAGACGAGAGAGAGAGAGATCTGTGACGCGAGAGAGAGAGAGAGAGAGAGGAGGTTGAAGTACCTTGAGCGAGAGAGAGAGAGAGAGAGAGACACATCAAGAGAGAGAGAGTAGATGAGAGAGAGAGAGATGGAGAGAGCCGAGAGAGGAAAAACAAAGAGTGATGAGAGAGAGAGAGAGAGCGAGAAGAGAGAGAGTAGAGAGAGAGATCAGAGAGGAGAGGAGAGTGAGCTGAGAGAGTGAGGTGAGAGAGAGCAGAGAGTGAGCGGAGAGAGAGAGAGAGAGAGAGAGAGAGAATAGAGAGAGAGAGAGCGAGAGAGAGAGAGAGAGCAGACTTTTGAGAGAGAGAGAGAGAGAGAGAGGTAGAGAGATTGAGAGAGAGAGAGAGAGAGAGAGAGAGAGAGAGAGAAGAGAGAAGAGAGAGAGAGATTGACAGAGAGAAGAGAGAGAGAGAGAGAGAGAGAGAGAGAGAGAGAGAGAGAGAGATGAGAGAGAGAGAGAGAGAGAGAGAGAGAGAGAGAGAGAGAGAGAGAGAGAGAGAGAGAGAGAGAGAGCGAGAGAGAGACACACACAGAGAGAGAGAGACACACACAGACACAGAGAGAAACAGAGAGGAGAAACAACAAAATGATGACCCAAAAAATCATCAGAGATGTCTCTCACCCTTGATGTTGCGCACGGCCTGCAGATATTGGTCCTTCAAAACGACCACGCTGCCGTCCTCAGCCTCCATCTGTACAACGCAACAAACAAACAAAAATGTGTTCACATATTGCGACCCAGCATAAGTGTCAAACTGACCATTCTGAGAAATGCATAGCTGCCAACTTTTCCCAAACAAAATCCTGGAGGGGGGGGGTTTGGGGGGGGGTGTATCCCCCCTCCCAGACAGGAGTCAGTGGGCGGCGCACCCCCCTGAAGCTGAGAAACGTTTTTCTCTTAAATGTGAAAACTATTCCTCAGGAGGCTCACTGAAGTCATTCTAAGTGAAAGTTTACCAGCAGCAAAACTGCAAAACATGAAAATACTTTTTGACTAAAATCAACCCAAAATGGCAAAATAGTAC
>CM065710.1:28705384-28722884 GCA_017654935.2 Phymorhynchus buccinoides
ACCACAACTCAAGAAAGTGACACACACACAGAGTGTTACACACATGCACACACACAGTGTCACACACACACACACACACTCACATACACACACACATACAGTGACACACACACACACAATGTCACACACACACACACAGTGACACACACACACACACACACACCTGCTGTTCGTGCTGCTTGGCGACAAGCTCCTTATCCGCGGCCAGCGCTCGTAATGCTGCCTGACACTCTTGGAGCCGCTGAGCCACCCGGTCCCTCTCCTCCCGAACCTCCGACAATTTCCGACGAAGTTCGTTCACCAGTTCTTCATTCGCCCTTTCCGTCTCCCCATCTTTCTCCTCTTGCCTCTCCCTCTCTTCCCGCAAAGCCTGCACCTGTAAAGTTATAAATAAGTCGTTACAGTGGAACCTTCCTTATAAGACCTCCCGTTATAAGACTCCCTCCCATATAAGACCTGCTTCTCTGAGACATTGCCCTTCTTTGTAAGTACAGCGGAACCTCCCTTATACAGTGGAATCCATTTAATTGGCCATCGGATAATCGGCCAAAGCCGCTTAATCGGCCAATTTCCTCTAGAACGGAATTTTTTCTTCTTAAGCATGTGTTATTTTGTTCGTTTTTATGGCCAAAGCTGAAATCTTCAATTTCGCTTTATTGGCCACTTTTTCTCTCTAATTTTTCCTCTTTACCCCTTTTTGAGAGGGAGAACAACAGAGGCAGACAAACTGACAACACGCTTTTGACGTTTACATGGTTGAGTGTGAAGTTGGAAGGTGAGCTGTTGTCAATTGAAAGACCCTGCATGGCGTTAAAATCACTCAAGAAAACAAAATCATTGTCTTTTACTCGTGCTTCTGTCAAGTTGTAGGATTAATAAACACACACACACACATCACAAAAAGGGAAAGAATTTGAATTTGAACTGCAACATTTAATTTTGACGTCATTGCTTTTGACTTGCATAATTGCGTCATACAGTATAGCGGAACCTCGATGTTCGTTTTATCAGCCGATTCGCTTTATCGGCCATATTTTTCCTGGTCCCAAAAGTGGCCGATTAAGCGGATTCCACTGTATGTTATATATATGTTATATGTGATATATGTATATAATACCCCCCCATTATAAGACTCCATCCAATATAAAACCTACTTCTCAGAGACATTGCCCTTCTTTGTAAGCATTAAAATTACCTCTCTTATAAGACCCCTCCCCTACAAGACCTCATTTTGGATGATTTTTGAAGGTCTTATAAGGGAGGTTCCACTGTAGTACGAATGAGTCATTGGAACGTGGTAAGGGCCAAAAGCCTGAACTGAACGTACAAAGAGCTTTGCAGTCCGAAGCTGACTGAACCCGGGTGTTCTTTTTACTCCCACCCTTTCACCTACACTACAGCTGGGGACCACTGTGAACTCACTCACTGCCTACAACAACAACACTAACACTTCCCACCTTTTCACCTTCCAGGTGGGAAGTGAGAAAGTTGGCTTCATTCTTTGGCAAGGTTTGTAGGCTGCGACTCTTTGCAACATTTAGGCTTTTCGGTATGAGTCGTTGGAACGTAGTAAGGGCAAAAAGTACAGGGAGAGCTGCACCATATATGATTTTCTACAGTATTCAGGCATGAAAGTGGATGAAGATCAAAAAAGAGGAGATTTTTTTTAGCCGAGAAATCCTTCCACCCGGATTTTCACCTAACAGAAAGTTTTGTTGAGAGGGGGGGGGGGGGGGGGGGGGGGGGGGGGGGTAGAAGTCGTTCCCCAAACATTTTTTCTGGCACAATTATCTTTCAGCCATCAAAGAATGAGATTTTGGCAGCCAATAAATCCTTCCACCCGGATTTTCAGCTAACCTCCAAAGTTTTGTAGAACGTTCCCCCCCAAAATTTTCCAACAGATTTTTCAGCTAACTCACGTCAGAAGTTTTGTTCAGCGGGGAGGGGGGCTAATCTATTCCAAAAATTTGGTCAGCACAAATAGCCTTCCACACACATTTTCAGCTAACATCGCTACTTTTGTTGAGCGGGAGCCTTCGCACAAATGAAGCGAGTGAGCTAAAGCGACTTCCGGTTAACCAGTTTGAGAATCGCCAAATAGAGACTTGTAGATATAAGAATACGGCAAGATCGGTCCTTTACTTCTATACAAACATTTTTTGAAAAAAAACATTCCAGCAGAATTTTTTTTTTCCGGCAGAAGTTTTGAAAAAATTCAGCGGATTGTCCGCGAAAAGCGGAATTCTTTCATGCCTGAGTATTGGAATACACAGGCATGGTAGTGGGGGCAAAGTGGTTTTCAAGGAAAATGGCCGGGGGTCCAGGGGGCGGCGAAGAAAATTCAATCAAATTCAATAAATGACAGTGACATTTTCACTTTTTCATGCCATTTCAATGCATTTTTAAATAATTCTCTTTCAAACTGTTTCGCGGATTTTCGGCGATTCGCTGAGGTCTACCATGCCTGAATACCATGGCGCAGCTTAGCCTTTCGTGGAAGACTATCACTCTCTGACTAGGGGGGGAAATTTGCGCTGGCTCTGGTGCTGCAGCCACTAGGGATGGGTTGGCCTTTGGGGACCTTCCCCCCAAAAACCCACCTCCAACTTACAGGCCCACCTAAAAGAAAAAGAAAAAAGAAAAAAATGGGGGGAAAAAAGGAGGTAAGAGAGATGTCGTGAAAAAAAAAAAATCCTCACCTGAGAATGAAGCTCCTCGCACTCTTCCCGCAAAGCGACCAACTCTTCTTCGCTCTCTCGATCGTCGCGCTCCGAGATCGCTTCCCGATCGCCGCCGCTCCGATGTCGCTCCTCGAGGAGCTCCACTCGGCGCTCCAGGCGGGAGCGCTCCTTCTGGTTGATTTGCATGACCTGGGAGTACTGAGACTGGAGGAGGAGCGTGTCTTTCTCCCGCTGCTTGCTGTAGCTTTCGGCCAGGGAGTCCCTGAGCCGCTGGACCTCCTGAGCCATGTGCTGGTCTGCCTGTCGGAGGAGCTCTTCCCTCTTCTCCGCCTGATGAATTGTGATAATAATTGACCGTATTTCACGGACTACAAGGCACGCACCTGATTACAAGGCCAGGCATGGTAGTGGGGGCAAAGTGAGTTTCGCGGAAGAATATCCAACCGATTCTGCATTTCATTTGAAAGATGTCGACTCTCAAACTAAAATGACGAAGTTGGGCGTCAAAATGAAGAAGAAGAAGAAGGAAAAGAAGCACTAGGATCACAAATCTGGAAACGTGTGGCGTGAACTAGGACGCGCACGACTGCTAACTTCGGCGGGAAGTTGCTTGTTCAGTCATTCACATCCGGTTCCGCGAAGCGATTGCATAGGTTTTAACGCACGTAATTTTTAGGCACCCGAGCGAATTTTTACCCCGGCTTTTTTTGTTGTTTTGTCTTTTGTCAATTTCACTTTCGCGGATTTTCCGAGATTTGCGGAGGTCTACCATGCCTGAAGGCGCACCCCCCAAATTTTACACAAAATTCAGATTTTGTTATCATAGGTTTTTTTTAACTATTAATTATTATCAGTCACATTATAAAGCGCAGAGGTCTCAGTCTAGGAAAAAAGTATTGTATTATAGTCTGTAAAACACGGCACACACACGTGAACAGACACACACAAAAAAAACCACTTGCATGCACAGACACACACACACAAGATTCAAGATAAGTCTAACCCTTGGGGTGTGGAGGATACAACGCAAAACAAAAATGATGCATTGGGTCACGTCATCAAACGATGATAAGAAACGAAACACATTTTGAGGTCAGAAATGATGTTTCACGTACTCATTTAAGTCAGAATAACAAATGTGCGTTATTGGAAGTAGATAGATTGTTCACATCAAATGTATTTAAACGACTTTTGCCTGCCTGCCTTACACACACACACACACACACACAAGCTCAAACACACACACAAGCTCAAACACACACACAACACACACACACAAACTCAAACACACACACAAGCTCAAACACACACACAAACTCAAACACACACAAACTCAAACACACACACACACATACCCAGACACACACACACATACAAAAACTCAAACACACACTCTCTCACTCTCTCACACTTTCTCTCCCCCCTCAACCCCACCCCCACCCCCACACACATACACACCTCCTTCTTCCACTTCTCCCCTTCTTTCCTCCATCGCTCCGCCTCTTTCTTCAACAGCACGTGGCCTTTGTCATGCGAGGGGGAGGGGGAGGGGGAGTTGGGGTCTAGGTCGGGGTCAGTGGAAGCGGGAGTGGGGGTGGGGTTAATGCTGTGGGAGGAGAGGGCCTGCCTCAGTTCTTGCTCCACGGTGCGAAGCGCCGACAGTTCCTGCTTGTATCGCGATTCCACCTCCTCCTGTAAAGGGGGTAGGGCGAAACAAAGTTGTTGTTTTCTTTTGGGGTGGATGCCTCGCATACCCATCCGCATGTTCTCTCTCTGTCTCTCTCTCTTCCACCCTCCCTCTCTGTCTCTCTCTTCCTGCCTCCCAGTCTCTCTCTCTCCCTCCCTCTCTCTATCTCCCACCCTCTGTATCTCCCACCTCTCTCTCTCTCTCTGTGTCTCTCCTCTCTCTCTCCTTCCCCCCTCTCTCTCTCTCTCTCTCCCACCTCTCTCTCCCCCCCCCCCCACCCCCCCCCCCCCCCCCCCTCTCTCCTTCTCTCTCTCCCTCCTCTCTCTCTCTCTCTGTCCCTTCTCTCTTTCTCCCCCCCCCCCTCTCTCTCCCTCTATCCCCCTCCTCTCTCCTCTCTCTCTTCTCTCTCTCTCCTTCCCCTCCCCCCTCTCCCTCCCTCTGCCACCCCCCCCCCCCATCTCTCCCCCCCCTCTCTCTCCTTCTCTCTCTCTTTCCCTCCCCCCTCCCCTCTCTATCTCTCCCCTCCCACACACACACACGCGCACTAACCATCTGCCTGTGGTGGTGCTTCCTAGCCGACTGCAGGGCAGAGTCCAGC
This sequence comes from Phymorhynchus buccinoides, assembly GCA_017654935.2. Lineage (NCBI taxonomy): Eukaryota > Metazoa > Mollusca > Gastropoda > Neogastropoda > Raphitomidae > Phymorhynchus > Phymorhynchus buccinoides. The sequence goes on from CM065710.1 coordinate 28,710,351, forward strand.
GTGTGCCGGCTCTCCTCCATGGCGCGCTGGTAGTCCCGCTGGCACTCCTCCCGCGCTCCCCTCACGGCCGAGCGGCGCTCCTCCTCCTTGCCCCGCACCAGCAGGGCGCGCTCCTCGCCCCACAGCGCCCTCTGGCGGGCCAGTTCCCCCTGCAGGCGGGTCGCCTCCTCTTTCCACTTGGTAGCTTCCTGTTACGAAGGCAAACAAACACTTTTTTTGCTATATGCAAAGAACAGACATGCCTACCCCCAAATTTGCTTTTCAGGAACACTCCCACTCAAAATCCGTAACAGAGCATGATTTTCAGGAACATAGCTTCCGTCCAGCATCCATCTTCATGGAATTCGCGCACTCCGACGCTTGAAGCTGCCAAGCGCGTAGCCGGTCAAATTTTGGCTCGACCTTGGTGAAAGACGATTGGTTGAAAAGATCTCCCGGAAAACTTTGGGGCTGACTTTCACAAGCTTTTGGTATTGCTTTCCCGCGCCCCTCTCTCTCTCTCTCTCTCTTGCAGATGCTAAACCACCAACCGGCATCGTAATTTTTTGCTGATGTTTTAATTTTTCCCGTAACATGCGCCTGTTTTCCATATTTTCGGAACACACTGCCAAAATCAATACATTTCCGTAACAAATACGGATAACCTGTGATGGTAGGCATGTCTGAAAGAAGAAACAAACAAAAAAAACGATCCAAAAAAAGAACCGAAAGATTATAACGATGTGCTAGAGTACGAATAACATGAGTTATCAACATAAAAAGATGCACCAATCAATACAAACATCAGAAACAATAACTATAATGAACACAAATAAATGAGCGTAATACGCCTTTCAACATGCATGTGATACACAATATAAACATCGCACATACAATACAAGAACTCGAGATAAGTGTTAATTAAACAAAACAAATGGATACAATCACACACATACATGCAAACACAAACGCACGCACACACGTGCGCACGTGCGCGCACACAAGACACACATACAGGAACACACACGCCTCTGTGACTATAAAGTACCTAATACCTAATACCTAATACATACAGGAACACACACACACGCACGCACACACACACACACTCTCTCTCCTGCTCCCCCCTCTCCCTCCCCTCCTCCATACCTTAGGGGGGATGGTAGGTAGCCTTGATAGTACAGCACAGCATAGCACACTACAGTACAGTACAGAACATTGCAGCATAGCACACTACAGTACAGTACAGAACATTGCAGCATAGCACACTACAGTACAGTACAGTACACTGCAGTATAGCACACTACAGTACAGTACAGAACACTGCAGCATAGCACACTACAGTACAGTACAGAACACTGCAGCATAGCACACTACAGTACAGTACAGAACACTGCAGCATAGCACACTACAGTACAGTACAGAACACTGCAGCATAGCACACTACAGTACAGAACACTGCAGCATAGCACACTACAGTACAGAACACTGCAGCATAGCACACTACAGTACAGAACACTGCAGCATAGCACACTTCAGTACAGTACACTGCAGCATAGCACACTACAGTACAGTACAGAACACTGCAGCATAGCACACTACAGTACAGTACAGAACACTGCAGCATAGCACACTACAGTACAGTACAGAACACTGCAGCATAGCACACTACAGTACAGTACAGAACACTGCAGCATAGCACACTACAGTACAGAACACTGCAGCATAGCACACTTCAGTACAGTACACTGCAGCATAGCACACTACAGTACAGTACAGTACAGAACACTGCAGCATAGCACACTACAGTACAGTACAGAACACTGCAGCATTGCACACTACAGTACAGTACAGAACACTGCAGCATAGCACACTACAGTACAGTACAGTACAGAACACTGCAGCATAGCACACTACAGTACAGTACAGTACAGTACAGAACACTGCAGCATAGCACACTACAGTACAGAACACTGCAGCATAGCACACTACAGTACAGTACAGAACACTGCAGCATAGCACACTACAGTACAGTACACTGCAGCATAGCACACTACAGTACAGTACAGTACACTGCAGCATAGCACACTACAGTACAGTACAGAACACTGCAGCATAGCACACTACAGTACAGTACAGTGCAATGCAGTACAACAATACAGTACAACCCCCCTTGGGCATACCGGGGGGCCTGTTGTATAAATAGTTCCCCCACCTTCTGGAAGTTCTGTCCTTGTAACTTCCTCTAATCTGTCACTCTCTTTCACTCTGCCTTTTCCCTTTGCTTACGGTCATCTACTATCTTTCTGCCTTACCGGTCCATTCTCCTGCCTTTTTTGAAGACAAACTTTCAAAAAGATTTCCAACAGCCGAAGTCGGACTTGCTGGGCCTAACTATTTGTTAGTTAAGCGCATAACGGCAGCATGACGCATCTGCGCTCATAATTGACAGGAAACTCGATCGAAGAAGGAGAATATAGTACAACACAGCACTAAACAATACCATACAACACTGACTTGCACGTTGATGTCGCCATTTTTCGGCTGCTCCGCATTCTGGGCCTTCCACTCTTGGCGAGCGGCCTCCAGTGCCGCGGTTTTCTCGACCTCCGCCTGCCGTCTGCTCTCCGCCCCCACTCTCTCCCCCTCCTCCCTCACCCTCCGCTCCAGCTCCGCTTTGTGGCTGTCTTCCGCTTTCCGCAGTTCTGTGTAATGTGGGAGTGAAGCAAAGAGAAATAAATAAAAGTTTTGACAAACTCGGACATTACAAATATGAAAAGAAAGGATAATTGTGACAGTGCATGGGAAAACCAGATATAATGGAATTTTGGCATAAATTGATATTTTAATGAAAATACTTGAGAATATAAATGACCACTGGGACCAGGCAGTTTGCCTCTTTTTTTTCTATTCAAAATCAATCAAATAAACAAAGAAATCATTCAGAATTGTCTTTCATCTTGTGGAGACTCGTAGAATACATAAAAATATACATAAATATGCCCTAAATAGAAAATTTATATTTTGGGGGTTGTTGACTATTTTTGTCTTTTGCTCAAAAACATTCTGAGCGACTTATGTAGGTTTTTCCCATGCACCACCACATATAGTGAAATGAATAAGGGGAAGGAACTTCTCGTAATTAACTCCCTTTTTACTAAAAGTTATTTATGGCACCTACTTATTCGCCTAGCAAAGTGAAAGTAGTTGCCACAACAATACAGACCCAAGTTCATCCTTTAAAAAAAGGATGACCCAGACCTGCTTATTATGACAACCACCCACACAGTCCACAACAACAGTGGTAGAGAGTTTGCTCACAAACAAATCGACACACATTCAAGAATGGCTTACTAGCCTTCTAGTCTTGAATAATGTTAGACTTAACCCTTTCACCGCCAGCCATATTCCGGCAAAAAAATGCCCATGAACTCTTTCGTTCCTGAGAACCGCTTTTGAGGTTGAATGGGATCAACTGCAGATTCCTAGCTTCATAGAGCTCTCTATCTCCCTGTTCTGGGTTTCCAGGGAGCAACTGTAGATTCCTAGCTTCATAGAGCTCTCTATCTCCCTGTTCCTGGGTTTCCAGGGAGCAACTGTAGATTCCTAGCTTTATAGAGCTCTCTATCTCCCTGTTCCTGGGTTTCCAGGGATCAACTGCAGATTCCTAGCTTTATAGAGCTCTCTATCTCCCTGTTCCTGGGTTTCCAGGGATCAACTGCAGATTCCTAGCTTTATAGAGCTCTCTATCTCCCTATTCCTGGGTTTCCAGGGATCAACTGCAGATTCCTAGCTTCATAGAGCTCTCTATCTCCCTGTTCTGGGTTTCCAGGGATCAACTGTAGATTCCTAGCTTCATAGAGCTCTCTATCTCCCTGTTCCTGGGTTTCCAGGGAGCAACTGTAGATTCCTAGCTTTATAGAGCTCTCTATCTCCCTGTTCCTGGGTTTCCAGGGAGCAACTGCAGATTCCTAGCTTTATAGAGCTCTCTATCTCCCTGTTCCTGGGTTTCCAGGGATCAACTGCAGATTCCTAGCTTTATAGAGCTCTCTATCTCCCTGTTCTGGGTTTCCAGGGATCAACTGCAGATTCCTAGCTTCATAGAGCTCTCTATCTCCCTGTTCCTGGGTTTCCAGGGAGCAACTGTAGATTCCTAGCTTTATAGAGCTCTCTATCTCCCTGTTCCTGGGTTTCCAGGGATCAACTGCAGATTCCTAGCTTTATAGAGCTCTCTATCTCCCTGTTCTGGGTTTCCAGGGAGCAACTGTAGATTCCTAGCTTCATAGAGCTCTCTATCTCCCTGTTCTGGGTTTCCAGGGAGCAACTGTAGATTTCTAGCTTCATAGAGCTCTCTATCTCCCTGTTCCTGGGTTTCCAGGGAGCAACTGTAGATTCCTAGCTTTATAGAGCTCTCTATCTCCCTGTTCCTGGGTTTCCAGGGAGCAACTGTAGATTCCTAGCTTTATAGAGCTCTCTATCTCCCTGTTCCTGGGTTTCCAGGGAGCAACTGCAGATTCCTAGCTTTATAGAGCTCTCTATCTCCCTGTTCTGGGTTTCCAGGGATCAACTGCAGATTCCTAGCTTTATAGAGCTCTCTATCTCCCTGTTCTGGGTTTCCAGGGAGCAACTGTAGATTCCTAGCTTCATAGAGCTCTCTATCTCCCTGTTCTGGGTTTCCAGGGATCAACTGCAGATTCCTAGCTTTATAGAGCTCTCTATCTCCCTGTTCTGGGTTTCCAGGGATCAACTGTAGATTTCTAGCTTTATAGAGCTCTCTATCTCCCTGTTCTGGGTTTCCAGGGATCAACTGCAGATTCCTAGCTTTATAGAGCTCTCTATCTCCCTGTTCTGGGTTTCCAGGGATCAACTGCAGATTCCTAGCTTCATAGAGCTCTCTATCTCCCTGTTCCTGGGTTTCCAGGGAGCAACTGTAGATTCCTAGCTTTATAGAGCTCTCTATCTCCCTGTTCCTGGGTTTCCAGGGAGCAACTGCAGATTCCTAGCTTTATAGAGCTCTCTATCTCCCTGTTCTGGGTTTCCAGGGATCAACTGCAGATTCCTAGCTTCATAGAGCTCTCTATCTCCCTGTTCCTGGGTTTCCAGGGAGCAACTGTAGATTCCTAGCTTTATAGAGCTCTCTATCTCCCTGTTCCTGGGTTTCCAGGGAGCAACTGCAGATTCCTAGCTTTATAGAGCTCTCTATCTCCCTGTTCTGGGTTTCCAGGGAGCAACTGTAGATTTCTAGCTTTATAGAGCTCTCTATCTCCCTGTTCCTGGGTTTCCAGGGATCAACTGCAGATTTCTAGCTTCATAGAGCTCTCTATCTCCCTGTTCCTGGGTTTCCAGGGATCAACTGCAGATTCCTAGCTTTATAGAGCTCTCTATCTCCCTGTTCCTGGGTTTCCAGGGATCAACTGCAGATTCCTAGCTTTATAGAGCTCTCTATCTCCCTGTTCTGGGTTTCCAGGGAGCAACTGTAGATTTCTAGCTTTATAGAGCTCTCTATCTCCCTGTTCCTGGGTTTCCAGGGATCAACTGCAGATTCCTAGCTTTATAGAGCTCTCTATCTCCCTGTTCCTGGGTTTCCAGGGATCAACTGCAGATTCCTAGCTTCATAGAGCTCTCTATCTCCCTGTTCCTGGGTTTCCAGGGATCAACTGCAGATTCCTAGCTTTATAGAGCTCTCTATCTCCCTGTTCTGGGTTTCCAGGGAGCAACTGCAGATTCCTAGCTTCATAGAGCTCTCTATCTCCCTGTTCCTGGGTTTCCAGGGAGCAACTGTAGATTCCTAGCTTTATAGAGCTCTCTATCTCCCTGTTCTGGGTTTCCAGGGATCAACTGTAGATTCCTAGCTTTATAGAGCTCTCTATCTCCCTGTTCTGGGTTTCCAGGGAGCAACTGCAGATTCCTAGCTTTATAGAGCTCTCTATCTCCCTGTTCCTGGGTTTCCAGAGAGAGTAAAACTGTACAAAGGGGTGTTATGTTATTGTGAATATGCGGCATGTTTTCAGCAGCCTGTTTCTCTTTCATAAACAATACTTGCCCACAGTAAGAAAAGGGGAAAAACCCTCATTACATTGCAATTATAGAAGAGCAAAGTAATAACAGTTGCATCATGTTGCATGATATCACGAGCAAAAGAGGCCCGTAGGAATCAACGGGGTAAAATTTCCTCAGCAGCTAAAGAGGTTCTCAGGAATGAACAGTAGTTGAAACTTCTCTAAATACAGAAACCAAAGAGTTAAATTTACCTGGGTAGAGAACAAAAGCCATCTGCAGTATAATGGGGATTCTCACATATATAAAATAAAGTCTATCCTTTTCTTCCCAAAACTAAGACAATAGGGTCTTTAGATAACAGACCCCCAATGTGATGCCTTTTAGTGGGATTGGTGTTAAATCACTGTGGTGCTAAAATGCGACTTTGGCAGTGAAAGGGTTAAACAATGCACAACACAGAACAAACCTCTCTGATTGCTCTGACAGTTTCCTGTCAATTATGAGCGCAGATGCGTCATACTGCCGTTATGCACCTAACTAAGAAATAGTTAGGCCCAGCGAGTCTGACTTCGGCTGGAGTAGGAAATCTGTTTAAAATTGTTTCGTGAAAAAAGGCAGGAGGAGAATGGACCCGGAAAGGCAGACAGATAGTAGATGACAGCGAGCAAAGGGAAAAGGCAGAGTCAAAGAGAGTGACAGATTAGAGGAAGCTACAAGCACAGAACTTCCAGAAGGTGGGGGAACCATTTATACAAAAGAGGCCCTGGTACCCCCACAGGGGGAGATGACTTATGACTTCACAGGCAGAGTCAAAGAAAGTGACAGAGGAAGTTACAAGCACAGAACTTCCAGAAGGTGGGGGAACCATTTATACAAAAGACTAGAGGTGGGGGGAAAATCCGGTTTGAACCGAAAAACCGGTGCTAAACTTTCGCGGTTTGAAAAACCGGGTCGAGTTGCTGTGAACCGTTTTTTTAACTGCAAACTGAAAGTATGTTTTTCTTAGAATAACGTTCTCAACTCTACAAAAGACCCCCCGGTATCCCCATGGGGGCAGATGACTTACGATTTCAAAGGCAGAGTCAAAGAGAGTGGCAGATTATAGGAAGCTACAAGCACAGAACTTCCAGAAGGTGGGGGAACCATTTATACTAAAGACCCCCCCGGTATCCCCATGGAGGAATTCAAGGTCTTAAAAGGCAGGTTCCGCAGAGTCAAAGAGAGAGAGAGATTAGAGGAAGCTACAAGCACAGAACTTCCAGAAGGTGGGGGAACCATTTATGCGAAAGACACCCCGGTATCCCCACGGGGGCCTCGTTTACAATAAACCCGAGTTCGAGCCTGGGTACAAGGGATTTTTCCTCTCACTCTGCACTAGGCCTTACGGTCTGAACTTATGATTTCACAGGCAGAGTCAACACTGCTCACCCACTCACCCTCTCTCAGCCTCTCCTCCGCCCCTTCTCTCTCCCGCCTCAGTCGCTCCCCCACCCCGGCCTCCACCATCCTCTCCACCCGCCCTTCCATCTCCCGCTCCTTCTCCCCCGCCTCGCGGCGCCACCGGCTCTCCAGGGACCGCAACTCCTCCCGGTGGGTGCGGCGGCAGGCTTCCAGCTCCTGGACGAAAGAAAGAAGAGAGAGAGAGAGAAATATAATGAAAATTCTCCCCGTGGGGATACCGGGGGGGTCTTTCGTAAAATAGTTCCCCCCACCTTCTGGAAGGTCTGTGCTTGAAACTTCCCCTAATCTGCCATTCTCTTTGACTCTGCCTTTTCCCTTTGCTTTCTATTATCTACTATCTTTCTGACTTATTGGCCCCATTCTGCTGCCTTTTTTCCAAAAAATCCTCCAAATAATTATTTTTCGAGTTCTCCGAAATTGGAATGTGTCGGCTGTACGCAGCAGGAAGACCAGTGAAAACTGAAAACCGGACACATTACGTACATTACTTATTATGGCCATATGGCCTGGGAACGCAGAAGAAGAAGACTACTACTACTATTACTACTATTACCAAGTACTATGACTACGACTACTACTTACAATAGGCCTAATACAAGTATGCATTGCCACACAATTTGCAAGCATAACATAAAGGTATCTATTCACGACAACAAACACACACACCCCACACCCCACCACCACAACCCCCCCCCCACACACACATGAACACACGCACATACCATGCATACATACAGTCATATACATAAACGCATCACACAACACAACACAAACACGCACATATACACTACACACACATGGGCGCGCGCGCGCACGCACACACACACACACACATACTTTATAACCACACACACACACACGGGAAGGTTCCCCTTCCCACCAATTACCTCCGTCAGCGATTTCAGCTCGCCCCGCGCTTCCTCCTGCCACTTGCGCCGTGCCGACGCCACGGCGGCCTCGCATTGGTCGAGAGTTTCGCGGTCCGCCTTCACCCGCCAGCTGAGCCGCTCTTTCTGCAGCCGCTCCTCCCATCTCGTCTGTCTCTCCGCCTCCCATTTCTCGCGCTCCCTCTCCAGCCGCGCTCCCCACTCTTTCTCCGACGATTCCGCTTTCTCCGCCTCCCATTTCTCGCGCTCTCCCTCCAGCCGCGCTCCCCACTCTTTCTCCAACGATTCCACTTTCTCCGCCTCCCATTTCTCGCGCTCTCCCTCCAGCCGCGCTCCCCACTCTTTCTCCGCCGATTCCGTTTTCTGGGATTCCCACTTCTCGCGCTCTTGCGTCAGTCGCCGCCGCCAGTCTTCCTCCGTTTCCGTCTTCTTCTGCGACTCCCACTGTCCTCGGGCAGAGTCCAGCTGCTTCTGGGAAACGGAAGTACGGTGTAAATTTGGTTACGAGTCAACATTGAAAGGACTGGCATGATATTTTCAAATACCTGAGATAAGTTTTGTTATAAGCGTATGTACAAAAACACACACACAAAATTACACATTAACAGTAACAAACACACACACACAGGGACACACACACACACACATATGAATCCATGCATGCAAGTTACATATATGCGCTTGCCATCCACAAACACTCACCCACACCAACCCACCCACCCACGCACGCTCACACAGACCACCCACCCACCCAGATCTACCCACCCACCCACCCTCCACCCAACATACCTTAATCTCAACCTCTTTCTCCGCCTCCCACCGCGAGCGTTCCTCATCCAGCCGCGCCTGCCAGTCCCTCTCCGCCTGTCCCTGTCTCTCCGCCTGCCACTTCAGTCTCTCCGATTCCAGTTTCTCCTCCCAGTCCTCCGTCTGACTCTCCGCCTGCCTCTCCGACGCCCATTGGCTGCGGGCTTCCTGCAGGCGCTCCTGCCACGCCGCCTCGCGCTCGCTCTCCCACTTGCCTTTCTCTGTGATTTGAGAGAGATGTGAAATGGTCAGGTTAGGTTAGGTGCATTAGTCACAGAGGCGTCTCTGTGAAATTCGGGTTGCTCCCACCTGGAGAGCGCGTCGCACCCAAATTTAAAAAAAAATTAAAAAAAATTGCATGTTTTTTTGCATGCAATTTTTGTGTGACTGATGTGGAAGGAAGGGGGGGGGGGGGGGGGGTATAATTTTTGACCAAATGACAACTTTTTCGTTGCCACTGGGTTTAACGTGGGACCTCGGTTTATCGTCTCATCCTCCGAAAGATGAAAGTTTTAGAACAAAAAAAAATCATTGCTAAACAGAATCAGTAACTTAACAGTTATACAAAAATGACCACAAAAAAACATTTTGCAATACATGCAGTTTATAATCTGGCAACTGACTTCTCAATGACGTCGCCCCGGTAATTTAACACCTTGACTGCCAGAGAAAATTAAAAGAAAAAAAATCATTGGGCAAATCATGCCATGAAAAAGTCAACTGATACTTTGATAGAGCCAATCTATGGTGGTGGTGGTGGCGGTGATGAGTAGAAGCTTAAAGATACACAGACGCACCACGATTAAGTCCCTTGGTTTATTTCTGGGTAGCTGTGACCCACATAGAAATGTCCCCATGTTCAAATTGAGGCTGCTCTTTAAAATGATGTTTCGCTTTTGAATTTGGAGGGCATTTGTATGGACGTGAGACCTGGTCAGAACAAGACTTCTTTCCAGCTATAAGAGGGAAAACCCGTGAAACCCGTGATTTTGACACGTGATCTGGTGGGTCTGTAATGGATAGGTATTGTTAAAAAATTTGCATCGATGCAAACTCATAAATATTCGCGCACACAGGTAGAGAGGCAGGCACGCACACATAGATATATACACACATACAGAGATATACACACACCTGTACACACACACTGACTCACCCTCAACAACAGTCTGCTGTATATCAGAGTCCCTGGAGCGCAGTGTCTCCTCCAGGTGAGTTACCTGCCGACTGGCCTCCACACACACACACACACACACACACACACTGACTCACCCTCAGCGACAATCTCTTGTAAGTCAGAGTCTTTTGAGCGCAGTGTCTCCTCCAGGTGAGTTACCTGCCGACTGGCCTCCACACACACACACACACACACTGACTCACCCTCAGCGACAATCTCTTGTAGGTCAGTCTTTTGAGCGCAGTGTCTCCTCCAGGTGAGTTACCTGCCGACTGGCCTCCACACACACACACACACACACACACACACACTGACTCACCCTCAGCGACAATCTCTTGTAGGTCAGTCTTTTGAGCGCAGTGTCTCCTCCAGGTGAGTTACCTGCCGACTGGCCTCCACACACACTCACACACTGACTCACCCTCAGCGACAATCTCTTGTAGGTCAGAGTCTTTGGAGCGCAGTGTCTCCTCCAGATGAGTTACCTGCCGACTGGCCTCCACACACACACACACACACACACACACTCACTCACGCACACACACACACACACTGACTCACCCTCAGCGACAATCTCTTGTAGGTCAGAGTCCTTGCAGCGCAGTGTCTCCTCCAGATGAGTTACCGGCCGACTGGCCTCCACACACACACACAAAAACACACACATACACTGACTCACCCTCAGCGACAATCTCTTGTAGGTCAGAGTCCTGCCGACTGGCCTACACACACACACACACACAGACTCACCCTCAGCGACAATCTCTTGTAGGTCAGAGTCCTTGCAGCGCAGTGTCTCCTCCAGGTGAGTTACCTGCTGACTGGCCTCCACGTACAGGTCCTTCACCTTGTCCAGCTCAGTCTGTGCTGTCTGCACCTCCTCCCTGAATCCAACAACACAGTGGCAAATAAAAAAAAAATCAACTACCATATTTTTCGGACTATTAACCCTTTCGCCGCCAGCCTTTTTCCAGCAAAAAAATACCATTAAACTTATCTGGGTAGAGAAAAAAAAGTATCTACAATATTGTGAATTCCTCTGTGACATGTATAACATTAGGCCTATCCTTACCTCCCAAAATTAACAAAGTAGGGTCTAACAGACCCTGATTTGATGCCTTTTAGTATATATGGGTGTTAAACCTTTGTGGTGCATAAATGCGACATTGGCAGTGAAAGGGTTAAGACTATTAACCCCCCCAATTTTACACAAAATTCAGATTTTGTTTTGGGGGGCTGTGGTGGGTGGGATGCCTCATGTCTCCATACGTGTGTGCATGTGTGTGTGTGCTTGAGTGGGTGTGACTGGAGGGGCATAGTGTAAAGAAATTCCAAGTTAATCTATTCACCATCAACAAAACATGTATGTTAGAATCCCATTCTGTCTCTCTCTCACTCACACACCAGGGCTCCCAATCGTCCTGCAAAACAAGGGGTCCCAGGGACTCCTTCACTTACAGCATAGAGGGTCCTAGAGGCGGGATAGAGTGTCCCAGTGGTATTGCGAATGCTTAAAAGTGTTTTTTTCTGGTGCATCCCTGGGACCCCCTGCACATTCTTTTAGAGGGTCCGTTAGAATTCTAGTACTTCATAGACCCCCAAATGGGGGTCCCTGGGATCCCTGCACACACACACATTACAACATAGCCCAGCGCCTTTCTTCACCTGGTTGCCGAGAGTTGTCCTTCGTACTTCATAATCAGCTCCTGTTTGTCGGCAAACAGCTCGCTGCGCAGCTGCATTTCCAGCTTCTGCTGAGACAGCTTGTGGACGTCCTCGATGCTCTGTCGAGACCTGAGAGGGCAAAGGTCATCACAGTTAACTGGGTCATGGGTATTGCAGACCTGCCCACTCCTCCATTAAACAAAAAAGTTTACTTTTTCTCAAAATTATTTACTCTTGACAGATTTGAAAGAACTTCAACAAGTTGCAAACATTTTTTTAGAAAAATGAGGGGCGTCCAGTATCCACAAACTGAGAGAACTTGCAAAATGTGAGGTAAAAATATAAATGACAATCAATTTTAAAATGACGCACGGTGTTCTAAGTGATGCAAGTCTAATCAAACACACGAGCCGAGAGCTGGGGATCTACCTGAAGGAAGAGTAACTCCCCATGTTTGACCGATTGAATTAGGCGAGATCATTCCCACACACCATGAAATTACTCCCCTTAATTATTTCCGAACAATTCCTATTGGGACTCGGAATGAACAGCCCACTG
>CM065710.1:28725384-28802833 GCA_017654935.2 Phymorhynchus buccinoides
GGGCTAGACCACCGTCTAGTCGATCTTCATAGCTGGTCAGTTTCACCTGTTGCGGTCAAACCACAGGTCAGAATTATAATGTGTAATCAGAGAGCTAGACCACCATCCAGTCGATCTTCATAGCTGGTCAGCTTTACCTGTTGCGGTCAAACCACAGGTCAGAATTATAATAATAATGTGTAATCAGAGGGCTAGACCACCATCCAGTCGATCTTCATAGCTGGTCAGCTTTACCTGTTGCGGTCAAACCACAGGTCAGAATTATAATAATAATGTGTAATCAGAGAGCTAGACCACCATCCAGTCGATCTTCATAGCTGGTCAGCTTTACCTGTTGCGGTCAAACCACAGGTCAGAATTATAATAATAATGTGTAATCAGAGAGCTAGACCACCATCCAGTCGATCTTCATAGCTGGTCAGCTTTACCTGTTGCGGTCAAACCACAGGTCAGAATTATAATAATAATGTGTAATCAGAGGGCTAGACCACCGTCCAGTCGATCTTCATAGCTGGTCAGTTTCACCTGTAGCGGTCAAACCACAGGTCAGAATTATAATAATAATGTGTAATCAGAGAGCTAGACCACCATCCAGTCGATCTTCATAGCTGGTCAGTTTCACCTGTAGCGGTCAAACCACAGGTCAGAATTATAATAATAATAATAATGTGTAATCCATGGGTGCTCCTGGGAAATTTCAAAAATCGTGCAAGGGGGCGGCCCCGGCGGAGTGCAGGAGCAGCGCACACACACACATTTACTGCTTTTTTTTCACCCCTCTAGACTAGTACAAGTGCTACATTCCTTTGAATATAAAAAATGCTTATAATAGGTCCTTTGCATTGTACAAGTTTGTGTGTGTGTAAGAAAATCGTTGCTTCTCAAATTCTCATCATCCGGCGACGCCAGCTCTAGGCAATTTAAAAATCCTGCAAGAAGGAGCATCCATGCATCTCTGTATAAATTAAAGTAGTAGTAGTAGTAGTACCTGTTGTGACTGCAGCGCTTGCTGCGCCTCCTGCAGCCGTTGCTGCAGCAGCTGCAGGTCTGCGGTCAGCTTCCTGTTGGTCAGCTGCAGGTCCCCCACCTCCCCCCGCTTCTGCCGGTTGCTGACAACCACCCTCTCCAGCTCCCGGCGCAGCTTGACCACCAGCTCTTCCGAGGAGTGGCTGCCGTCGAACCTGAGGGACATTTCGTTAACTCTTTGGTTTCTGTATTTAGAGAAGCTTCAACTGCTGTTCATTCCTGAGGACCTCTTTAGCTGCTGAGAAGTTTTATCCCGTTGATTCATACGCCCTCTTCTGCTCATAATATCATGCAACATGATGCAACTGTTATTACTTTGCTCTTCTATAATTGCATTGTAATGAGGGTTTTTCCCTTTTCTTACTGGGGCAAGTATTGTTTATGACAGAGAAACAGGCTGCTGAAAACATGCCGCATATTCACAATAACATAACACCCCTTTATACAGTTTTACTCTCTCTGGAAACCCAGGAATAGGGAGATAGAGAGCTCTATTGGGGTCTGCAACGAACACCTTTTGCAAGAGTGAATGCCCCTGGTGGGTGGGGGAAGATGGTTCAGTACTGACCAAACAGGGGGATAACTCTCGCCAATAACCCTATTTGAGGCCACTAAATGGCTGCCTTTCGCAAGAGTGAAAGCCCTTGTCAGCACTGACCAACAAGGGCTTCACTCTCACTGTCAAGGGCGTTAATAACCCTAGTTGCAGAGGCCTATAAAGCTAGGAATCTGCAGTTGTTCCCATTCAACCTCAAAAGCGGTTCTCAGGAACGAAAGAGTCAACACATCATGAAGTGTGGATACAGTGGAACCTCCCTCATAAGACCTTGAAAACTCATCCGAAATGAGGTCTTATAAGGGAGGGGTCTTTAAGGGAGGGGTCTTATAAGGGAGGTAATGTTAATACAGTGGAACCTCCCTTATAAGACCTTGAAAACTCATCCGAAATGAGGTCTTATAAGGGAGGGGTCTTAAAGGGAGGTAATGTTAATACAGTGGAACCTCCCTTACAAGACCTTGAAAACTCATCCGAAATGAGGTCTTATAAGGGAGGGGTCTTAAAGGGAGGTAATGTTAATACAGTGGAACCTCCCTTACAAGACCTTGAAAACTCATCCGAAATGAGGTCTTATAAGGGAGGGGTCTTTGAGGGAGGTAATGTTAATACAGTGGAACCTCCCTTATAAGACCTTGAAAACTCATCCAAAATGAGGTCTTATAAGGGAGGGGTCTTAAAGGGAGGTAATGTTAATACAGTGGAACCTCCCTCAAAAGACCTTGAAAACTCATCCGAAATGAGGTCTTATTAGCCGTTTTAGGTGGGGTTGTTACTTCCCTTGGTTTGGTGGCTCACTGATACAGTCCCTTTGTTTGCTATAACTTCCGGTGGCGAGTTGGGCAGCTACCGTAGATAGTAGATCGACTTTCCTGTTTCTGTTTGCGTCGCAGACGCCACTTCTGACGATAAATCGCGATGTTGATACGAACATGAATGTTTTGCTGTCCCTATACGTGATTACGCGAGTTTTACTACTCCTTATTTGCTTCAATAACATTTACTTTGTCACCATCTTTACCCTGCGCTTTTTGTTTTGTTTCTTTTCATGGTAGGCCTATGACGATAATGTGTTTACTGTTTACCACATCTGTGTAAATAATTACGGTGTGGCGAGAGCGCCGTATGCTTTGGTTTGTTCGATAATTCCTTTGATGGTTTTACAACAAATAAAATAATCTGAGTTTGAATTTTGATATGGTTGAGGGGAAAGGGGGCATGCAAGCAAACGGGGGATTCTACTAGAGGGTGGGTGGGTCGTGGATGAAGGATTTTCACTATGATTTGGGAATGGGTAGAACTAGAAGGGTGGGAGTAAAGTGGGGCGGATGGGGGAAGGGGCTCGCACAGTGACACACACACACGCACACATGTACAGAGAGATATATATATATAGTTTTACATCAGTTTAAAGAGGCAATGCTATGGCATAGCAGGCACCTTTCTAGAATGGGTTAACCAGTGACATAATTATAAGCCTTTTACTACTTGCCTTATATGCAAATTCCTTGATGTTGACTAACTCTACTTTTAAGTTGCGATGGAGGAAGCCAAGGGTCTTACTGACTTTGCTGCGCACATTTGAGATGTGGGTGTCCCATCTAAGGTCTTGTGATATTGTAAAACCCAGACATTTATTTATCCATTTGTTTTCCCATGATGCTAATTCATTTAGGTCTGGTTGGAGATCATTGAGGTCTCTGGGAGGGTCCACAGCTCGGTGACAGAGTCGTCCACAAAGAGAAAGGAAGTTGGAAGATAGTTGCCTCGAAAGACCATTGATGCCAACAGGAAAAGGGTCGGCCCAAGCACAGATCCTTGGGGGACTCCTGATTCTACAGGGATAGCTTCGGATGCAGCTCAATCAACAACTATTTTTTCCTGCCTGCCTGCAAGGAAGCTCTCAATTAATCTATTGACTGAACTTCTGATCCCATAGTGGCGAAATTATTCATAAGGAGATAGTGATAAATCTTATCAAAGGCCTTTTTAAAAATCCACGACTAGGACGTTGGTCCTTCCAGATAAAAATTTAAAAATAAGCGACAAAAATGTGCTGGTGGTGAGAAATACTGGGTCACCAACTCACTCACACACACACACACACACAACTCGCATACACACACAACACAACTCACACACACAACGCACGCGCACACGCACACACAGAGGCGCGTGAAGGTCGAGAGGGTATACAGTCGTATATTGTAAAGACAAACAATTTATCATGTGTGTGTGTGTGTGTGTGCACTGACTGAGTCAGTTGTGTCTGACTATAACCTTTTCATAGCAGATAAAGCGACTGCTATTCTACTTTTACAGGGCTGGACTGAAATTTGTTTTCATTGGTGGTAGGTGATAGAAGCTGTGAAGCAGTGACCGACACCTAGGCATCTATATATTAAAAAAAGACAAACAATGTATCGTGTGTGTGTCACAGTGTGTGCGTGTGTGTGTGTGTGTGTGTGTGTGTGTGTGTGTGTGTGTGTGTGTGTGTCACTGACTGAGTCAGCTGACTAGACTTTCACATAGCAGATAAAGCTACTGCTATTCTACTTAGAACTACAGGGCTGGACTGAAATTTGTTTTCAGTGGTGGTAGGTGATAGAAGCTGTAAAACAGTGACAGACACCTAGGCATCCATTGTTTCAGAAGGCGTAAAATCTCTATTTTTCTCTCTCTCTAGGCATCCATAAAATAAGTTTTTAAAAAAAGGACCTAGAATACTACCTTGAGGAACACTACTGCTAACATGTGCAGCCTACAGACTGATTTCACATCTTTACTATTACAATACTGAGTTCTGTTACATGAAAAGTCTTCTATCCATATTAAGTAAATTGTTGTGGATTCCATAACCATGTAATTTAATTGTATGTTGTAGGCCTACTTACAACAGTTGTGTTGTAATGGAAAGAGTGACTTGTTTTGGGCTTAAAAGCTGATTAAGTTCTTTTAAAACATTATTTATTATTTATTTTGTTATTATTTGTTTTTAAATAAATAGATCTAGCGCAGGCCAAACAATGTCTTAGCGTGTACTATTTCACTTCTGAGTACTGGGTGCACTATCCCAGGTTGTTGGGGTGATGGCTTATGCACAGTTTCTTATTTCAAACACTGGGAGAGGGGTGGAAGTAAAGTACATTTTCTTACTACACATTTCATAATTTGTACACCATTTCAACGCCCCAGGAGAAATATCAGTATGCAGTACACTTTCTTGTTACAAACTTGCTGTTTGTATACCCTTTGAAAATCCAAAATAACCCTCTTTTTTTAAAAAAAGCGTGAATAGCAAATTTCTCCTTTACATCCTGCAGTCCTAAAGATTACAGGCACATGGGAGGGAACATGAGAATCAGTGAATAATTGACATCATTGGTAGTGCAACATACTGGGAATGAGATTGAATCATACAAATTATTTTTAAATTTTGTCTGAAATTGAGAGGATTTGTGGGGATACCCGGATAGTGTTGGTTAAAATAATGTGAATACGTCTTACTTTGTTGTGTCAGTGTATTTGTATTTAATGCTGTTATAAAGCAAAGTACACCTGTGCATGCGCATTAATTTTGAATAAAATCATACCAGCCCCGAAAGTCTCAAAACCTTTTCGTACGAACCTCCCCCCTTCCTCACTACTAGGCAAACGTGTTTTGAATAGGCAAACGTGTATGTAATTTTTTTGGGCGTGGTTTCATGATCACAATAGCAGGCAAATGTATTTCACTTTTACCAAAACCGTTTTGAAAAAAAAAATGTAACGAAGCCTACCTAACTGCCCCCTTCCCTCCCCTTTTTGTGGGGAAGATTTACTAACTATCCTGGGATAAACACTGATTTTAAGCACTGAGAGAAAGAGCATCATCACCCTAAGCTAAGTGACCCAGCCAGTCAGGATCCTTTCAGCGGGCACCCAACGTGATGCTGAATGGAGCAGCTACCTTCACTCTAAGCTAAGTGACCCAGCCAGTCAGGTCCCGATCAGCGGACACCCAACATTATGAAACATAATAGAAAAGGAACCGCCTAAGCTAATGAAAAAAGTTATGTTCTGTGGCTTTTTCGTGCAAGACAGTATGAGTTTGCTCAGTTGCAGGGTTTGTGATCGAATAAATAATCACAACTGAGCCAAACAAATAAGATCGTGATCTGTTATGAGAAACACAGAGTGTTGTGTAAAAGTAGAGCTGATTAATTTAAAAAAATCAGTGACAAAATTGTGTGTCAGAGATTCAATGCGAGATCTGCAAGCTGCACGCACATCTTTGGTTGTTCCTTGCCCATTACTTGTCGTCAGGCAAACATTCAGCCCCATCGGCTCGGAAGTGAGTAGATCACTTTTCGCGACTCCGCGCGCTAGAGATAAGCAAGCGCATTCACTCTTGCAAACCGGCTTCGATAAAACGGCTAATAAGGGAGGGGTCTTATAAGGGAAGTAATGTTAATACAGTGGAACCTCCCTTACAAGACCTTGAAAACTCATCTGAAATGAGGTCTTATAAGGAGGGGTCTTATAAGGGAGGGGTCTTGAAAGGGAGGGGTCTTATGAGGGAGGGGTCTTTAAGGGAGGTAATTTTAATACTTACAAAGAAGGGCAATGTCTCAGAGAAGTAGGTCTTATATGGGAGGGAGTCTTATAATGGGAGGTCTTACAAGGAAGGTTCCACTGTACCGTTTTTTTATAATTATAAACAGTTCCCCCACTTTCTGGAAGTACTGTGCTTGTAACTTCCTCTAATCTGTCACTCTCTTTGACTCTGCCTTTTCCCTTTGCTTACTGTCATCTACTATCTTTCTGCCTTACCGGTCCATTCTCCTGCCTTTTTTTCCACGAAATACTTTCTCAAAAAGATTTCCTTTAGCCGAAGTCGGACTTGCTGGGCCAAACTATTTCTTAGTTAGGCGCATAACGGCAGCATGACGCATCTGCGCTCATAATTGACAGGAAACTGTCTGAGCGATCGAAGAAGAAGAAGAAGAAGAAGAAGAATAACATCCTACTGTTTCCCACAATCCAACAGACATAGCTAATTCAGGCCAAAATACTATTTCTTAGTTAGGCGCATAACGGCAGCATGACGCATCTCCACTCATAATTGACAGGAAAACTGTCTGAGCGATCGAAGAAGAAAGAAGAAAGAAGAAGAAGAAGAAGAACATCCTACTGTTTCCCACAATCCAATAGACATAGCTAATTCAGGCCAAAATACTTATTTCTTAGTTAGGCGCATAACGGCAGCATGACGCATCTCCACTCATAATTGACAGGAAACTGTCTGAGCGATCGAAGAAGAAGAAGAAGAAGAAGAAGAAGAATAACATCCTACTGTTTCCCACAATCCAACAGACATAGCTAATTCAGGCCAAAATACTATTTCTTAGTTAGGCGCATAACGGCAGCATGACGCATCTCCACTCATAATTGACAGGAAACTGTCTGAGCGATCGAAGAAGAAGAAGAAGAAGAAGAAGAAGAAGAAGAAGAATAACATCCTACTGTTTCCCACAATCCAACAGACATAGCTAATTCAGGCCAAAATACTATTTCTTAGTTAGGCGCATAACGGCAGCATGACGCATCTCCACTCATAATTGACAGGAAACTGTCTGAGCGATCGAAGAAGAAGAAGAAGAAGAAGAAGAAGAAGAAGAAGAATAACATCCTACTGTTTCCCACAATCCAACCAGGACATAGCTAATTCAGGCAAAATACTATTTCTTAGTTAGGCGCATAACGGCAGCATGACGCATCTGCACTCATAACTGACAGGAAACTGTCTGAGCGATCGAAGAAGAAGAAGAAGAAGAAGAAGAAGATGAAGAAGAAGAAGAAGAATGAACAAAATTTTCCTTGTGAAAATGCTGCTTTCGCTTCAGCCACGCAGAACAGAACCTCTCAACCCAAATCTCCTTCCATCCCCTCCCCATCCTCCCCGCTTACTTTTATCATTCCTACCCTACCTGGTTGAGTTGGGCTCTGGAGTGGAGGAGGAAAAGTCCAGGGTTTCGATTGTCTTGGGAAAAGTCCAGGGGTTTGATTGTCTTGGGAAAAGTCCAGGGGTTTGATTGTCTTGGGAAAGTCCAAGGGTTTGATTGTCTTGGGAAAAGTCCAGGGGTTTGATTGTCCTGGAAAAGTCCATGGTTTTGGTTGTCCTGGAAAAGTCCAGGGGTTTGATTGTCCTGGGAAAGTCCATGGTTTTGGTTGTCCTGGAAAAGTCCAGGGGTTTGATTATCCTGGAAAAGTCCATGGTTTTGGTTGTCTTGGAAAAGTCCAGGGGTTTGATTGTCCTGGGAAAGTCCATGGTTTTGGTTGTCCTGGGAAAACCATGGTTTTGGTTGTCCAGGGTTTTATTGTTCTGGAAAAGTCCAGGGGTTTTGTTGTCCTGGAAAAGTCCAGGGCTTTGATTGTACTGGAAAAGTCCAGGGTTTCGATTGTCCTGGAAAAGTCCAGGGGTTTGATTGTCCTGGAAAAGTCCAGGGGTTTGATTGTCCTGGAAAAGTCCAGGGCAGGGTTTCTCACTCCTAACGTACCTGGCAGAGTTGGCCTCTGGTGGCGCGGAGGAGGAGGAAAAGTCCAGGGTTTTGCGGATGCCCAGGTCTGAGATGGTGTCGTTGAGCTGGGCGTCGCTGTGAGGGGTCGAGGTCAAGGTCAGAGCCCCCAGCGAGGTCGCCGACTCCAACAGGTGAAGCTGTTCCTTCAGCTCCTGCACCTCCCCCTGAACACAACACACAGATTAGCTGTTCTTTCAGCTGAACACACACACACACACAGAATACGGTGCTTAGTTTAATCATAAACTCTTCTGGCACCATGGGGTCGCCCAAGAGATCATTCCCATGAAATCCAAAGACATTCGCTGCCAAGCACCCTGCCATGTGTTTGTCTACTTTCAGAGCTCATTCTTAACCCTCTCTAGGACACAGACGCCAAATTCGACCGAATTTTGTCAACTCATGCAGCCCGTAAGCGCCGATTGCGCCCGCTGAATGCCAGGTCTAGTACGTTCACTTTCATTTTCTCCCTACCCACAATGCAATATACTAAGTTAGTTCTTCCTGTTCCTGACTCTCGCTGGTCCGTTTTTGATTCTTACAGCAAGGGAAAGCACCCACTAGTCTTTTTGAACAGATTTTTCGAAGTGACCCCACATTTTTTTTTCTCTTCCATGTGACATGACGCAGTATTGACTCGGCGCGATGCTCGGAGTGCCATTACGGATTTTTGTTATTCCAATTCATGGTTTGTTGTGTGACAGTGTGTTAGCTTTGGAAGAATAATATCATCATTGCTATTCAATATGCATCTTTCAGAAATGAAATGTGAGTTAGACTTTATTCTGGGTGATTTTTTTAATGAAAAAGATTTGGTGTGACGTTCGGAGTTAACTCCCATCTCTCGGGAACTGGGATCGATTCCCGGTTCGAATGGTTGGGAGTCATTGGGTTAAAGTCAGTGATTTTCCCATTAAAGAAACGTATGCGCACTCGAAAAAACACACCCAATTACTCCCCTCTTGAGATGCAACGCGAACGAACAACCAAGGACGTAAAACAAAACCCATGGCTCATGTCATCATCCTCGTTATCATCAACATTATTACGTCATCATTATCAGCAGCACCTGAAGCACAACAACAACAACAACAACAACAAAAACACTGCGACTACTACTAGTACAGTGGAACCTCCCTAGCTAAGACCTTGAAAAATAGGGAGGGGTCTTAACACTTCCGTGACGGGAACCTCCAATCGAAGGTTCCGCAGAACATCTCTATCTGCCGGGAACCTCCAATCGTAGGTACAACGGTCTAAGGTACAAAACTCTCTACTATACCAGCGGACTTTTCTTGCTTGATTTTACAGTTACTTCCCCGGAATACTGAAACGGAAATGGAATTGCTCGTCCGTGTGCAGTCGAAATTTGAGGAGATTTTTGCACGAAAATTGTCAAAATTTAGAGGTCTGAGTGGCGAGGAGATTGTTTGGTTGCTCGAACTTGATGAAGATGAAAGTAATGCTGGCAATCAGTCAGGTTTTAAGGTTGAAAGTAGTGAAAATAATGTAAGTACTGATTAAATTGAACAGTGAATGCCCAGTACGAGTACTCTGGAGTGAGAATGTGACAACAAAAAGTGTTATCGGCAGAATCGTTCGATCTCGTCGCGGAGTTCTATCTCGAAGTCAAGCAGCATGTCGGCTGTAAATCGTTCATGCAATATTTTCACAAAGCATAAAATTGAATTAAGCATCCATTTTTCATAAAATACAGAACGCTTGGTGCATTTTAGACTTCACTTAGGCTCTTAAACAATGTTTGATCACAAGCATTCATTCAACAATAATTTTTCCAGTGCAGCCTCAGGCCAGCAGAGTGGTTTCACTGATGCGGTGACAGGCACAATAGTGTTAACTCATTCGCATCACAATGATTTTGAATTAAAAAAACCCTCAAAGATCACTCCAGTCATGCACACAAACAAAACAGACATAAACGAAAGGAGAAACGAAAGAAGATTACAGGGTTTTTACTTCAGGTTTAGACATAGGGAAGTGCTAGATCCATCAAAAGGGGGGGGTGGGCGTTTTGCTAGGGATTTTACGGTACTGACGATATAGGTCACTAACCTGCAGGCTGTTGCACATGTCGTCTGCCATTTTCTTGGACACCAGGGACTGTTGCAGCTGGACACGCAGCTTGCTCGTCTCCTCGTTGGACGCTGAAACCAACAACAACAGAGTGGCACAGTGGGTAGCGCGTTCGCTTCGTGTCAAGTAAACCCGAGTTCGAACCTGGGTACAGGGGATTTTTCCTCTCACTTTGCGCTTTAGGCCTTGCCAGTCTTTCGGATGAGACGATAAACTGAGGTCCCGTGTGCTCGTGCACTTAGCGCACGTTAATCCCAGTGGCAACGCAAAAAGTTGTCATTTGGTCAAAATTTGCCTCACCCCCTTTTCCTTCCTCATCAGTCACACAAAAATCGCATGCAAAAAACAAAACAAAAAAAAGTTGGGTGGCGCGCCTCTGGCTGCGACGCGCTCTCCAGGTGGGAGCAACCCGAATTTCACAGAGACGCCTCTGTGACTATAAGTACCTAACCTAACCTAACCTAACACCACTCAACTGTTGGCTTAGTGCTCAGCAAACGTTCCACAATCAACATTAACCCTTTGTGACATCTTTTGTTTGTTTATTATTTGTTGTTGTTTTTTTGTTTGTTTTTGCTGTCCCATCTTCTGGGCTGTACAGTGGCGTTGCTCCCACGCCGCTCATTCCGAATCCCAATTCGCAGCTACACCCGGGTTTGTTCAAGTCGCAGAAACCGAGACCAGCAGTCCAAGGGGAGCGAATCTATGTTAGGCCGTCATGAAGCAACCAACCGAGGAGACACTGCACTTCTGCTGAGTCACTTCGGTGGAGTTCAGTGGAGCCTGTTCAGGACACCACCTACTAAGCCTACACTATTCTCTTAGTCGCGGAGCCAGCGTGAGTGAGGTCCTCCTCCGAAGGCGCCACCACGACCGTCCACCGACAGCTCCCCAGAACACACTGATCCCCATGACTTTGACCCGAACGCACCAAGGCATAGACTGGATTGGAAACCGAAACTGAGGTCACCATGAGAGCAGGGCATGCAAAGCCACAGAATTTGAGACATTTTAAAAATGTTATGATTGATGGAAAATGAGGCCGATGATAATGATGATGATGATGCTATGGAGTTCTGTATCGGTCTGAGACTGCATGGCAGGGCTGTATTCTACGCTTCCTTTCATAATGATATCCCGGCGTTAACTAGGCCCGAGAACTACAGACACCTGCAGTGTTGGTCTTGCAATTAGAGCAACACTCTCAGAATCGCATCCGTTAAGCGGATGAAACTCGACTGTGTGGTTTCAGTCTTCCCATTGAGCCCACAGCCACTCACTCTGGGTAGAAGTCGGTCCAGGACCGAAAAAACCCTCGCCTCTGATGGGATGTTTGTTTGTTTTTGTTTGTTTGACATCTTCATATTATTATTCTTTGATCGCTCAGACAGTTTCCTGCCAATTAATAAGCGCAGATGCGTCATGCTCCCGTTATGCGCCTAACTAAGAAACAGTTCAAAAACACATCACCAGAACAAAGTAAGGGACCGACGTTTTCAGAGAAGATTAACGACACCGTGCACTGAAATGATCGTTAAATGTCAGATCCCATACCTTCGTCGTTTGTCTCCTATATTCAACAAACAAATAACTACACGACAAGTGTAAAGTGACGTTATTTTATTCACAAGAGACAAAACAAAACGTTATTTTATTCACAAGAGACAAAACAAAACTTTTTGTTTTGTCTCTTGTGAATAAAATGATGTCACTTTACACTTGTCGTGTAGTTGTTTGTTTGTTTGTTGTATGTTCCAGTGACGTTTCATTTTTGTGTCTCCTATATTGACGAAAACAGCTAACACACAGAAGGAAGGAAAATTTCACATTCCGATCTCTGCTCCCTCACCCGCAGCCAAAACTGAAAGTAAAGTCTGCAATGATTGGTTGATTTCAAGAAGAAAGGTAGATTACAATGTGACTCTTGAGAGCTGGCTACACGCCAGAAATCAAAACCTCTTCAAAACTCTCAATGAGCCGGATCTGGCTCATTCGTCTTAAAGGCACGGCCGGACTATAAAAGAGGGGAGGCGCTGAGCTCGCGCCGCATTTGAATCACAGCTGGCGAGAGAGACGGTTCGCCCTTCTTTGTTCCCTGTTGTGTGAGCCACCGTGAGGCAGAGCTTTTCTGGTGAGAACGACCCGATCCCTGGGATCGAGTTGTTTTGCCTTTAAACGGTTGCGCAGTCCATGAGCCGGATCCGGTTCATTCGCCCTGAGCGAGTTAAAAACACGGGCAGACATGCCTACCCCAAAATTTGCTTTCAGGGACAATAAAGAAAGAAATCAGGGACAACTCCGTGAAATCAGGGACAGGTATCTGGTTCTGGTTCTGGTACTTTGTCTTGTCTGCCAACGCATACCGAGCACGCATATCCGACTTAATGTGACGCCTACAGTCATCTCTCCCGCCAGATTTCACCAAGAAATCGCATACACACATCTGGCAGAATGCAAACGAAACCCCTTTTTTACCTTGTTTTAGACAAGGCCACTTTTCCGTGAACTCTTTCTTGAAAACATCTGCGCGCTTCACGGCCGTTTTCTTCTTCTTTTCACACTTGTCTGATCCGTGATCCGAATCAGAATCCGACTCTGTGTCGGCAGGTGCTCTCTTCGACGCCATGTTGCCTTCAACTTGGAAGTGAAAGAGAGGCTATCTTCTTCGCGCAGGCGCATTCTGTCTAGCAGACGATAACGATTCCTGGCTCAGTTCTTCTCTAATCGTACGGCACGATGGAACGGCTTTTCGATTCCCAATTTTTTTTCTTCCGGGACGCGTATTGCAAATCCGGGATTTCCAGGACAGTCGCTTCTAAAATCAACTTTCCGGGACAAATCCCGGGTGTACAGGGACGGTAGGCACGTCTGCACGGGACACACAGATTTTTCATACCAAAATTCACAAACTTTCAAAGAGCCTCTATCCTATTTTCAAAGACCTCTCATGACATGCAATCTCAATAAAGTTGATAAAGTTTGTTGCCAAAAGACACAGATTGTCAAAGGGAAGTAACTCTTAACAAATCGAGGATGTCTGCTAGATGGAAACGAGATTGCCGAACCACGGATATCGGAAAATAAACCAAATTCTGGGAGCAAACATTTTTTTTACAGCGTGAATGACTTCTTTTTTTTTTTGCGTCAATGATTTTTTTTTTCACAAACCTTTTCACAATGTTTCACAGACCAAAGCTAATTTTCAAAGACTTTTGAAAGACCGCATGAACCCTGACACAGACACGCGCGCATGTCCACACACTCACAGGCCTGGAGCAAGGCGTTGCACCGGTGCTGGCTCTCCTCCAGACCCCGCGCCAGCTGGTTGACGGTGTCGCCACGGGCAACCACCGCCTCCTCCCCCCTCCTCCTCTCCTCCCTCACCTGGTCCTGAAGCTTGCTTACCTCCTCCCCCTGCACATACACACACCACACATGCACGCACGCACACGCACACACACATGCATGCACACACATGCACGCACACACACGCACGCACACACACATACACCACACATGCATGCACACACACACATAGACCACACACACACGCACGCACACGCACACACACACACACGCACACACCACACACGCACGCACACACACATACACGCATGAACGCACACACACACACACACAATCAATACATGCGACTATGCACGAAAACTCTTGGGCATAATATATCACTGGTGAGCAACAAGCTGAGTGACAAGGACGAAAGAAAGAAAGAAAGAAAGAAAGAAAGAATGAAAGAAAAAAAGACGGACAAATTAAAGAAACAGACGCACAATTCCTGCATACCTTGACACTCAGAGCGTTGTTCGCAGCATCCAGCTGTTGTTTCAGGTCCAACAGCTGAGCCTCGAAGCGCTGCTGCATGCTGCTGACGACGGCCTCGTGTTGGTGCCGCGCGGTCGTCAGGCTGTCCGTCCCCTGCAGCCCTGCCACCTGGTGGCTCAGCGTCTCCACCGCAGTTTCCGCACCTTGGAGCTTCTTCACCAACTGAAAGAATGCACGCACACACACGTGCGCATGCACACACACACACACATGCACACACACACACACACACACACACACACATGCACGCACACATACACACACATGCACGCACACCTCACACACACACACAGAATGTCTTAAGTCACAACCGTAGGTTTCAGACAAAAAAACGATTATTATTATTATTCTGCATTCCCAGGCCAAAGGGCCATAATGGGTAAGGTACGTATGTGTCCGGTTTTCAGTTTTCACTGGTCTCCCTGCTGCGTACAGCCAACACATTCTGATTTCTGACGAGGAGCTCAAAGGAGAAAAAAAAGGCCAATAAGTCAGAAACATAGTAGATGATAGAAAGCAAAGGGAAAAGGCAGAGTCAAAGAGAGTGGCGGATTAGAGGAAGATACAAGCACAGAACTTCCAGAAGGTGTGGGAACTATTTTTTGCGAAAGGTGGGAGCAACCTGAATTTCACAGTGACGCCTCTGTGACTATAAAGTACCTAATACTAATATACTGCCTCGTGTTGATTCGATGGTGGATACGATTGTCTGCTCCAAACAGCTAAAATCCAGAATTTTCCTAACTGAATTTCTCAACAGTAATTCGAAGCAAACGCACGACAGAAACACTGAGAAGGCACATCAGATCGGAAACACGTTATATATAACGAAATTGAACAAAGGGGGAAAACTCTTTCTAATTAACTCCCCTCCACCAAAGTTGATTACGATACCAATCATCTAGCAATGCGTGGATCAGAGCCTAAGGGAGGCAAGCAAAGCATCATTCTCAAAAAATAATGTGCCAAGTTCGCCTTTATGACCCTTCACCCACACAGTACACATCAACAATGGTGGAGAGGACAACATACAAACAAATCAACATCTATCCAAGAGTGGCATAGCCCCCCCCCCCCCCGTTTTCCTTCCTTATCAGTCACACAAAAATTACATGCAAAACAAAAAAATTGGGTGGCGCGCCTCTCCAGGTGGGAGCAACCCGAATTTCACAAAGACACCTCTGTGAGTATAAAGTACCTAATACCTAATGGTCCACACTTGAACACCGCAGAAAGTCTACCAGGCTTACAATGCTTTATAAGATCTTGAACGGCATTGTCAAAGTCGACAACACCAGACTCAGGTCAGCTCCAACTCGCCTCAGAAGAGGACACAGCCGGCAACAACTATCCACCATCCAGTGCCGGACTGAATACAGGAGAAGTTCTGTCCTCCCGCGCACCATCAAAGACTGGAACTCGTTACCTGAGGAGGCTGTGTCTGCCTCTTCAGCCGGCTCGTTCTAGTCCTCCATCAAGATGCAAATCCCCCCCCCCCTAGTTTAGGTGTTCCTGCCGACTCAGCATCACGTCTGGGGCTCGATCAGCGAGACCCGACTGGCTGGGTCATCTTCGTCGAGTTTTTGTTGTTTTGCTTTTGTCTCTTTTTGATGCCCGACTTCGGACCTCGACCGCACATAGTATCATAAAATCAAACTGATGACTGTGGATACTCAACGGTAGAAGAAGAAGACTACCCACCTCCTCCTTGCTGTCGTTGAGGGCCTTGATCTGGGTGTGCGCTGTGGAGAGCTGGGAGGACGTCTGGCTCTGTTCTTCCCTCACCTCCACCAGGAGCTGTTGACAATGCTTCAGGCTGGTGGAGAGTCCTTCCTTCTCCCCTGGAGACAGTCAATTGGTCAATCAATCTATCAGTCAGTCAGTCAATCAATCAATCAACCAATCAATGAATCCAGTAGATGTTGACAATGCTTTAGGCTCCATCCTTCTCCCCTGTGGGACAATCAATCAGTCAATCAATCAGCCAATCAATCAGTCAATCAAATAATCAGTCAATCAATCAGTCAACAATCCAGTTGATGTTGACACTGCTTTAGGCTCCCTCCTTCTCCCCTGTGGGACAATCAATCAATCAGTCAATCAAATAATCAGTCAATCAATCAGTCAACAATCCAGTGGATGTTGACAATGCTTTAGGCTGGTGGATAGTCCTTTCTCCCCTGGAGACAGTCAATCAATCAGTCAATCAATCAATCCAGTAGCTGTTGACACTGCTTTAGGCTGATGGACAGTCCTTCTTTCTCCCCTGGAGACAGCCAATCAATCAGTCAATCAATCAGTCAATCAATCAATCCAGTAGCTGTTGACACTGCTTTAGGCTGATGGACAGTCCTTCTTTCTCCCCTGGAGACAGCCAATCAATCAGTCAATCAATCAATCAATCAGTCAGTCAATCAATCAATCCAGTAGATGTTGACACTGCTTTAGGCTGGTGGACAGTCCTTCTTTCTTCCCTGGAGACAGCCAATCAATCAGTCAATCAATCAATCAATCAGTCAGTCAATCAATCAATCCAGTAGATGTTGACACTGCTTTAGGCTGGTGGACAGTCCTTCTTTCTTCCCTGGAGACAGCCAATCAATCAGTCAATCAATCAATCAGTCAGTCAATCAATCAATCCAGTAGATGTTGACACTGCTTTAGGCTGATGGACAGTCCTTCTTTCTTCCCTGGAGACAGTCAATCAATCAGTCAGTCAATCAATCAATCAATCAATCAGTCAATCAATCCAGTAGATGTTGACACTGCTTTAGGCTGGTGGACAGTCCCTCCTTCTCCCCTGGAGACAGCCAATCAATCAATCAATCAATCAGTCAGTCAATCAATCAATCCAGTAGATGTTGACACTGCTTTAGGCTGGTGGACAGTCCCTCCTTCTCCCCTGGAGACAGTCAATCAATCAGTCAGTCAATCAATCAATCAGTCAATCAATTAATCTATCAATCAATCATTTACACAGTAATGTCCCATGACCCAGATTATGAGACACATACCGCTTACTTCCCAGGCGGAGAGATCATATCTTAGAATTCCATCTCAGCTAAGGCCTTGATGACAATCGGTAACTGACCGGTGGCCACAGAGATAAGTTTCTGTGACTGACCGGTGGCCACAGAGATAAGTTTCTGTGACTAGAGTATATACCAACGTACCAAATCTGACAATCAGTAACTGACAGGTGGCCACAGAGATAAGTTTCTGTGACTAGAGTATATACCAACGTACCAAATCTGACAAACGGTAACTGACCGGTGGCCACAGAGATAAGTTTCTGCGACTGACCGGTGGCCACAGAGATAAGTTTCTGTGACTAGAGTATATACCAACGTACCAAATCTGACAAACGGTAACTGACCGGTGGCCACAGAGATAAGTTTCTGCGACTGACCGGTGGCCACAGAGATAAGTTTCTGTGACTAGAGTATATACCAACGTACCAAATCTGACAAACGGTAACTGACCGGTGGCCACAGAGATAAGTTTCTGCGACTGACCGGTGGCCACAGAGATAAGTTTCTGTGACTAGAGTATATACCAACGTACCAAATCTGACAAACGGTAACTGACCGGTGGCCACAGAGATAAGTTTCTGCGACTGACCGGTGGCCACAGAGATAAGTTTCTGTGAATAGAGTATATACCAACGTACCAAACGGTAACTGACCGGTGGCCACAGAGATAAGTTTCTGCGACTGACCGGTGGCCACAGAGATAAGTTTTTGTGAATAGAGTATATACCAACGTACCAAACGTGACAAATGGTAACTGACCGGTGGCTACAGAGATAAGTTTTTGTGAAGAGTATATACCAACGTACCAAACGTGACAAATGGTAACTGACCGGTGGCCACAGAGATAAGTTTCTGTGACTAGAGTATATACCAACGAACCAAACGGTAACTGACCGGTGGCCACAGAGATAAGTTTCTGTGACTGACCGGTGGCCACAGAGATACGTTTCTGCGACTAGAGTACACCAACGTACCAAACGTGACAAACGGTAACTGACCAGTGGCCACAGACAGCAGGTGTTTGAGGCGGCGACGGTCGCGGGCGGATTCCTGGGCGGTGGTGTCCAGCTCCGCCCGCAGGTCTTCCAGCTGACGCTCGCGGGCCGCGTACAGCATCTGCATCTGCAGCAGACGACTGGACTCCTCGTTGTCCCCCTCTGTTCAGTTCACACACAGACAACAATGATACAGACAGTACATCTAGGGTACAGCATCTGCAGGGGATGACAGACTGGACTCCTCATTGTCCACTCTGTTCAGTTCACACACAGACAACATTGATACAGACAGTACATCTAGGGTACAGCATCTGCAGCAGACGACTGGACTCCTCGTTGTCTCCCTCTGTTCAGTCCACACACAGACAACGATGATACAGACAGTACATCTAGGGTACAGCATCTGCATCTGCAGTAGACGACTGGACTCCTCGTTGTCTCCCTCTGTTCAGTCCACACAGAGACAACGATGATACAGACAGTACATCTAGGGTACAGCATCTGCAGGGGATGACAGACTGGACTCCTCGTCGTCCCCCTCTGTTCAGTTCACACAGACAAACAGACAACATCGATACAGACAGTACATCTAGGGTACAGCATCTGCAGGGGATGACAGACCGGACTCCTCGTCGTCCCCCTCTGTTCAGTTCACACAGTCAAACAGACAACATCGATACAGACAGTACATCTAGGGTACAGCATCTGCAGGGGATGACAGACCGGACTCTTCGTCGTCCCCCTCTGTTCAGTTCACAGTCAAATAGACAACATCGATACAGACAGTACATCTAGGGTACAGCATCTGTATCTGCAGCAGACGACCGGACTCCTCGTTGTCCCCCTCTGCGATGAAACCATGCAGACGACCACCAACATCAATGGAACACAGCACAGACGGGGACTTAAAGCAAGTGTGACCCATGTGCTTAAAGGGGCACCCTGACGGATGAGTTTTTGCAAGAAACATGTCCAGATGGTGATGGTGAAAATTATGTTTTACGTCCTCTCGGTCATAGACACATATGGGACATTTGTAAATACAAAGATGTTGGGAACAATACTGGCTGCAATGCCCGGAGGCAGTGCAACACCAGTAAAGTCCCAAGTTTTTAACAATATAGATAGGTGTAGCGGTAACCACGCCTCGGTTAAACCTCATCGGCTATGGTACCGCCACCATTCTAATAAACATGTCCAGATCAGCAGGAAAACACCCTTTACAGAGATCGCAACACTCACTTTGCTCTGGTTTCCCAGAAATCAAGCCTTCAAAAAGTCGATTCCTCCTTGGCGGAGGTGCTGGAAGTCAAATTCTTTCACCCAAAGAGAAGGCGTTTGCCGTCTCTTTTTGAATGACCGCCTGTGTTTAGACCAAATCGTTTGCACAAACTTTTCGCAATACAAGCCTTTTTATTTTATTTTTTTAAATTTTATACAGTTTATCTAAAGGAGTTTCGCTCACAACAAAGGAAATAGCTCCTTTTTTTTTTTTTACTGCACTACAAAAAAAGAAAACGCTTCAACCACAATGAGTGACCTCCAACCACCCCATCCAAAATGGCTACTCTCTCCGGCATCTCCGCCAAGGAAAAATCGCCGTTTTGACGGCTTAATTTCTAAGAAACCAGAGCAAAGTGAGTGTTCGGATCCTTGAAAAGGCTGTCTTACTGGTGATCTCAACGGGTTTCTTGCAAAAACTCATCCGTCCGAGTCCACCTTTAATCCCTTCACTGCCAGAGAAAATTGGAGAAACTACAGTGGAACCTCCCTTATAAGACCTCCCATTATTAGATTCCCTCCCACATAAGACCTTACTTCTTGTAGCTAGGGAGTTTTACAATTCAGTCCGTGGTTGGGTGTATGAGATAAACAATGAATAAAATTTGAAATATTTACGGTTTCAAAGCGGGCTTTTGGGTGTTTACCTTGTGTGAAGACCTACTTCTCTGAGACATTGCCCTTCTTAATGTAAGCACAGTGGAACCTCCCTTATAAGACTTCCCATTGTAAGCCTCCCTCCCAAATAAGACCTACTTTTGTTAAGACATTGCTCTTCTTAATGCAAGCATTAAAATTACCTCCCTTATAAGACCCCTCCCTTATAAGACCCCATTTTGGACAATTTTTGAAACTTGAAAAACTTGAAAACTTGAACTTTGTTTTTCAAGGATAAAGATTTTAGGCAACGCCTAGTCTTCCTATCTGTCCTTGCTACATATACGAACATAGAATACAAACATGGCAAGGCATGATGACATGGCAAGGCATGATATTACACATACAGATTTGAACATATACGAACATTGTATACAAACATGGCAAGGCATGATGACATGGCAAGGCATAATATTACACATACAGATTTGAACATATACGAACATTGTATACAAACATGGCAAGGCATGATGACATGGCAAGGCATGATATTACACATACAGATTTGAACATATACGAACATAGTATACAAACATGGCAAGGCATGATGACATGGCAAGGCATGATATTACACATACAGATTTTAACATATACGAACATAGAATACAAACATGGCAAGGCATGATGACATGGCAAGGCATGATATTACACATACAGATTTGAACATATATATATACGAACATAGAATACAAACATGGCAAGGCATGATGACATGGCAAGGCATGATATTACACATACAGATTTGAAGGTCTTATAATAGAGGTTCCACTGTGTCTTCTTCAGAATTATAAAATGAAAAACTTCAAAAAGACACCTGCTAAACTCAATATGGAAAAAAAAAATGTTCTAGAGATACATCTGCCCTGACTTGCCTAAACCAAAAACCAACATTCCAGGGCTATGACATCAAAAGTAATGACATCATCAATGACATCACACATCATGCAGTAGACACAGGGCAGTGAAAGGGGATAAGTTATACCTTATGTATACATGGATGCAACTGAGGAAAATCGAAAAACAGGCAAGGCAGGGGTCCAGGGGCCACCCAGGGCCCTGGCAGGGTACAGGGCTGGGGGGGGGGGGGGGGGGGGGGGGGGGGGGGGTCAATGCCCCCCTGAAGCTGAAGAAAAAGCAAAATCATACTCAATTTGAAGCTTATTCCAGGCTTGTAAAATGAGAATTCAACACTTTTTTCCCCTTGAACTTTGAATCAATTCCAAGGCAAGGTTGCATCCATGTGTATAACCTACTAGATAAGACTTTTGGTGGGCCCTGGGCTTTCACCAACTCACCTTGCATAATGAAGTTGACCTTCAGATCACCCCCAGCACCGCCGCTAGAGCTGACCACGGGACGATTCATCGTCGCCGTCGTTGACTGGCCCTTCCTGTACGTCACCGTGTAGCGCTCGTCGAAATTGTCCCCCTCTTCCCCTGCTACTGCTGCCACCTGGTGTTGGTCCGACCCCTTGCTCACTCCCCCCACCCCTACCCCCGCCCCCCAGCCTAAACTCTGTTCACCCCCTTCCCACCCCTGCCCCGTAGTCACGGACGTAGCGGCGTACGCAGGGAAGGCCGCGTTTGTTGTCGTCGAACCCGCTACCACTTGCTGATTACCGTTGCCGGAACTCCCTCCCACCCAGCCTGCTACCGGGTGACTGGGGGGGTGGGAGTAAAGGCGGGAGGCAGCAGTAGAAGAAGAGGAAGAGGAAGCAGAGGAAGGAGGAGGGTACCCTGGGTAAACCCCTGCCTCTGCACCTTGTGTCACGTTCGGGGCGGAGGGGAAGCGCGTGGCACGTTCCGAGGAAGGGGCGCCCAAGACCGCGGCCGATTCTTGTTGGGACATGCTC
Source organism: Phymorhynchus buccinoides (assembly GCA_017654935.2). Classification (NCBI taxonomy): domain Eukaryota; kingdom Metazoa; phylum Mollusca; class Gastropoda; order Neogastropoda; family Raphitomidae; genus Phymorhynchus; species Phymorhynchus buccinoides. The sequence goes on from CM065710.1 coordinate 28,747,281, forward strand.
CAGCCTTGGGGTTGGGTTTGGGGTGTGCTGATCAACGTCCTCGGCACAGAGTCATCGTGGCTGTGAGCGTGAGAGTGAGTCGGAGCGGAACCATCCAACCCTTGACCCCCCGACATCATCGTTGTCATCTCGAAAGGGAAGTCGCCGTTGTTGTTGTTACCGTGGGAACTAGGGGGGTCAGCGGAGTAAGGGTCGTGACCCGCTTGACCCCAGAACTGATGAGGGTGGGGGTGAGGATGGTGGTGGTTGAAATGGTGGGGGGTGGGACCGTAAGGCAAAGGGCTCATCGGCCCGGTAGGGAGGGTGGTAGTGGTGGTTGTGAAAGTGGTGGGGGTAGTAGAGTGGGGATGAACGCCGGTCACCGCCCCGTAACAGAAACCCGACGCCGCGCTGTTCCCCACATCGCGCTCAGGCTCCTCCCTCTCCCTCCCCTCCCCTCCTCCGATCCTCCCCCTGTCTCGATCCGCCGCAGCGTGATCACCTCTCCCTTCACCGTCATCACCCCAAGGGTCATCAAACACCCTCTGCGACCACGGAAAGCTCGCTTCCGCTTGAGAGCTGGTCGTGGAGTCGTAGGACCCCCGAAGCTGCGCGCCCGAATCTTGGGACGAGCGCAGGAGATGGGTACGGGGGTGAAGGAGGGTGGGATGGGAGGAGGGGAGAGGAGGGGGGAAAGAGGAGGGTGGTGGTGGTGGTGGTGCAAAGCCGGCGCTGGTTGTTGGGTGGTGGTTGTAAGGAGAGGGAGGGAGAGGGTTGGTGTTGTTGTTACTGTTGTTGTTGCTGCTGCTGCTTGCTACTGCTGCTGCGCCTGTGTTTATTATCGCGGTTCGCTCTGTTTGCAAGCTGTGGACACACAGAGAGAGAGGCGGAGAGATAATGATAGAGAGAGAGAGAGTGGGAGAGAGAGAGAGAGAGATTCAGAGAGAGAGAGAAAGAGAGAGAGAGAGAGAGAGAGAGAGAGAGAGAGACGGAGATATAATTGAGAGACAATGAGAGAGAGAGAGAGAGAGAGAGAGAGAGAGAGAGAGAGAGAGAGAGAGAGAGAGAGAGAGAGAGAGAGAGAGAGAGAGAGAGAGAGAGAGAGAGACACACACACAGACAGACAATGAGAGAGAGAGAGAGAGAGAGAGAGAGAGAGAGAGAGAGAGAGAGAGAGAGAGAGAGAGAGAGAGAGAGAGAGAGAGAGAGAGAGAGAGAGAGAGAGAGAGACAGACAGAGAAATAATGTGAGAGTGAGAGAGAGAGTGAGAGAGACATAGAGAGACTGAGATACATAGAGAGAGAGACACTGACAGACAAACAGAGAGACAGAGAGGTAATGAAAGAGAGAGAGAGAGAGAGAGAGAGAAAGAGAGAGAGACAGAGACAGAGAGATAAAGATGTGTGCATAAAGACAGAGTTATCATGATTTATTCTTTAGAACTGCATAGAGTAAGTCACTAAGTGGGCTATAGGGCCTATAAAATATTTTTTACAGTTGAGTTATGTATGGTAGTCCATGAAGGTAACAATGGATATTAATAATTTAAAAAAAAAATGAATGTAATTGTATGGTGGCGTAGCAATATGAAGAGATTTATTCTCATTTTGCATGAGTATACACGTGATGGATGAAAAGCACCCCCCAAAAAAATGTGAGAGAAACGGTGAAACTGAAACAAAAGGAGAGAAATGTACGTTACTGAAGACACATGTTAACTATAATCAAGAAATAAATAAAAGAATAATCTGCATACGTAACCATTTCAAAACTTTACGTTTTAACTTTTGCGCGGGACTAGTGATTTTGCTTCTTGACAGTACCTGTCATGACGTGACATGTGACTGTGGTTGATAGAGTCGTCGTCCGATGACGCCATTGACAGTATGTCGTCATCCAGGTCATCAAAGGCATTGGACAGCAGCTGACGCAGCTGAAAATAATTATGACAGAGCGAGAGAAATGTTTAATAATTTTACACACACAGAGGTCTATTTTTACAACCACTGCATTGTTGACACTAGCAATTTAAAAACGCATTTATGAATCAATAAAAAGGAGTCCAACTTGTGCGAGCTTGTACATGTATGCATGCACTCACACAGTGCCCGTCTATCGAAGTTAAGGGTAGTGCCCCCCCCTCCCCTCTCTCGCTCTCCCTCCCTCTGAGTTCAATAATACTGGTGTACCCCCCTCCTCCTCCCCCTCCATCTCTCTCTCTCTCACACTCTTTCTCACTCACTCTCTCTCTCTCTCTCTCTTTGACCTCGTTTTGCTTTAGCTGCTCCTCCCTCTCCATCTCAGCCTCCTGTTGGTTCTGCAGCGCCTGTCCATCGAAGTTCAATAATACTGATGCACACACACACACCCTCTCTCCCACCCCCATCCTTCTCTCTCTCTCTCCCATCCCCATCCTTCTCTCTCTCTCTCTCTCTCTCTCTCTCTCCAGTCCCACCTCGTTTTGCTCTAGCTGCTCCTCCCTCTCCATCTCTTGTTGGTTCTGCAGTGCCTGTCCATCAAAGTTCAATACTACTGGTGCACACACACACCCTCTCTCTCCCACCCCATCCTTCTCTCTCTCTCTCTTTCTCTCTCTCTCTGCGACCTCGTTTTGCTGTAGCTGCTCCTCTCTCTCCATCTCAGGCTCCTGCTGGATCTACAGCGCCTGTCCATCAAAGTTTAACAATACCGGTGCACCCCCCCTCCATCTCTCCCACCCCCATCCTGTTCTTTCTCTCTCTCTCTCTCTCTCTCTCTCTCTCTCTCTCTCTCTCTCTCTCTCTCACACACACACACACACCTCATTTTGCTGTAGCTGCTCCTCTCTCCCCATCTCGGCCTCTTGCTGGTTCTGCAGCGCCTGTCCATCAAAGTTCAATAATACTGGTGCACCCCCCCCCCTCCCTCCGTCTCTCTCTCTCTTTGACCTCATTTTGCTGTACCTGCTCCTCTCTCTCCATCTCTTGTTGGTTCTGCAGCGCCTGTCCATCAAAGTTCAATAGTAGTATTAATACTGGTGCATACACACACCCTCTCTCTCCCACCCCCATCCTTCTCTCTCTCTCTCTCATCTCTCTCACCTCGTTTTGCTGTAGTTGCTCCTCCCTCTCCATCTCGGCCTCCTGCTGGTTCTGCAGCGCCTGTCCATCGAAGTTGAGGCTGGTGCCCACGTTGGTCAGGCTCACGTTGGTGCTCATGACGGTGGCGGCGGCGCCACCACCATCGGCTAGTTACCTCCCCTGCCTCGCTGAGTGATAGGATTCCACACACGATCGCACCACGCGTTGCCCTCTTAGCCTTCGTGTCTTGTCATATGAAATGAAGTCCCCACGACGCCTCCTAGTCCCATGCATTTATCTGTGAACAAAATTGTCAGTGACAGTGACGCTGTTATATCAAAATCAAATGGGCTTATGTGTGTGTGTGCGTGTGTGCGTGCGTGTGCGTACGCGCGAACACACACACATACACGCAAATATAAGTTTGTGTGACTGTGCTTGTGTGTATTTCAGTAAGGAATCAAGCTACGTGTATTAATCATGATTGATATGAAGTCTAAACTTCTCGGGGGCCCACGGTCAATCACTCAATGAGCTGACCTTTCTGGCTCCTTTTGACATACAGCTGTGCGCAGTAACCATGCATCATTTGATTGGATGACGGCAGGCGGACACTTCGGTCACTTAAAAGGTGTTTAATGAAAACTAACCCTAACCCAACCCTAACCCTATTCCTTACCCGAGAAAGGCAAAAAGTTGTTTTACTGAGACCTGAGTATATATATGCAATGAGGAATGTTTAGTGGGGACAGTAGCCAGTAACATCGACCTCAGTGGAGAGCTTCAGGTTCCCGATTATAAACAGCGCCCCCCCCCCCCCCCTCTCCTTCCTCCATCCCACCCCAATCGCATCCCCCCGTTGACCCTGCCCCACTCATTCCCTTCCAGTATTCTCCAATCCTACTTCCAACCTGTCCCATCTTTCCCCCAGCTATTCAAGCCGATCATCCAGGCGGCCAAGGAAATTATCAGTGTACAAACTACAATGACATCTTCTTTACTACATCAGTACATGACCGAAGTCCCCATTTACTATGCACAACAGAAACATCACTTTCAAAGAATGATGGTGAATGTCATCTGCAAGAAGAAGAAGAAGAAGAAGAAGAAGAAGAAGCAAAGCTTTTACCTTTGCAAGTGACGAAAATAGCAGCTTTCAGCCAGACAATCAAATCAAATTGATGTATCATTGTATCATTATGGTTACTGCGCACAGTCTCCTTTTGAAAAATAAAGACACTGATTGACTGAAAACTTACGAGTAGTAGTAGTACTACTAGTAGTAGTACTAGTAGTAGTAGATCATAGGGACAAAATAAGCCGTCAAGCTTTTTAGAGAGTCCCGTCTTTTTACAATCAGTATTACAACATGTATACATTGTATGTTACATTGTATGATACAAGTACTGGTCAAGGTTTATTGTGGTCAAATTTTCCTAAAATTTGCTACTCAACAAAGCTTCTAAATAAATTTAAATACTTTGGAGATTTGTCGAGACGATTTTTGAACAAGTTACTTAGTTAGTATTAGGTGCACATTTTAATTCGTTAGTTAATTCATTCCAATTGTTAGCAACTCTATTGCTGAAGCAATTTTTCCTTATGTTAGTGTTGAAACGTTTAATAAAGACCTTGCCGTAAGGCTTTCTAGTCACACTGTATTGTGGTTCACTAAAGAATTTCCCCCAAGATAAATCTACATGACCATTAAATATCTTATAGTTATACGCTTCTAGATAGGTAGGTAGGTAGGTAGGTAGGGACAAAACAAGCCGTAAAGCTTTTTCAAACAGTCCCATCTTTTATGATTTTTCTGGTAAATGTATCTTTTTGGTCAAGGTTGATGCGGCATAAATTTTCCTCATAAATCATTATTCGTCATAGCTTCTAAAAACTTCTAAAAATTTTGGTAATGTATCCAGACGATTTTTAAACATATTAGTATGAGGACTGAGGTGCACATTTTACGTCAGTAGGCAATTCGTTCCACATGTTAGTAATTCTGTTATAACTAATATAACTAGTATAAGATCTCCTCTTAATCTTATTCTCCTGCCTTTCAAACGAGCAAACAGTAGGCCTACAGTCTGTGTACAGAACACTCATGAAAACAGGACATGCCCAGATCTACAACAGAAAACAGGAAGTGGCACAGAAAATGAGTAAAAGTTTTCAAACTGAACAGGCAAATCCTACAAAACTAGCAAAGCTGAGCGGTTTACAGTTTTCTTGTTGTCTGGAGAAAAAGCTAATTTATTCTGTTTTAAATAAGCGTTATAAGCTTTCCTACTTACATCTCGCCTCTCCCGATCACTCTCCTTTGCAAGCAACTTTCTACTGATCTAGTTTGAAGTCTGCTGTGTTACGTTCTAACAAGTCATAATTTTCTAAAAGCATGTCACAGCATGATTATGCTAACGCCCAGACAAGCCGATTTCACGTCCTAGATTTTACATGGGCCGATCATTGACCATCTCAAATTAAAACAGCTGTGAAAATTGGATCAGCTGTTTAATTAATCTACATACTAATCAAACCAAACCTGATTCTCAAATCAAGTTGATTGAATCCGAACATAGTCGTCAACCACATTGCGTTTGTTTTGAAGACACCGCCATTTTGAAAGATTTTCTATCTTTTTAGTGCAATTTGTAGATGTTTACTTCTGCCCCCCCCCCCCCCCCCTCCCACAGTTCCATGCACATCTCTCTCTCTCTCTCTCTCTCTCTCTCTCTCTCTCTCTCTCTCTCTCGCTCTCTCTCTCTCTCTCTCTCTCTCTCTCTCTCTCTCTCTCTCTCTCTCTCTCTCTCTCTCTCTGTGTTTGTGTGTGTATGTGTTTTCTGTATGTGTGTGTGTGTGTGTGTAAGTGTGTGTGTGTGTGTGTGTGTGTGTGTGTGTGTGTGTGTGTGTGTGTGTGTGTGTGTGGTGTGTGTGTATGTGTGTGTGTGTGTGTGTGTGTGTGTGTGTGTGTGTGTGTGTGTGTGTGTGTGTGTCTGTGCTAGCAGACAGACATACACACAATAAGACGGAGGACGGGCAGTGATGGTCGCTTTTTTTTTCCCATGATGAATAAAAATCATTAATAAATGTGAGAGGCCATACACTTGATTGAGGACTTTGTTGTTGTTGTTGTTGTTATTTTGAAGAATGTTTGTTGACCAGCTCTCTCTCCTAAGAGTTTCCTTCCACGCGCTAGTTGTCTCTTCTGATCAGGCAGAATTACATTAATATTTGATGTAATTGTCGTTTCTGTAAACGCTTTCTTTTCATTGCATAAAGTTGATAACTGTCATATTGTTTATGTAGAGGTTTTGGTAATAAGATTCTTAAACTGCTTCCGAAAACGATACTTTTTGTACGTCTACTTTCTCATCAGGCAGCTACAACAAGAAATTCGTGAGCTTGTATTTTATTCTGTTAGTTATTGTTTGTTTGTTGAAAATCTGAAATATGCTTATTTGGTACAATGTTTACACTGTTTTTATGTTGTAAAGCATAGCTTCCCGTGACTTCATGATTTTGTCACAAAATTTGTGTTGTGTTTGTTTCACTTGCTCATTTGATTTGTTACCAAATTTTGTTGTTGAACTTTAAGTCAACATCACTCATACAGACTACTTTAATTAAATGGCCTCTCTTTCTTTGTTACAATCTCTCTCTCTCTCTCTCTCTCTCTCTCTCTCTCTCTCTCTCTCTCTCTCTCTCTCTCTCTCTCTCTCTCTCTCTGAGTCTCTCTCTCTCTCTCTCTCTCTCTCTCTCTCTCTCTCTCTCTCTCTCTCTCTCTGTCTCTGTCTCTCTGTGTCTCAGTCTCTCTCTCTCTGAGTCTCTCTCTCTCTCTCTCTCTCTCTGAGTCTCTCTCTCTCTCTCTCTCTCTCTCTCTCTCTCTCTCTCTCTCTCTCTCTCTCTCTCTCTCTTCACACATATTAATGTATACAGTAACACACACACACACTCACAGTGACACACACACAAATACATGCACTAACTCCAACCACACATGTACACACACATACACACAAGAATCCCCACCCACCCACTGTACCCATGTTCGAACTCCCCTGTACCCAGGTTCGAACTCCCCTGTACCCAGGTTCGAACTCCCCTGTTCCCAGGTTCGAACTCCCTTGTACCCAGGTTCGAACTCCCCTGTACCCAGGTTCGAACTCCCCTGTTCCCAGGTTCGAACTCCCCTGTACCCAGTTTCGAACTCCCCTGTTCCCAGGTTCGAACTCCCCTGTACCCAGGTTCGAACTCCCCTGTACCCAGGTTCGAACTCCCCTGTATCCAGGTTCGAACTCCCCTGTACCCAGGTTCGAACTCCCCTGTACCCAGGTTCGAACTCCCCTGTACCCAGGTTCGAACTCCCCTGTACCCAGGTTCGAACTCCCCTGTACCCAGGTTCGAACTCCCCTGTACCCAGGTTCGAACTCCCCTGTACCCAGGTTCGAACTCCCCTGTACCCAGGTTCGAACTCCCCTGTACCCAGGTTCGAACTCCCCTATACCCAGGTTCGAACTCCCCTGTACCCAGGTTCGAACTCCCCTGTTCCCAGGTTCGAACTCCCCTGTACCCAGGTCGAACTCCCCTGTACCCAGGTTCGAACTCCTCTGTACCCATGGTCGAACTCCCCTGTACCCATGGTCGACCTCCCCTGTACCCAGGTTCAAACTCCCCTGTACCCAGGTTCGAACTCCCCTGTACCCAGGTTCGAACTCCCCTGTACCCATGGTCGAACTCCCCTATACCCAGGTTCGAACTCCCCTGTACTCCCCTGTACCCAGGTTCGAACTCCCCTGTACCCATGGTCGAACTCCCATGTACCCAGGTCCGAACTCCCCTGTACCCAGGTTCCACTGTATTTGTTTATCATTTCCAGCGTGTCAACTGTCATTGACTGAGATGGAGCTGGAAGTGGGTCCCTCGGACGTCATCCAGGGAACGTGTCAAACCATGTGCCCCCCTGCAGAACTGCGCTTGTAAGTCACTTACATTGCTGCACGCCGTATTTTTCAGATTATAAGGCGCACCATATTTTAAAGCGCACCCCCTGAATTTGACACAAAAGTCAGATTTTGTTATTCTCTCTCTCTCTCTCTCTCTCTCTCTCTCTCTCTCTCTCTCTCTCTCTCTCTCTCTCTCTCTCTCTCTCTCTTAGTCTCTTAGTCTGTCTCTCTCTCTCTCCCTCTCTCTCTCTCTCTCTCTCTCTCTCTCTCTCTCTCTCTCTCTCTCTCTCTCTCTCTCTCTCTCTCTCTCTCTCTCTCTCTCTCTCTATCTATCTATCTATCTATCTATCTATCTATCTCTCCCCATTCAAGCTTGGTTTCCCTAAAATAAGATATATATAAAGTATAAACAAACCGAAAGAATGAACTTCAATATTAGTATAAGCTTCGAGCTTGTTGTTGCTCTAATTGTTGATAGTATCTATAAGTAAATAGCAACAAATAATGGTAATAAGCACAACGTTCAATTGTTTTCTTACTATTTTATTAGTCATATTATAAGAGCAATCGTTCAATTGTTGGGAGGTTTTATTTTGTGGTATTTTCGTGTTTTAGATTTATTGATGAAAAGTTTTGTGCATGCATTACTATTTAGACACTAGTAAAAACATTTGTTTAATTTAAAAATATTTCTTGTTTCAGGCGAGAAAGGGAAAGTCTGCTTCATTTTTTCGAGATTTGTCCTGAGGACAGAAAAAGCAGACGCAAGTAAGTGAACACACACACACACACACACACACACACAGACAGATACACTACACTACACTACACTACACTACACTACACTACACTACACTACACTACACTACACTACACTACACTACACTACACTACACTACACTACACTACACTACACTACACTACACTACACTACACTACACTACACTACACTACACTACACTACACTACACTACACTACACTACACTACACTACACTACACTACACTACACTACACTACACTACACTACACTACACTACACTACACTACACTACACTACACTACACTACACTACACTACACTACACTACACTACACTACACTACACTACACTACACTACACTACACACACACACACACACACACACACACACACACACACACACACACACACACACACACTACACACACAAGTGTAGTTGAGAGAAAAAAATCTTGCCCAAAAGCTTTTTTGATCGGCAACGGCACAATCGCGGAAGTCGAAAACCTGCGCCTCACGAGCAGCCTGACCTTTCGAAAGCATCATTTCCGTCCCACAACCGATTGCCGTAATTGTTTAACTCATTCGCATCGCAACGATTTTGAATCATTAAAAAAACTCACAAATCACTCCAGCCATACACACAAACAAAACATACATAAACAAAAGGAGAAATGAAAGAAGATTACGGGTTTTTACTTCAGGCTTATACATAGTGAAGTGGTAGATCAGACTTTTGTATATATAGACCTTATGTAGAAAAACTCTCCATGCCGATTGGTTTACCCACAACGAACCACTACAAAAGCAAAGTCGGAGGCAAAATTGTGGTCTAATTTCACATTTTAACTCACAGACCTGGTGGGTCTTTAAAGGGATCTCTCTTTGTTATTCTTCTTGAACATTATTTTTGGAAAAACTGTGCATATTTTTCTTCTTCGATCGCTCAGACAGTTTCCTGTTAATTATGAGGGCAGATGCATCATGCTGCTTTTATGCGCCTAGCTAAGAAATAGTTCCAGCAAGTCTGACTTCGGCTGGAGGAAATGTTTTTGAAAGTGTTTTCTTGAAAGAAAAAGGCAGGAGAATGGACCGGTAAAGCAGAAAGATAGCCGATGACAGCAAGCAACGGAAAAAGGCAGAGTCAAAGAGAGTGACAGATTAGAGGAAGTTACAAGCACAGAACTTCCAGAAGGTGGGGGAACTATTTTTGCAAGACCCCCGGTATCTCCATGGGGGCGCCTGGATATGTTAAAGGGATCTGTTTTTATTATTATTTTTAACCTTTTTGTGTGAAAAGACTGCATATAATTATGACAGGTGAAACATGTGCTACATTTAGTGACGAACTGGACGGAAACCCCCTAATAAGAATTGTTCGGAAATAATTAAGGGGAGTAATTTCATGGTGTGTGGGAGTGATCTTGCCGAATTCAATCGGTCAAACAGGGGATCCGGGAAGCTACTCTACCATCAGGTAGATCCCTAGCTCTCGCCTTGTCGTTGTCATGCAAGTTTGATCAGTTTGTGGCCTAAATTTTTCTTTAAAAACATGTTTGCTAGTCGCTGGCTCGCATCTTGCGGTTTCAAGCTTCGACGCCATTGTTGCATTGTTGATATGGTATTTGACCGAGTAATGGAGGTAAGCAACTCTAATATTCACGAAGTGCTCTCCCCTATTTTTTTTCCGAAAAGCGTCTATTGCTTGAGGTGGGAGTTTGGAGTGTCAGAGATCCATGTACCGTATTTTTCAGACTATAAGGCGATACTTTTTCCCCCAGACTGAGACCCCTGCGCCTACATATAAACATGTATATACACACACACATTCTTATCTCTGTGGCCATATCAACAACAATTCCAACTTTACATCACTTTCAACCAAAAAGTATAGTTGTACATTCAAATTAACGCAAAAGAGATAAATATGGATGCCATCGTGTAAAAAAAACTTCTTGTGACATTTCAAAACCAAAAGTACATTTCTCAATTTCATATCTCTTTTTTAAAGATGGGATAAATTGTTCACACTGTGGGTGTTTTCCTTCACATCTGCATTTATATATAAAAAATTGCCAACAGCACCTTACACTTACAGTATGACTATGAGTAAGAACATAACAGTAACAAAATCTGAATTTTGTGCGAAGTTTCATTGATGCTCAGAGGATCGAAAAGTGATGGGACAAACTGTCCTGAGACAAGAGGAATCACAATGTCCTGGCTCTTGCAGAAATCAATAGGACAAAGCGTGCCAGTGTTAAAAAGTTGATCAGACATCTGTCCTGACAGGGGAGAACACTATAGGACATTTTCAATTTGAACAGGTCAATGGCCTATGACCGGGGCCTCGGGACATCACTGTTGTAGTGTGCATATTGGGTGCAGGCCACGGGGGGACATCCGGAGGGCAGTGAAGGCCTACTCCTTACCTGCCACGGGCGCCTTTTTATATTCAGAAAAATACGGTAGATGTTTGAGGGTCAGAATGAACACTGTTGTATTGGGTGCAGGCCACGGGGGGACATCCGTAGGGTGGTGAAGGCCTACTCCAGACCTGCCGTGGGTCGCCTTTTTATATTCAGAAAAATACGGTAGATGTTTGAGGGTCAGAATGAACAATGTGTGCGTATTGGGTGCAGGCCTTGGGCGGACATCCGTAGGGCGGTGAAGGCCTACTCCAGACCTGCCGTGGGTCGCCTTTTTATATTCAGAAAAATACGGTAGATGTTTGAGGGTCAGAATGAACAATGTGTGCGTATTGGGTGCAGGCCTTGGGCGGACATCCGTAGGGCGGTGAAGGCCTACTCCAGACCTGCCGCAGGTCGCCTTTTTATATTCAGAAAAATACGGTAGATGTTTGAGGGTCAGAATGAACACTGTACGTATTGGGTGCAGGCCACGGGGGGACATCCGGAGGGCGGTGAAGGCCTACTCCAGACCTGCCGCGGGGCGCGTTAACCCTTCTCCTGCCGACGTCAGACCGGGGCCTGTGCTGCTCACCACTGTGCAGTACCTCTTTGAAAGGTATCTAGTGCTGGGGAGTACCATCTTTTTCGGACTATAAGGCGATGCCTTTTTCCAGTGACTGAGACCCCTGACTACTAAAATAGTAAGAAAATATAATACGGTACCTTTTTTTTTAGCCCCTCCCCTGACACGTTTTAACCCCTCCCATGCCACGTTTTAACCCCTCCCATGCCACGCTTTAACCCCTTCCCTGCTATGTTTTAACCCTTTCCCTGCCACTTTTTAACCCCTCCCCTGACATGTTTTAACCCCTCCCATGCCACGCTTTAACCCCTCCCATGCCACGTTTTAACCCCTCCCATGCCACGCTTTAACCCCTTCCCTGCTATGTTTTAACCCTTTCCCTGCCACTTTTTAATCCCTTCCCTGCCACATTTTAACCCCTCCTCTGCCACATTTTAACCCCTTCCCTGCCGAGGTCAGACCGGGGCCTGTGCTGCTCACCACTGTGCAGTACCTGTTTGAAAGGTAGCTATGGTGCTGGGGAGTACCTTTTTATTTTAACCCCTCCTCTGCCACGTTTTAACCCCTCCCCTGCCACGTTTTAACCCCTTCCCTGCCACATTTTACCCCCTCCCCTGCCATGTTTTAACCCCTTCCCTGCCGACGTCAGTCCGGGGCCTGTGCTGCTCACCACTGTGCAGTACCTGTTTGAAAGGTAGCTATGGTGCTGGGGAGTACCTTTTTATTTTAACCCCTCCTCTGCCACGTTTTAACCCCTCCCCTGCCACGTTTTAACCCCTCCCCTGCCACATTTTACCCCCTCCCCTGCCATGTTTTAACCCCTTCCCTGCCGATGTCAGACCGGGGCCTGTGCTGCTCACCACTGTGCAGTACCTGTTTGAAAGGTAGCTATGGTGCTGGGGAGTACCTTTTTATTTTAACCCCTCCTCTGCCACGTTTTAACCCCTCCCCTGCCACGTTTTAACCCCTCCCCTGCCACATTTTAACCCCTCCCCTGCCGACGTCAGACCGGGGCCTGTGCTGCTTACCTCTTAGCTATCAATCAATCAATCATTTTACTGTCCTCAATCCAAAACACAAGGAAATTTGTCTTGCCGTCAATTACATGAATGCAATAATTACAAAAAACATCCATATTAACCCCTTCCCTGCCTGGCTCCAGTCCCGTGTCTACTACATGGTGTGTGTGATGTCATTGATGATGTCATAACTTTTGATGTCATAGCCCTGGAATGATGAGTTTTTTTGGTTTAGAGAGTCAGGACAAATCTGAGAATAATGCATATCTGAGTCTAACAGTAACAGGTCTCTTTTAAATTTCATAATAAGAAAATCGATAATTTCTCTGTTTTCCTTTGGCAGTGAAGGGGTTAAAACAGGCATGGGAATTGTCCGCGGATTTCTGCGGGAAAAAAAGAAGATTTCCGCCAAAAAATACTTCAATTTTTATGATAATATTATATTTTAACGCTGTAAAAATGGGGGGGGGGGGGGGCTTTTCAGAGTTTTTTCAGAGTTTTCAGAGTTTTTTGGCTCTGACAATTCCCATGCCTGTTAAAAGTAGCATGTTCCTTCAGATTCAGCTGCAACCCCCCCCTTCCTCTTTTGACAGATTGTCTGTAGTGTGTTCAGCTGTATCAAGTCATTGGTATATCCCCCTGAAGTCGGAGTGTGGCTGTCCACGTGGCAGGGTAATCAAAAACGGTCACACATGTAATGCTCTCATCCCTAGCTGATGCATTTATACCATAGTGTTCAAGTGCTTCGGCTGTTGGGATGATCCCTGGAGTCTTTTAGCTAGGGGACGTCAACAACAAAAAGTCATTGTTTGCGGTATTGTATGTTCTCATCCCTAGCTGATGCATTTGTACCATAGTGTTCAAGTGCTTCGGCTGTTGGGATGATCCCTGGAGTCTTTTAGCCAGGGGACGTCAACAACAACAAGTCATTGTTTGCTGTATTGTACGTTCTCATCCCTAGCTGATGCATTTGTACCATAGTGTTCAAGTGCTTCAGCTGTTGGGGTGATCCCTGGAGTCTTTTAGCCAGGGGACGTCAACAACAACAAGTCATTGTTTGCGGTATTGTATGTTCTCATCCCTAGCTGATGCATTTGTACCATAGTGTTCAAGTGCTTCGGCTGTCGGGATGATCCCTGGAGTCTTTTAGCCAGGGGATGTCAGCAACAACAAGTCACTGTTTGCGGTATTGTAATGTTCTCATCCCTAGCTGATGCATTTGTACCATAGTGTTCAAGTGCTTCGGCTGTCGGGATGATCCCTGGAGTCTTTTAGCCAGGGGACGTCAGCAACAACAAGTCATTGTTTGCGGTATTGTATGTTCTCATCCCTAGCTGATGCATTTGTACCATAGTGTTCAAGTGCTTCGGCTGTTGGGGTGATCCCTGGAGTCTTTTAGCCAGGGGACGTCAACAACAACAAGTCATTGTTTGCGGTATTGTATGTTCTCATCCCTAGCTGATGCATTTGTACCATAGTGTTCAAGTGCTTCGGCTGTTGGGATGATCCCTGGAGCCTTTTAGCCAGGGGACGTCAACAACAACAAGTCATTGTTTGCGGTATTGTATGTTCTCATCCCTAGCTGATGCATTTGTACCATAGTGTTCAAGTGCTTCGGCTGTTGGGGTGATCCCTGGAGTCTTTTAGCCAGGGGACGTCAGCAACAACAAGTCATTGCTGTTTGCGGTACAGTGGAACCTCCCTTATAAGACCTTCAAAAGTCATCCAAAATCAGGTCTTATAAGGGAGGGGTCAAGATTATAAGGGAGGTAATTTTAATACTTACAAAGAAGGCAATGTTTCAGAGAAGTAGGTCTTATATGGGAGGGAGTCTCAGGGCTCCCAATCGTCCTGCAAAACAAGGGGTCCCAGGGACTCCTTCACTTACAGTATAGAGGGTCCTAGAGGCGGGATAGAGGGTCCCAGTGGCATTGTGAATGCTAAAAAGAATTTTTCTAGTGCATCCCTGGGACCCCTTGCACATTCTTTTAGAGGGTCCTGTAGAATTTTAGTGCTTCATAGACCCCCAAATGGGGGACCCTGGGAGCCCTGAGTCTTATAATGGGAGGTCTTGTATGGGAGGTTCCTCTGTATTGCCCGTGTTCAGCTGTATCAAGTTATTGTTTGCGGTACAGTAGAACCTCCTTTATAAGACCTCCCATTATAAGACTCCCTCCCATATAAAACCTACTTCTCCAAGACATTGCCCTTCTTTGTAAGTATTAAAATTACCTCCCTTATAAGACCTCTCCCTTATAAGACCTTCAAAAATCATCCAAAATGAGGTCTTTTAAGGGAGAGGTCTTATAAGGGAGGTAATTTTAATACTTACAAAGAAGGGCAATGTCTCGGAGAAGTAGGTCTTATATGGGAGGGAGTCTTATAATGGGAGGTCTTATAAGGGAGGTTCCGCTGTGTTATCCTCTACGTTTCAGCGTTGTCCCCGGCACAGAGACGGACTGGGTGCACGTGTACGACTTTGTGGTGGATCGTCTGCGCGCCGTGCGTCAAGACGCAGTGCTGCAGGACCTCCAGGGGGCGCCACTCGTCCAGATGCTGGAGCGCATTGTGCGTTTCCACGTCTACGCCGGATACAGGTAGCGCCATTTTCCTCGTATCCGTCGAGTTTGTTCCTTTTCTTCTTCGTCGATCGCTGTGACAGTTTCTTCTTCTTCTTCTTCTTCTTCTTCTTCTTCTTCTTCTTCTTCTTCTTCTTCTTCTTCTTCGTCGATCGCTGTGACAGTTTCTTCTTCTTTTTCTTCGTCGATCGCTGTGACAGTTTCTTCTTCTTCTTCTTCGTCGATCGCTGTGACAGTTTCTTCTTCTTCTTCTTCGTCGATCACTGTGACAGTTTCTTCTTCGTCGATCGCTGTGACAGTTTCTTCTTCTTCTTCTTCTTCTTCTTCGTCGATCGCTGTGACAATTTCTTCTTCTTCTTCGTCGATCGCTGTGACAGTTTCTTCTTCTTCTTCTTCTTCTTCTTCTTCTTTGTCGATCGCTGTGACAGTTTCTTCTTCTTCTTCTTCTTCTTCTTCGTCGATCGCTGTGACAATTTCTTCTTCTTCTTCTTCGTCTATCGCTGTGACAGTTTCTTCTTCTTCTTCTTCGTCTATCGCTGTGACAGTTTCTTCTTCTTCTTCTTCGTCGATCGCTGTGACAGTTTCTTCTTTTTCTTCTTCTTCTTCTTCTTCTTCGTCGATCGCTGTGACAATTTCTTCTTCTTCTTCTTCGTCTATCGCTGTGACAGTTTCTTCTTCTTCTTCTTCGTCGATCGCTGTGACAGTTTCTTCTTCTTCTTCTTCTTCTTCTTCTTCTTCGTCGATCGCTGTGACAGTTTCTTCTTCTTCTTCTTCGTCTATCGCTGTGACAGTTTCTTCTTCTTCTTCTTCGTCTATCGCTGTGACAGTTTCTTCTTCTTCTTCTTCGTCGATCGCTGTGACAGTTTCTTCTTCTTCTTCTTCTTCTTCGTCGATCGCTGTGACAGTTTCTTCTTCTTCTTCTTCGTCGATCGCTGTGACAATTTCTTCTTCTTCTTCTTCGTCGATCGCTGTGACAATTTCTTCTTCTTCTTCTTCGTCGATCGCTGTGACAGTTTCTTCTTCTTCTTCTTCGTCGATCGCTGTGACAATTTCTTCTTCTTCTTCTTCGTCGATCGCTGTGACAGTTTCTTCTTCTTCTTCTTCGTCGATCGCTATGACAGTTTCTTCTTCTTCTTCTTCGTCTATCGCTGTGACAATTTCTTCTTCTTCTTCTTCGTCTATCGCTGTGACAGTTTCTTCTTCTTCTTCTTCGTCTATCGCTGTGACAGTTTCTTCTTCTTCTTCTTCGTCGATCGCTGTGACAGTTTCTTCTTCTTCTTCTTCTTCTTCTTCTTCTTCTTCGTCGATCGCTGTGACAGTTTCTTCTTCTTCTTCTTCGTCTATCGCTGTGACAGTTTCTTCTTCTTCTTCTTCGTCTATCGCTGTGACAGTTTCTTCTTCTTCTTCTTCGTCGATCGCTGTGACAGTTTCTTCTTCTTCTTCTTCTTCTTCTTCTTCTTCTTCGTCGATCGCTGTGACAGTTTCTTCTTCTTCTTCTTCGTCGATCGCTGTGACAGTTTCTTCTTCTTCTTCTTTGTCGATCGCTGTGACAGTTTCTTCTTCTTCTTCTTCTTCTTCTTCGTCGATCGCTATGACAGTTTCTTCTTCTTCTTCTTCGTCGATCGCTGTGACAGTTTCTTCTTCTTCTTCTTCGTCGATCGCTGTGACAGTTTCTTCTTCTTCTTCTTTGTCGATCGCTGTGACAGTTTCTTCTTCTTCTTCTTCTTCTTCTTCTTCTTCGTCGATCGCTATGACAGTTTCTTCTTCTTCTTCTTCGTCGATCGCTGTGACAGTTTCTTCTTCTTCTTCTTCGTCGATCGCTGTGACAGTTTCTTCTTCTTCTTCTTCGTCGATCGCTGTGACAGTTTCTTCTTCTTCTTCTTCGTCGATCGCTGTGACAGTTTCTTCTTCTTCTTCTTCTTCGTCGATCGCTGTGACAGTTTCTTCTTCTTCTTCTTCGTCGATCGCTGTGACAGTTTCTTCTTCTTCTTCTTCGTCGATTGCTGTGACAGTTTCTTCTTCTTCTTCTTCGTCGATCGCTGTGACAGTTTCTTCTTCTTCTTCTTCGTCGATCGCTGTGACAGTTTCTTCTTCTTCTTCTTCGTTGATCGCTGTGACAGTTTCTTCTTCTTCTTCTTCGTCGATCGCTGTGACAGTTTCTTCTTCTTCTTCTTCGTTGATCGCTGTGACAGTTTCTTCTTCTTCTTCTTCTTCTTCTTCGTCGATTGCTGTGACAGTTTCTTCTTCTTCTTCTTCGTCGATCGCTGTGACAGTTTCTTCTTCTTCTTCTTCGTTGATCGCTGTGACAGTTTCTTCTTCTTCTTCTTCGTCGATCACTGTGACTTCTTCTTCTTCTTCTTCTTCTTCGTCGATCGCTGTGACAGTTTCTTCTTCTTCTTCTTCGTCGATCGCTGTGACAATTTCTTCTTCTTCTTCGTCTATCGCTGTGACAGTTTCTTCTTCTTCTTCTTCTTCTTCTTCGTCGATCGCTGTGACAGTTTCTTCTTCTTCTTCTTCTTCTTCTTCGTCGATCGCTGTGACAGTTTCTTCTTCTTCTTCTTCGTCGATCACTGTGACAATTTCTTCTTCTTCTTCTTCGTCGATCGCTGTGACAGTTTCTTCTTCTTCTTCTTCTTCGTCGATCTCTCAGACAGTTTCTTCTTCTTCTTCTTCTTCGATCGCTGTGACAATTTCTTGTTCTTCTTCTTCGTCTATCGCTGTGACAGTTTCTTCTTCTTCTTCTTCGTCGATCGCTGTGACAGTTTCTTCTTCTTCTTCTTCTTCTTCGTCGATCGCTATGACAGTTTCTTCTTCTTCTTCTTCTTCCTCGATCGCTGTGACAGTTTCTTCTTCTTCTTCTTCTTCCTCGATCGCTGTGACAGTTTCTTCTTCTTCTTCTTCGTCGATCGCTGTGACAGTTTCTTCTTCTTCTTCTTCGTCGATCGCTGTGACTATTTCTTGTTCTTCTTCTTCGTTGATCACTGTGACAGTTTCTTCTTCTTCTTCTTCGTCGATCACTGTGACAGTTTCTTCTTCGTCGATCGCTGTGACAGTTTCTTCTTCTTCTTCTTCTTCTTCTTCTTCGTCGATCGCTGTGACAGTTTCTTCTTCTTCTTCTTCGTCGATCGCTGTGACAGTTTCTTCTTCTTCTTCTTCGTCGATCGCTGTGACAGTTTCTTCTTCTTCTTCTTCGTCGATCGCTGTGACAGTTTCTTCTTCTTCTTCTTCTTCGTCGATCGCTGTGACAGTTTCTTCTTCTTCTTCTTCGTCGATCGCTGTGACAGTTTCTTCTTCTTCTTCTTCGTCGATTGCTGTGACAGTTTCTTCTTCTTCTTCTTCGTCGATCGCTGTGACAGTTTCTTCTTCTTCTTCTTCGTCGATCGCTGTGACAGTTTCTTCTTCTTCTTCTTCGTTGATCGCTGTGACAGTTTCTTCTTCTTCTTCTTCGTCGATCGCTGTGACAGTTTCTTCTTCTTCTTCTTCGTTGATCGCTGTGACAGTTTCTTCTTCTTCTTCTTCTTCTTCTTCGTCGATTGCTGTGACAGTTTCTTCTTCTTCTTCTTCGTCGATCGCTGTGACAGTTTCTTCTTCTTCTTCTTCGTTGATCGCTGTGACAGTTTCTTCTTCTTCTTCTTCGTCGATCACTGTGACTTCTTCTTCTTCTTCTTCTTCTTCGTCGATCGCTGTGACAGTTTCTTCTTCTTCTTCTTCGTCGATCGCTGTGACAATTTCTTCTTCTTCTTCGTCTATCGCTGTGACAGTTTCTTCTTCTTCTTCTTCTTCTTCTTCGTCGATCGCTGTGACAGTTTCTTCTTCTTCTTCTTCTTCTTCTTCGTCGTCGATCGCTGTGACAGTTTCTTCTTCTTCTTCTTCGTCGATCACTGTGACAATTTCTTCTTCTTCTTCTTCGTCGATCGCTGTGACAGTTTCTTCTTCTTCTTCTTCTTCGTCGATCTCTCAGACAGTTTCTTCTTCTTCTTCTTCTTCTTCGATCGCTGTGACAATTTCTTGTTCTTCTTCTTCGTCTATCGCTGTGACAGTTTCTTCTTCTTCTTCTTCGTCGATCGCTGTGACAGTTTCTTCTTCTTCTTCTTCTTCTTCGTCGATCGCTATGACAGTTTCTTCTTCTTCTTCTTCTTCCTCGATCGCTGTGACAGTTTCTTCTTCTTCTTCTTCCTCGATCGCTGTGACAGTTTCTTCTTCTTCTTCTTCGTCGATCGCTGTGACAGTTTCTTCTTCTTCTTCTTCGTCGATCGCTGTGACTATTTCTTGTTCTTCTTCTTCGTTGATCACTGTGACAGTTTCTTCTTCTTCTTCTTCGTCGATCACTGTGACAGTTTCTTCTTCGTCGATCGCTGTGACAGTTTCTTCTTCTTCTTCTTCTTCTTCTTCTTCTTCGTCGATCGCTGTGACAATTTCTTCTTCTTCTTCTTCGTCGATCGCTGTGACAGTTTCTTCTTCTTCTTCTTCTTCGTCGATCTCTCAGACAGTTTCTTCTTCTTCTTCTTCTTCGATCGCTGTGACAATTTCTTGTTCTTCTTCTTCGTCTATCGCTGTGACAGTTTCTTCTTCTTCTTCTTCTTCGTCAATCTCTCAGACAGTTTCTTCTTCTTCTTCTTCTTCGATCGCTGTGACAATTTCTTGTTCTTCTTCTTCGTCTATCGCTGTGACAGTTTCTTCTTCTTCTTCTTCGTCGATCGCTGTGACAGTTTCTTCTTCTTCTTCTTCTTCTTCTTCTTCTTCTTCTTCGTCGATCTCTCAGACAGTTTCTTCTTCTTCTTCTTCGTCGATCGCTGTGACAATTTCTTCTTCTTCTTCTTCGTCTATCGCTGTGACAGTTTCTTCTTCTTCTTCTTCTTCGTCGATCGCTGTGACAGTTTCTTCTTCTTCTTCTTCTTCTTCTTCTTCTTCTTCTTCTTCTTCTTCGTCGATCTCTCAGACAGTTTCTTCTTCTTCTTCTTCGTCTATCGCTATGACAGTTTCTTCTTCTTCGTCGATCGCTGTGACAATTTCTTCTTCTTCTTCTTCTTCTTCGTCGATCTCTCAGACAGTTTCTTGTTCTTCTTCTTCGTCGATCGCTGTGACAGTTTCTTGTTCTTC
Organism: Phymorhynchus buccinoides; assembly: GCA_017654935.2. Lineage (NCBI taxonomy): Eukaryota > Metazoa > Mollusca > Gastropoda > Neogastropoda > Raphitomidae > Phymorhynchus > Phymorhynchus buccinoides. The sequence continues at coordinate 28,767,712 of CM065710.1, forward strand.
TTCTTCGTCGATCGCTGTGACAGTTTCTTCTTCTTCTTCTTCTTCTTCGTTGATCGCTGTGACAGTTTCCTCTTGTTCTTCTTCTTCTTTGTCGATCGCTGTGACAGTTTCTTCTTCTTCTTCTTCTTCTTCTTCTTCTTCTTCTTCTTCTTCTTCGTCATAGCCACTCACACTGGGTAGGAGTCGGTCCAGTCTATGTCCTTGGTGCGTTCGGGTCAAAGTCATGGGGATCAGTGTGCTCTGGGAAGGAGTCAGTGGACAGTCGTGGTGGCGCCCTCGGAGGAGGACCTCACTCACACTGGCTCTGCGACTAGGAAATTATTGTCATCAGTAGGGGGCTTAGTAGGTGGTGTCCTGTGTATGGTAGCTCAGAACAGGCTCCACTGAACTCCACCGAAGTGACTCAGCAGCAGTGCAGTGTCTCCTCGGTTGGCTGCCTCCTGATGGCCTAACATAGATTCGCTTCCCTTGGACTTCTGATTTCGGATTCTGTGAACTGAACTGCCGGGGTGTGGCTGAGAGTTGGGATTCGGAATGAGCGGCGAGTGAGCAACACCACTGTACCGCATGGCACAGAAGATGGGACAGCAAAAAACACACCAAAAAACAGAAAATATGAAGACGAAGATTAAAGAAAAAAGAATTTCTCTGTGCATAGAAACATTCTTTCTCAATTGTTGTGGGTCTTATTGTCTCTATCTCTGTGTGTGCATGCAAAAGTGTATGTGTGTGTGTGTGTGCAGGGCTCCCAATCGTCCCGCAAAGCAAGGGGTCTTAGGGACTCCTTCACTTACAGTATAGAGGGTCCTAGAGGCGAGATAGAGGGTCCCAGTGGCATTGCAAATGCTAAAAAGAATTTTTCTAGTGCATCCCTGGGACTCCCTGCACATTCTTTTAGAGGGTCCTTTAGAATGTTAGTACTTCATAGACCCCCAAATGGGGGTCTCTGGGAGCCCTGGTGTGTGTGTGCGCCTCTGTGTGTGTGGTGTGTGTGTGTATACATGTGTGTGTGTGTGTGTATGTACACATTGCACACTTGTGTGTGTAGATGTGTGCATTTGTGTATGAATGCAAGTATGTATACACTCAAACACATCTACCTGTATTTTTGTTTGTGGCTCAAGCCACAAACCTATAACTCACTTTGTCGGTCGGTCGGTCTGTCGGTCGGTCTGTCGATCCAAAATTGTCGCACTTCAAATCGAGGCTACACTTCTGGCCGCTCTTTAAAAAGATGTATTTTAAAAGCGTACAAAATAATAAACATATGTAATACAGACACTACAACAGACACGACGAGTATGCGGTGCTTCTTTTGATGAGTATAAGTAGGATACATAGTTTTAAATGTTTTCCAAAAGATATAAAAAGTTACGAAATGGTGCAGAGATAACATTCTGGTTTACAGATTAAAATTATTGAAAAGCCAGGGGAGGTAACTCATGATTGGAGTGGTAAAAATAGACGGCGTGCCACAAACTATTGCGATTTTTTTACAAAAAATTCTGATTTTGTTATTATATTTTCTTACTATGTTATCAGTCAGATAGTTTTGGGGGGTGGAAAAAAAAAGTACTGCCTTATACCATAAAATGCGGACTATAAGCCGCTACTTTTTTCTCAACTTTGGCCCATGCGGCTTAATTAGACTGGTGCAGCTTATCTGTGGATTTTTTCCCATTCTACATATCAGTATGATTAAATTTGGGCCACATTCTTCAGACTATTTTTTTTTAGCTTCTTTAGACTCAGAACTGGTTTTGGTAATCAGTAGATTCAAATCTCATGTTTAACCCTTTTCGCCGCCAGCCATTTTTCAGCCAAACAATACCTTTAAACTTAACTTGGTAGAGAGAAACAATATCTGCAATATTGTGAATTCCTCTGTGGTGTGTACAACTCTATGCTTGTCCTTACCTCACAACATTAAGAAAATAGGGTCTTCGGATAACAGGCCCTGATTTGATGCCTTTTAATGACATGGGTGTTAAACCATTGTGGTGCATAAATGCGACATTGGCGGTGAAAGTGTCTGAGAACATTAAATATTTATGCTCTGATAGGAGAATTTCTACAGTGGTACCCCTCTAATAAGACCTTGAAAGTGCGGTGAAAAAAAAGTCTTATCTGAGGGGTGGTCTTATTAGAGGACCAAGCATCTTTTCCGAGTCGCCATACGCGGATTTTCCCGAATCCATTTAAAACAATTTTTATGCTGGTCGTCACCTGTGCGTGTAGACATCGTCAATCTCGGTAAAAACGAACCGTTCTCATGTCGAAATTGAAGAATTTAATCAGCCATATCACGATCTGACCACTAAATGTCACCACTTTTATGCACATGTGTCATCACTGAGCAGTTTATGATCAAAGTGTGAACTGAAACAGTCGCGATCGTGTCGATCTTTACGAACTCTGTGCACACGTAAATGCGAAGTCAACTTCCAAGTTGAAACTAGGTGATCGGTCCTACTCCATGTATGTGTGTATATGTGTGTTGGTTTGTGAACATACAATTTTCTCTGCGGCTTATATGTGAATAAATAGCAAATATTTTGTCAACCTAACTCTTCTAGCACCGTGTTTTTTTTGACGTTCTTCATTGTCTGTTGCATCTCAGCCTACAAGAGGGAAGTAACTATTTTTTTTCGAGTGCACATGTGTTGCTTTTAGCAACAAAAACCCCACTGAAGTAAGCACTAAAAATAGACAAACACATGGCAGGATGCTTGGCAGTGAATGTCTTTGCATTTGGTGGGAGTGTAGAGATGTACTGGGCGAAGGTATTGGCCCGTGGTACCAGAAGAGTTGAGGGATGCGGCTTATATACAGGTGCGTCTTATAGTCCAGGTTTTTACGGTAGTCCGAAAAATACGGTATCTACTGATAATTTTAGGTCCTAATGCGTAACTTACAGACTCTGCGAACACCCGTCCGATCAGTATGACCCGGTCCTGAACGACCAGCACCTCCTGGAGTGCCTCAAGCAGCTCCTGCGACTCTACAGCTGCAGCACAAGGTGCCAGGGACACGGGGGGCAGCAAGGGATCGAAGCGCTTTACGAAAACAGCGATACAAGCAAGGATGGAAGTTAGTAAGGACTTTACGACAATAGGAATTTTTTTTTTTTTTTAAACTTTTTGTTGTTTCTTTAAAAAAAAGAATCACCACTCTCTTCCGAAAGTGGCGAATCTTTTTAAAATTTATAATTATTATTATTTTTATTTTTATTTTTATTTTTTCAATAGGAAACTTTCATAAATAGGCAAGGGACACAATTTTGCGGTGTAAGGCAAGGGACACAATTTTGCGGTGTAAGGCAAGGGACACAATTTTGCAGTGTAAAGCAAGGGACACAAGTGGTGTAAGGCAAGGGACACAGTTTTGCGGTGTAAGGCAAGGGACACAATTTTGCGGTGTAAGGCAGGGGACACAATTTTGCGGTGTAAGGCAAGGGACACAATTTTGCGGTGTAAGAGAAGGAACACAGTTTTGCGGTGTAAGGCAAGGGACACCATTTTAAGGCAAGGGACACAGTTTTGCGGTGTAAGGCAAGGGACACAATTTTGCGGTTTAAGGTAAGGGACACAATTTTGCAATGTAAGGCAAGGGACACAATTTTGCAGTGTAAGGCAAGGGACACAATTTTGCAGTGTAAGGCAAGGGACACAATTTTGTGGTGTGCGTGAGTGACCTTTCATTAACCCCTTCACTGCCAGATAATTAAAAAAAAGATAAATTATCGATTTTCTAATTACATGGGTGCTCCTGGGAAATTAAAAAAAATCCTGCAAGGGGGCGGCCCCGGCAGAGCGCAGGGGCAGCGCACACACACACATTTACTGCTCTTTTTTCCACCCCTCTAGACTAGTACAAGTGCTACATTCCTTTGAACATAGCAAATGCTTATATAGGCCCTTTTTATTGTACAAGTGTGTGTGTGTGAGTAAGAAAATCATTGCTTCTTGTTCTTCTTCTTTGATCGCTCAGACAGTTTCCTGTCAATTATGAGCGCAGATGCGTCATGCTGCCTAACTAAGAAACAGTTAGGCCCAGCAAATCCGACTTCGGCTGGAGGAAATATTTTTGAAAGTGTTTTTATGAAAAAAGGCAGGAGAATGGACCGGTAAGTCAGAAAGATAGTAGATGACAGTAAGCAAAGGGAAAAGGCAGAGTCAAAGAGAGTGACAGATTAAAGGAAGTTACAAGCACAGAACTTCCAGAAGGTGGGGGAACTATTTATACAAAAGCCCCCCCGGTATCCCCACAGGGGGCCATTCTTAAATTCGGCTCTAGGCAATTTAAAAATCCTGCAATTCAGGACATCCTGAAAGAAGGAGGAGCATCCATTGTAATTATACAAATTTAAAACAGACTTGTTAGACTGAGAAATCTGAGAAAATGTGACTGCATGGGAAAAACAGACATAATGGAATTTTGGCATAAATTGAGATTTTAATTTTTCATGGTGGAGCAAAGATTACTTGTTAATACACAGAAACCCGAATTGAGTTATCTTGTCTAGTTTTTATTTTATAATTATTTGAAGTTTGGCAATCGAAATGGAGCATTTGCAGAAATCAGGCATAGAAGGTACAATTTTGCTTCTTTGTTTCTTTTGACTGTGATTTAGAAAATGATCAAATAAACAAATAAATCATTCAAAATGGTCTTTCATGTTGTGGAAGCTGGTAGAATACATAGAAATAGACATGAATATGCCCTAAATAGAAAATTGATATTTTGGGGGTTGCTGACTATTTTTGGCTTTTGCAAAAAACATTCTGAGCGACTTGTTTTTCCCATGCACCATCACATTTAATGGTCTTGAGATATATCTTTCCTGACTGACTTGTCTAAACCCAAACCTACCTGCATTCCAGGGCTTATGACATCAAAAGTTATGACATCATCAGTGACATCACACAGTGAAGGGGTTAATTGGAAGGTCAAGCAAAGAAGTATTACGACCACGCGTGTTTATGCAGTTCACAGATTTCTCCAGCGATCTTTTTTTTTTTTTAAAATAGGTGCGAAAGGAGATTTTGGTTATTTACTATCATCCACTTTTGTTTTAACTCCTTCGCATCCGCAATGATTTTGAATAATTAAAAAAACACCTCACAAATCACTCCAGCCATACACACAAACAAAACAGACATAAGCGAAAAGAGAAATGAAACAGGCATGGGAATTGTCCGCGAAATTGTTACTAAATACTTCGCTTTTGTTACCAAGTACTTCAATAGGGCGTTTGCCACGAGTGTTCGTTCACTATACTAGACTACTAATTTGCCCGAGCTCGTTCTGCCCGAGTTGCGCTGACCTCTCTAATTCAACTCTCTAAATTCAACTCAGTGAAATTCAAGGTCACCGGCGCGTGGCAAATGCTCTATTGGGGGGCTTTTTCAGGCTTTTCAGAGTTTTTTGTCTCTGACAATTCCCATGCCTGATGAAAGAAGATTACAGGTTTTTACTTCAGGTTTAGACATAGGGAAGTGGTAGATCAGACTTTTGTATATATAGACTTTATATAAAAAAACTCCCTATAGCAATTAGTTACCCCCACTTCAAACCACTACAAACGCAAAGCAAGAGGCAAAAGTGTGGTCTAAGGGAGTGAAGCGAGTTTAGAAGTGACCAAAGTGTGGTGTGCACACAGATTTACTTCCCTTGAAACAAATATCATCAAATTGACAGCTTTATATTAATTCCGGCCATATATGGGTGGAAGGACTTGAATGAGTTAACTCTCTCTACATGAGAACGAAATTTAGGGCTTTACGTCCTCTCAACCTGGTCTCTCTACATGAGAGAGCGCTACAGTGTACATGTCTCGCACAACCGTTCAACACTAGGCAGGTTTGCATCATTACATAAAGGCTATTTTTAAAAGATGCTGAACGGTACAGTTTTGAAAATGTGTGGCATCATTTATATTAATTATAATAATAAAAGCTGACATTTGTTAAAGCTCCAAAGTAAAAATGTCATTACCAGCCGATTAATGACGTTTTGCAAAAAAGCGTGACAAAGAGAGGGGTAGTGACTCGTTTTCATTCATTGCCATCCTAAAAATAGACTAGAAATCATTTGATTGTTGTTTTATTGGTTGAAAATCAGGTAAGGGATTGTAGAGGAATACTTTTATACCAGTTTAGTTTGCATGGGTTCGCTGAGTCATGAAGTGTGAATGTTTAAACACTATGTATGCAATTGGCCACTGCAACGACCACCTTTTGCAAGAGTGAATGCCCTTGGTAGATGCTTGAGTACTGACCAAACAGGGCCGTAACTCTCGCCAATAACCCTATTTGAGGCCACTAAATGGCTGCTTTTTGCAAGAGTGAATGCCCTTTTGAATACTGACCAACAAGGGCTTAACTCTCGCTGTCAAGGGGGTTAATAACCCTAGTTGCATTGGCCAATAGCGTACTCTCGTGTTGAACGGTTGTGAAGGGAAGCAATTGGCCAGTGTTGAATGAGTTAAAAGGCTTGAATTCATTGATTTTCTGATATCGCAACCTATCCTATCATAACGAAATTGAACAAAGGGTAATTACTCTGTTTTTCTAATTAACTCCCCTCCACCAAAGTTGATTACGATACCATTCACCTAGCAGTGCATGTACTGTGTGGGTGAGGGTCATAAAGGCGAGCTTGGCACATTCTTTTTTAAGAATGATGCTTTGCTTGTCTCACTTTGGTTCTGACCCACGCACTGCTAGGTGAATGGTATCGTAATCAACTTTGGTGGAGGGGAGTTAATTAGAAAAAGAGAGTAATTACCCTTTGTTCAGTTTCGTCATTTCCTCTCTTGGCCTCACTATTTCATTCTTTGATTTATCCTATCATAGTTTGTCTTGTGTTTGTTACATAGAGGACAATTCTGTTTTGTGGTAAAAAAAAACATTCCATTTTTCCAGAAAATCGTCTTCTGTGCAGGATCAGAAGAAGGGGGACGAAACGGGAAGAAAGAGACTGAAGGAGGCGACGATGCAGAAAGACAAAGATGTAGCGGGGGGGAGGAAGAAACTGTGGGACGTCATGCTAGCAGTGACAGTGCGGAGAAGAAGAAGCAGGGGCGTGCGGTAGAGGAGGGGATTGAAGCGCTTTATAACAACAACAGTGGTGGAACGAAGCGTGGCAGGCTCTACAGAGGGGAGGTTGAAGCGGGTTGCGGCGCGGCGGAGCAGAATCACAGGGAGGAGTTTGAAGCGTTGTACCTTCTGCACAATTTGGGCAGCTCAGAAGGTCTGAGGCACGGGCTTTCTTTGCCTCCCTCTGTCAGGTCGGTGGAGCAGTCGCACTGTAAATAAATTGTGTCTCTGTCTGTCTGTCTGTCTCTCTCTCTCTCTCTCTCTCTCTCTCTCTCTCTCTGTCTCTCTCAATTACATGCACGCACATGCACACATGTTAGCACCACAGACACACACATTTGCTCCGTCACTGACATGTACGCACACAAACACATTATTTTATTTTGTTCTTGTCAAAGCTATGTATATTAATGTTTTCGTTGATCCATAGTATGTTTTGATTATTTTTGTTTTTTGTTTAATTTTGTTCGACCAATATTAAAAGCAGTGTTGTAATTTTTTAATTTTTTATTTTTTTTAAGCAGAAAAAGCCCCCTAGTACAACAGGCACTTGGAATGAACCTGGCATTCCTTCAGGGGAACTACGTGCGCTTCTTTCGTCAAGCTCTTCGTCTCTCCTCCCCTCTCTGCCTCTGTGCCGTACATCGACATTTCCATCACATACGTGTGTAAGTTTTTATGCAAATGGTAGCGTTAAGGTGGCGCACTACCTTATCGTAGGGCATTGTTTGTTATTTTTGTTTCTCAGGAACTAATTAAGATATCTACTTGAAATGTTGCACACTGATACAGAACATTACCCTGACCATACATGCCACATATGAAGACTCTGTGAAGGCACTATGAAAGTATGGAGTCCACCCAAATATAAAATTTGCACGAAAAAGTACCCCCTCACCTGCTCTCAATTCAAGTACTGCATGTTGATGCTGATCATTTGTCCACTTTCCTAAGACATCAATGGTGCTAAAATTAGCATGCCTGAGCTCTGTTAACTTGTGTTCTTTGTCTAAAGCGAGATCCTATGAATTTTTTTACTATTGTTTGACAAGACAAAGCACGCAAGTTAACAGCTGAGTCATGTTAATTTTAGCACCATTGCACTCATTGATGTCTTAGGAAAGTGGACAAATGATCAGCAGGTGATGGTTGGGGTGGGGGTGGGGTGGGTGGGGGTGTTTGAAGGGAGGTGGGTGTTAGTGTGTTGTGTTATGATTATATGCAATGCATTCTGAATCTCTAATGTATTCATTTTCATAGAGATGTATGGTGAGGATACGTGAACCAGTCTGTTAGAAATGTTTGTACGAATGGTGAGTGAAAAGCGCATTGAGTTGCTTAGCAAGATTATGCGCTATATAAACATTATTAATTATTATTATTATGGATTTTTTTAACGTTCTTGGTTGTCCGTTGCATCCAGATGATGATGATGATGATGATTATTTTTGCCATTAACAGCCATGCGCTTCGTGTGATGATCGTTGCCTACAACAGTGAGGCAAGTCAGTTTCCCATAGCCACACTTGAGCAGAGCGCTAGTTTTACTCCTACACACACACACACAGAGCGCTACGTTGAAGGAAATGCTATACCTTTTATCTTTACAGGGCTGGGCAGTGGTTCCGTGCGTGGCTTTGGTGGGCGAGGTGTTTGAAGATGATGGTGATGACGATGTTTGTCGTTGCAATTGTTATGTGATAATTGGAATGTGACGGCTGTACACAGCGGACCAGTGAAAGCTGAAAACCGGACACATACGTACCTTACCCATTATGGCCATATGGCCTGGAAACACAGAAGAAGAAGTTATGTGATGAGCATGATGATGATGATGATGATGATTCTCATTACAATCTTTTTGTGATGATGAAGAAGATGATGATGATGTTTCTCATCACAGACAATCGTAACGTGATGATGAAGAAGGTGATTGTGATGTTTCTCATCACAGACAATCGTAACGTGATGATGAAGAAGGTGATTGTGATGTTTCTCATCACAGACAATCGTAACGTGATGATGAAGAAGGTGATTGTGATGTTTCTCATCACAGACAATCGTAACGTGATGATGAAGAAGGTGATTGTGATGTTTCTCATTACAGACAATCGTTACGTGATGAAGAAGAAGATGATGGTGATGATGATGATGAAGATGATTTTTTCCATTACAGCCAAGCGCTACGAGTGATGAGCGTCGCCTACAGCAGCAAGGCGTGCCAGTTTCCCATAGCCTCACTGAGCAGAGCGCTTCACACGCAGAGCGCCACGCTGAGGGAAATGCTCCACGACTGCGCTCTGCTGTCTGACGACCAAAAGACATCAGCGCAACACGTCAACTTTCTCAGGTCAAAGTTCAACATGCCTAGCAAGGTGACACTTTAAAAAAAAAAAGTTATTTCTATACTGTCTTGTGTATTTTATTAAACCAAATTTGTTGGTATTTTCTAGTCACAGAAACTCATCTCTATCAAATTTGGGTTGCTCCCACCAGGAGAGCGCATCACTCTAAGTACAGCGCCACATTGTTTTTGCTGCTATGTGAGTTTGTGTCATCCATCCCACTGGCACAACATGGCCTACTCCTACCGAATAGTGGAATGGGCTTTTTAACGTGTGCGCAAGATCTTGTGCCTGCATTCGCACACGGGGACCTCGGTTTAAGGTCTCATCCAGGAAGGACCAGGCAATAGGAGTAAAGTATCTTTCCCAAGGACACAACACCGTGATCGGAGCTGGGTTTGAACCAGCGCACTCTCGCAAACCCGCTGGATTACGAGCGGCGACTTCAGAGTTTGCTGTTATGTGTTCTTATGTATAGTACAGTGGAACCTCCCTTATAAGACCTTCAAAAATCATCCAAAATGAGGTCTTATAAGGTAGGGGTCTTATAAGGGAGGTAATTGTAATACTTACAAAGAAGGGCAATGTCTCAGCGAAGTAGGTCTTATGTGGGAGGGAGTCTTATAATGGGAGGTCTTATAAGGGAGGTTCCACTGTATTTTTTAGTCACAAAAACTCATCTCTATAAAATTTGGGTTGCTCCCACCAGGAGAGCGTGTCGCTCAAAGTACAGAGCCACCCACTTTTTTGCATACTACGTGAGTTTGTGTCATCCATACCACAGCACAACACGCCCTACTCCGACCGAATAGTGGAATGGGCTTTAACGTGTGCGCAAGATCTTGTGCCTGCATTCGCACACGGGGACTTCGGTTTAAGGTCTCATCCAGGAAGGACCAGGCAATAGGAGTAAAGTATCTTTCCCAAGGACACAACACCGTGAACGGAGCTGGGTTTGAACCAGCGCACTCTCGCAAACCCGCTGGATTACGAGCGGCGACTTCAGAGTTTGTTGTTATATGATTACGATATTAGGCCGGCTTCAAGTTAGACACGTAAGTTCCGTACGGAAACCCCTAAATAAGTGGAAGAAAGAAGGATGAAAGTTTACGCATATAGGGGAAATTCGGACACGTGCACAAATCTTTTCCCTTCTTTGTTTCACTTATTTATGGATTGCGCACGGGGTTTCCGCATGGAATATCCGCTTATGTGTGTGTACACGGCCTCATGGTCAGCAACCAAAACAAATCTGCATTTCCGCTGAAAGAGTGCGAAAAAAAGAAGAAAAAGAACTCAAATTGAAGGTGTAGCGTTTTAACCGTACTCAGCACTGTCGTTAGCTATCAAAGCTAGTGATGTTCCTTGAATCGTACTGTACTTCCGGTGGGTTTGCTTCCGGTTTACAGCCCCATATCGCCAATTCAGAATTGAAGATGCCGAGAAAAAACACAAACACATGCACATGATTATCTGCCCCCACCCCCACCCCCCCGCCTCCTGCGCTCATAAAAATTTCAACAGGTGTTGGGCTTGGACGGGAAGTTGCAGCATGTGTGTGTAAGCGCTGCCCCCCCCCCCCCCCCCCCAATCCCCCCACCCCCCCCCCTGTTATCAAAAGTTTCGACAGTAGCCGAAAATCCAGGCAGAAGGATTGATTTCTCGGCAGGCAAACATCCTTTTTCTTTTTTAACATATTCATCTCGATCGGGAAATTACTGAGAGATGCCTGGCAGAGTGGTTAAGACGTTCGCCTGCCAAATGTAATGTGTGACTGCAGCGTGAGTGACCCGGGTTCGAATCCCGGCCTCGATGGTGATGAGATTAGCATCCAATCGGTCAGAGACCCTTATGAACGGTGTTCCTCAAACCCCGGCCTCCTCGCCCTTTCTTTCTAGTTGGACAGGAAAATCGAACTGAACGTCGAGTCCTTCGGATGGGGACTTAAAGCTAGTCTGACCTGTGCGCTTTACGCACGTAAAAATCCCGCAGCAGTTGAAATTCGGTAAGAGCAGGGAGAAATCCTGCTGCCTGGTATGGCCAAATTGATAGCTAGGTTTTCCAAGTGTACCCACACCCCCTCCTCACCCTTAATGGGTATGCGCTGCACTTGCGGTGACGCGCTCTCCAGGAGAGAGCAGCCCGAATCTCACAGAGATAATTCTCTGTGACTAGAACATACCAAATACCATAATACCAAATAAACAGGTCTGCTTTACTGTGTGTGTTGCAGGTGCACCGATACAAAGACCCTGAGGTGACAGCGAGGCTGGAGGAGGCGCACCTGCCGTCTTTACTGCTGGGAAGCATGAATGCTTAGCTCACTGTGAACCCTAGTTCGAACCTGGGTCCAGCGGAGTTTTCCTCTCACTCTGCACTAGGCCTTATGGTCTTTCGGATGAGACGATAAACCGAGGTCCCGTGTGCCCATGCATTTAGCTCACTGTAAACCCGAGTTCGAACCTGGGTACAGCAGAATTTTCCTCTCACTCTGAAACTAGGCCTAAGGCCGTGTACACACATAAGCAGATATTCCATGCGGAAACCCGTGCACAATCCATAAATAAGTGAAACAAAGAAGGGAAAAGATTTGCGCACGTGTCCGAATTTCCCCTATATGCGTACATTTTTATCCTTCTTTCTTCCACTTATTTAAGGTTTTCTGCACGGAACTTAACGTGTCTAATGTGAATTCGGCCTTATGGTCTGAACGTGGAGTCTTTCGGATGAGACCAAGGTCCCGTGTGCCCATGCATTTAGCACACGTTAAACCCAGTGGCAACGAAGAAGTTGTCATTAGGTCAAAATTTACCACCACCCCTTTCCTTCCTCATCAGTCACACAAAAAACGTATGCAAATATATATTTTTTAAATTGGGTGGCGCGCCTCTGGCTGTGATGCGCTCTCCAGGTGGGAGCAACCCGAATTTCACAGAGACGCCTCCGTGACTATAAAGGACCAAATACCGAATACCACTCAGCACCACAAATATGTCCCATATGTGCCTACCCGGGTCGAAAGGACGTAAAACACCAAAATTCATTCAGTAAAATTACAAATTCTGATCGCTTCTCGGCCTTTTGGCTAAGACAGTGATTCAGGAACATAAATTTTTGTTTATACCCTGGTTGGTTTGTTCAGCCCGTCGTACATGGCGAAAGCCGATACGCGACGTTAAACTGAACTTCCATCCATCCACCACTCAGCACTGGCTGGTTGCGTCCCCTTACAGCCGTTAGGTTCGAAAACACATCACCACAAACAAAATTATGTAAAATTAGGGACCAGTATTTTCAGAGAAGATGACCAACATCATGCACTGAACGATGGTAAAATATCAGATTCCGTACCTTCGTCGTTTTGTCTCCCGTTGACGAAAACAGCTTACACATAAAAAGAAGGACATTTCACATTCCGATCTTTGAACCCCACCACCACCACCCCCTTCCCTCCCTCACAGCTAAACCTGAAAGTAAAGCCTGCAAAGGTTGGTTGATTTCAAGAGAATTAAGGACAAAGCAAACTGAAAAATAGATTACGATGTGGCTCTTGAAAGCCGGTTACACGCAGGAACCTCGTGAAAACTCATGAGCTGAATCCGGCTCATTCGTCATGAATGAGTTAAGAGTAAAAATAGGAAAGTTAGGTGGTGTTCTGAAGAGGCTCCACTGAACTCCACCGAAGTGACTCAGCAGCAGTGCAGTGTCTCCTCGGTTGGTTGCCTCCTGACTGTCTAACATAGATTCGCTCCCCTTGAACTGCTGGTCTTGGATTCTGCGACCTGAGCAAGCCGGGGTGTGGCTGTGAATTGGGATTCGGGATGATCGGCGTGGGAGCAACGCCTCTGTACGGCCCAGAAGATGGGACAGCATTTTTGTTTGTGGCTCAAGCCACAAACCTATAACTCACTTTGTCGGTCGGTCGGTCGGTCTGTCGTCCAAAATTGTCGCACATTTTGACAAAATTGTCGCACTTCAAATCGAGGCTACACTTCTGGCCGCTCTTTAAAATGATGTATTTTAAAAGCGTACAAAATAATAAACATATGTAATACAGACACTACAACAGACACGACGAGTATGCGGTGCTTCTTTTGATGAGTATAAGTAGGATACATAGTTTTAAATGTTTTCCAAAAGATATAAAAAGTTACGAAATGGTGCAGAGATAACATTCTGGTTTACAGATTAAAATTATTGAAAAGCCAGGGGAGGTTACTCATGATTGGAGTGGTAAAAATAGACCGCATGCCACAAACTATTGCGATTTCGCGCTTGTTTTTAAACTAGGAAAGACAAACACCTAATAAGAGTTGAAATACGGTCTATGTGCCTTATGCGTTCTTTTAGCGTTAAATTAAATTAAATTAAAATCCGATTACTGTCCTGAATGGGCATTTTTTGTCTTCCACTGCACATATAATATACTCATGCAGCACATAAAGCTTGACATAAAAACAAATGAAGATGGCACGTGAATGCATAAAATGTAGACTAGAAACACATGTATGTATGTCTGTCATTTCCGACCATGACTTATGCCAGATAGCAGAGGGGGCAGATGCTATTCCGGCGGGTTGGATGCAACTTTTTCCTGGAAAACAAGGATTTCCTGTTTTTGAATTTTGCCAGAAAAGGAAGTTCTTGTTTTTAGAACTTGTCAAAACAAGGTCTTTGTGTGTCTACTGTATTTTTCAGACACTTTAAAATAAGCATTTGTATAAATTGTGGGAAAAGCAAACTGAAACACCTTCATAAATCAATTGGTCCAGCCTGGATACTACGAAAAGCCTATGGCCAACTGTAATATATTGTCAATACCACCAGACAGTTTTTAAAAAAAATCATTAAGTTCAAACTCTCATTTGCGCTCTCCCAATTTCCGTCGAGTTTATAGCCTTCATAGGCTTTTTCGACATACGAATCCAGATCCAGATCATACCCCGGCCTTTCAGGGTTTTTTTTTCATTTTGTGTAGTTGCACCCATGGATACAAGTGTGATTATATGTGCCATCTTTTATGAGTGAATGCGTGTGTGGGTGTTGGGGGGTATGGTGGCAATATTTCAACTACAAGTGTGAATATTTTGTACCAAATGATTGTGAACATGGGCATGTTTTGGTTGCTGTATAAAAGTGAATATTTTGTACCAAATGATTTTGTACATGGGCATGTTTTGCTTGCTATATAAAAGTGAATATTTTGTACCAAATTATTGTGTACATGGGCATGTTTTGCTTGCTAAAGTGTGAATATTTGTACATAATGTCTTGTGTGTGTTGTGATGGTTAAAGCATTGCAAAATGTTATGGTACATGTCACGTATCAATTACAAATTAATTGTCTGCGACGAATGTGCTTCAGTTGCAATATTCCAAGCATAAATGATTGTAAAATGACCATGCATGAATGAGGTTTTGTTGCAAAAATACAACAATAAATGCATAGATGATGATAGATCTACAAGAGAGGATGTGCATGAATGCTGCTTTAGTTGCAACATTACTTGCATGAACATTACAGTAGCATGGTTTTACACTGATTTCAGTATTTTTAATTTTTACCAGAAACTGAACTTCAGGTTGTTTTTTTAATTCATCAACAAAACCAAAAAAACATAAAAATGACCACAAGCGATTTGGTGGCGTTTTGAACTTGGTTGTTCAATCTTGGAAGTGTACAAAGGAAAATGTAATCATTTTACAAGGCTTATCGCACTCAAACTGTCTCTGTCTACCATTTTAACAGTATCTCTCTCTCTTAAGTTGCCCCTCTGAATTGTCCGACGGGGCTCTGCCCATGTACCCTGCCGGGGCCATGGGTCCTTGGACCCCTGCCTTTCAGGTTATTTTTCATTTTGGGGAGTTGCATCCGTGCAGTAGTTTTCGGACTAATAAGACCCCCCCCTCCCAATTTTATACAATATTTGATTTTGTTGCTATACTTTCTTACTATTTCATCAGTCATATTATAAGGCGCAGGGTCTCTGTCGGGGGGTGGGGGAGTATCACCTTATAGTCCAAAAAATGTGGTATATTGTTTGTCAGAGTATCTTCCTCTTCTGCGTTCCCAGGCCATACAGCCATAATGGGTGAGGTACGTATGTGTCTGATTTTCAGTTTTCACTGGTCTCCCCACTGCGTACAGTCGACACCTTCCGATTTTGGAGGAGCTCTAAGATTGGAAGATGTTTTTTTGAAAAAAGGCAGGAGAATGGGCCAATAAGTCAGAAAGATAGATGATAGAAAGCAAAGGGAAAAGGCAGAGTCAAAGAGTGAAAGACAAGAGGACGTTACAAGTACAGAACTTCCAGAATGTGGGGGAACTATTTTACGAAAGACCCCCCTGTATCCCCACGGGGAGATACTCATTGAGTAGGGAGCGCAACTCTGTCAGTGTCTGGACGACGCCTCGCAACTTCGTGTACAGTGGAACCTCCCTTATAAGACCTTCAAAAAACATCCAAAATGAGGTCTTATAAGGGAGGTAATTTTAATTCTTACAAAGAAGGGCAATGTCTCAGAGAAGCAGGTCTCATGTGGGAGGGAGTCTTTAAGGGAGGTTCCACTGTATTCTTTTTAATCTGCTGCACATGCTGGAAAAGAAAATCTTCCATTTTAAAATTGTCTTTTAATGGACAATAAAGTTTTTTTTAATTGAATTGAATGGAGGGGGTGGGGTTGTCCAGCTCCCCGTATGGAGGCACGAGGCATCCACCCACTGCCCCATGTCAGAGTATAAGGCGCAGGGGTCTGAGTCTAGGGAAGAAAAGTATCGCTTTTATAGTCGGTAAGATACGGTACATGTTACAAGATGATGTTTGGGCATGGATGGAATACGTTTTGTATGCAATATTAACCTCTTCACTGCCCTGTCCCGGATACTTCCGTCAACTTCCGGTAACCTATAAACTGTCCCATCACGAAATATCCTTCAGGGTTATTCTAAGAGTTTCCCTTTTTCTATACATATGCTTTTCGCAGCATGTGAGAGTGTTCTCAAATGATAGTATATTCAATTTCTTTAAAATAAACAAAAAGTACAATGGAATCTCCCTTACAAGACCTTCAAAAAATCATCCAAATGAGGTCTTATAGGCCTCTGCAACTAGGGTTATTAACGCCCTTGACAGTGAGAGTGATGCTCTTGCTGGTCAGTACTGACAAGGGCATTCACTTGCGAAAGGCAGCCATTTAGTGGCATCAAATAGGGTTATTGGCAAGAGTTATCCCCCTGTTTGGTCAGTACTGAACCATCTTCCCCCACCCACCAAGGGCATTCACTCTTGCAAAAGGTGTTCGTTGCAGACCCCAATAAGGGAGGGGTCTTATAAGAGAGGTAATTTTAATACTTTAAAATAAGGGCA
The DNA here is from genome assembly GCA_017654935.2 of Phymorhynchus buccinoides. Lineage (NCBI taxonomy): Eukaryota > Metazoa > Mollusca > Gastropoda > Neogastropoda > Raphitomidae > Phymorhynchus > Phymorhynchus buccinoides. The sequence continues at coordinate 28,784,524 of CM065710.1, forward strand.
ATGTCTCAGAGAAATAGGTCTTATATGGGAGGGAGTCTTATAATGGGAGGTCTTATAAGGGAGGTTCCACTGTATAGGTTATATGCACTTATTTAGAAATGTTTGCGATAACTCCGCAACCTAAAATGGCTTGGCAAATAGTTGCCTCAGAACCAGAAATGGTCTTGGCAGTGAAGGGGTTATATCATAATATACTTGAATGTGTGTACAAAATGATCTGTGTGTGAATGAGTTTTCTTTTGCATTTGTACAAGCGGAAAAAGTATGTGTATAAAGTTAAAGGGGCACCCTGACGGATGAGTTTTTGTAAGAAACACGTAGAGATCGCCAGGAAAACACCCTTTATAGAGATTGCAACACTCACTTTGCTCTGGTTTCTTAGAAAACAAACCGTCGAATCGGCGATTCCTCCTTGGCGGCGGTGCTGGAAGTCAAATTCTTTCACCCAAAGAGAAGGTGTGTGCCAGCAAATTGTTTGCACAAAATTTTCGCAATACAAGCCTTTTTATTTTTTTTTCAAATTTATTTTATACAGTTTATCTAAAGGAGTTTCGCTCACAACAAAGGAAATAGCTCCTTTTTTTTTTTTTACTGCACTACAAAAAAAGAAAACGCTTCAACCACAATGAGTGACCTCCACCCACCCCATCCAAAATGGGTACTCTCTCCGGCATCTCCGCCAAGGAGAAATCGCAGTTTTGACGGTTTGATTTATAGGAAACCAGAGTGTTCCTATCCTTGAAAAGGCTGTCTTTCTGATGATCTTGATGTGTTTCTTGCAAAAAATTCATCCGTCAGGGTCCACCTTTAAGGAATGAGTGGGGGGAAAAGTTGTCAAAATTTAAAAAAAATAAAAGTGTTTGATCTGACATCTATCTGATGTGGTTGTTCTAAGTTTATGTTGAAGTTTATGTGAGAAAGGGGGTGGTGGTGATGATGATCGTTAAGATACACACACACATGCGCTGCACGCGCATACACACGCACACAACATGCCTACTTTATTGTTCATCTATGAAATAGAAACACCCGGAGGTGCTAATGGGACCCAGAGAAACTAAACGAAACAAAAAATAATAAAACTGTTTTAACAACCTGGTTGAAACCCCCTTTCCCAATTGCATAATCCGCCCCTTCAAACCCACACAAGCGCACACATAAACAAAAAGCATACACACATGTACATGAAAATAGCAGCATCTAGCCTAGGCCATTTGCACACATTCCATCGTACAATCACGCACGCACAAACGTACATGGTGCACATGTGTAGAGCGTAGGTGTAGAGTGGCACAGTGATATCGCGTTCGCTTCGTGTCAAGTAAACCCGAGTTCGAACCTGGGTACAGGGGATTTTTTCCTCTCATTCTGCACTAGGCCTTAACGGTCTGAACGTGGAGTCTTTCGGATGAGACGATAAACCAAGGTCCCGTGTGCCCATGCACTTAGCATACGTTAAACCCAGTGGCAACGAAAAAGTTGTCATTTGGTCAAAATTTACCCCCCCCCCCCCCCCCCTCATCGGTGACATAAATCGCATGCCCCAAAAAAAAATCCAAAAAAAAAAATAATTGGCCTCTGGCTGCGACGCGCTCTCCAGGTGGGAGCAACCCGAATTTCACAGAGACGCCTCTGTGACTATAAAGTACCTAATACCTAATACCACATAGAAAATCTGTTAGCTTGCACAGCATATGAGATGTGCATATGTGCACAAACTCGCGTGCATTTGCACACGCATTTAGACCTAGGGCTTACACGCATGGTCCCTATATGCACATTCTCTCTCTTGATCTCGATTTCTCTCTCTCTCTTGATCTCCATCTCTCTCTTTGTTTAAAACCCTTTCATCGCCACTGTCGCCTCTTGGCACCACAATGATTTAACACCCATGAGGCATCAAATGAGGGTCTGTTATCCAGTGAACTTATGTTCTTAATTTTGGGAGGCAAGAATAGGCATGTCACAAAGGAAACCCCAATATTGCAGACGAAATCTTTTCTCTACCCAGGTAAGTTTAATGGAAAGTTTTGGCTAAAAAATGGCTGGCATTGAAAGGGTTGAACTTACTATGCAACCATCTGAAAACAAGTCTGTGGTTTGGGGTTTGGCTGTGCTTTTAGACAAAACATTCAAGGTTTGTTATTTGAATATGCTTGTATGAAATTGTGTGTATGTCCATGTGCAAAACAGCTTTGTTGAGTAAAATGTTTTGTAGAACTTGTTTGTGCGCATCCACGCAGTGTGAAATCATATTTGTCCTAAAATATTCTGTAATCACTCCAAATGAAAAATTGTTCAGTGATCGGCAGGCTACAACGTTCCACTTTTCATCCAGCTGAAAAATCATTTTGTGTTCTGTTCTTTTTCTTCCTTCAGTCCTTTTCTTACTTTAGGCTACTTTTTTTCTTCTTCTTTTTGTCGGGGGGGGGGGGGGGGACAAATGCCGGCCATGGCCGGGCCGCTTGCTACGTCCTTGAAGGATGACTATCGTGCGGAAATACCATGCGCACTCCGTAAATAGTGGAAGAAAGAAGGATACAAATTTAAGGGGAAATTCGAACACGTGCGCAAATCCTTTCCCTTCTTTCTTTTAGTCTTTTTAGTCTGAAAAGAACGTGTATTTTAGTAAGAGTTTTGTTTCGTTTGTTTGTGTTTTGGGGGGGCTTTTTTCTTTTCTTTTCCAGACAGTGCGTTTTTAGTAGACTGCGGGGTGGATACAGCGGTGGACTGGGACCATCATAAAAAATAAAAGTCCGTCGAACGTGACTTCCGTTATACCCTCGTCTGCCATTTATCCAACAACATGGTGTTCGGACAAGTAGCCCGTTTGTCGAGAAACTTCAGCACTTCTGCTGTCGTCAGGAGTCAAGGATGGCAGCAGTATGGCATCCCAGGAGCAGTATGTATTGTTGCTTATTTATTGCCCATTAATGATTGCTTTACTTTGAAATTTGGCTGAACAGTTGACAAAAAAATAGCAACGAACTCGATAAAATGCGTGAAGGTCATGACAATTTTGAATTTGACATTAGTAATCGATGATCGACGATTCCAGTGATTTCTACCCTTTCAACGGTCAAGCTTTAAAATAAATCACTTGTCCGTTTACTGATTTAGCTCTCTTTATTGTCAAATCGTAAGCCATGCTACATTCTAGACAGATGTAGAACAGTTCTGAGTTTTAGGGAAAATGTTTGGTAGGCCTAAACTGGCTAAAGATGCAGATCTGAGATCAACACTCACTGACGGACCCTCACTGACACTGTGTGACAGTATCACAGTCTTGGTTCATTTCGTTCTTTCTGTCTTGCCTTTATGATTTATCTTCAAGTATTATTGAAAACAGTGACGTACCGAGGATCAAAAAATGATAGGATAAACAATCCTGAAACAAGAGAAACCAAATGACAATGAAACCTTGAAAAGGTCAAGGTCACGGTTCAAGATGGAGACTGCTAATTTTTGTCTGTGAAGTTTCGGCTTAGTTTTTCTGAGAAAGAAAGCGTTTCCGGTTTCAGAAAAATTCTACCTGTGGCTTATTTAAGTTATTTTTGGCCCTGCAGTAGCCAAAGGAGCATATCCTTTGGAATTGTTAAGAATTATTTCCAAGCGAAGTTTGAAATATTCCTGGGTTGAGTTTCTCTAGACGACGGTCGCCGCACACATTCATAACTGTTACGCCAAAAGGGGTCTAAGAAACACTTTAGAAAACGTTTTCGAAAGAATATTACAAGCTCTTGTCTGATTCAGTGATTGGTCCCCAAAAAGTATTATTTTAACCAAACTTTAATGGACCAATCAACAACAAGAAATGTATTCACCCCATGCAAGTCACATGATAGTTCGCCAAGAAATACTTTGGGAGTAGCCACAAAACGTTTTTGGCAAAAGAGGTGTTTCTTATAACCGTTTTTGCCGATTTGCGCTCACGCTACGTAACGTTATCCCTTGAGAAACGACCCCCTGGTTTGAACTCAGACAACTGAGTACTCTCTCTCTCTCTCTCACTTTTCAGTGTATTCATTTTCCGACCGGCAACCTTCGCAGTTTCGGTCTGCAGCACTTTTGACATTTTTTTTGTTTGACTTTCTTTTCTACATGCACCTTAACTGATCTCCATTGCACTAAGTTCTGGCGTTCTGCTAACATTGGTTAACCCAAGGCATTTATTTTCTTCTAATTGTTTGTGGTCTGTTCAGGTAAGTGAAATTGAATGCAGAAATGTTTGACTGAGTATCTACATCTACTGGTCTACAGCCAGTACAGGGCTCCCAGGGACCCCCATTTGGGGGTCTATGAAGTACTAAAATTCTAAAAGACCCTCTAATTCTAAAAGAATGCAGGGGGTCCCAGGGAATGAGATGCACTAGAAAAAAATCTGTTTAGCATTCGCAGTGCCACTGGGACCCTCTATCCCGCCTCTAGGACCCTCTATACTGAAAGTGAAGGAGTCCCTGGGATCCCTTGTTTTGCGGGATGATTGGGAGCCCTGAGTAGTTTACTTTTGATTTGATGTGAATCACATTCACAATGTCAGGTAGCAGGAGCAGGCAAAACAAATTCCACCCAAAACGAGTCTCCAAAACCTACAAAGGGTAATGACAAAAAAGAGAACTACAAAGGAATTGAGTGTTACATGTGTAAACCCTGGTTTCACCGTGGCTGCTGTGATCTCACATGATCAGTTTACATGTCCGGGTCAAGGGGTTAATTACATGGTGTGGCTGTGTTTCAAATGGTGAGTCTGGTAGATCTGAGGTTTCCACACGCATGGAAATCAAGCTGGATACCAGGATAGTGTGTTGAGAGAGATCAAGGGCTTAACTCTTCTACTACCAAGTATTACTTAGACTGTTTACTGTTGAGCACCAAGTAATTTTTGCAGCTGCACTGATTTTCGCACATACTCACTTTAAAAATTCATTAAAAAAATACTCGCTCGAATCATCACTAAAAATTCCCTGTGTCGATCTGCTGCTGCAAACCCAAGATCGTTTCAGCAGCTCTTTTTTTATTCGCCTAAGTTCAGATTCTGCCACTTCTTCCACAGTAAATCCAGTGAATGCTTCGTCATCACTGTCGCCATCTTGTAGAAGTTCACGCCAAAAGTCATCGTCAGTTTCCATCGTCGAAAATATGACGAAAATCGATTGAAAATTGCAAAATTTAGCCTACAAATGCAGATGGCGGAAGATTGTGCTTTCCCTGAGCGAACTGCGCATGTCACGGAAGTAAAGGATGTGATGTCACTTCATATAAATAGCGCAAAGGGGGACACCGGAGTTTCCCTAGTATCTGGCAGTCAAACCCGCCCATGGCTAGCAACGGTAAACAGTAAACCGGGCGGTTCAACCCACCGACGGCAGCAGAAGAGTTAAGAGAAAGGTTGGATTCTTTTAAAGAGAAACATTCAGCATGCAGTGTTGATATAATCGAAAAAAAAATAATTGAGACAGTTAAAATCAAACTCAAAAGTAGATGAATACAAATAGACAGATGGCTGAAACTAGTGGAAAAGAAAGCTTAAGATTATTGTGGCTAATCTGCCTGAAAGCGAACTGGAGACAGCTGAGAAAAGAAAGCAGGATGATAGGGACAGGGTTAGAAAACTCATTGGGAGGATAAGTGATGAAGTGAAGGTGGAGGAGGTGGATGACCCAGTCAGACTGGGAGCTGTTCGAATCGGCAAAGAGGCAAAACCCAGGTTGCTCAGACTGACTGTCAAACGTGAGGACACCAAGAAGAAAATGAGAAATGTAGGCAGTCTCAACAGAGACGTCCCTCCTAAAAACTGCATGAATGATGGATCAGATGCCAAAGGAAAGGGAGAACATAAAGAGACTAAAAGAAGAATTGAAACTCAGAAAAGAACGGGGAGGGGACCAACATCTCATAAACTACAGAGAAGGGAAAATTGTGGTCAGGCAGGCGAAATCAGACAGAAACACAGTAGACTGAAGACAAAACGCCCTCTTGTGCATCAGCTCAGGCTGCAGCCGAGAAAGGGGCTGACAAGACCGACCAACATTGACCCAAGGAAGGGACACACACTGTACATAATGTCAATAATCCTGTTTGTCGTGAAAGTGTTTCTAGTTCATTTTCTAATTCTTCTTGTGCTTTTGAAGATTGTTGCAAAGTTATGTACAGTAATGTTGATAGCTTATTAAATAAAAAAGATGAATTACTTGTAAGATTATCTGATGTAACAGTAAATCCAAATTGAATCTGTTTGACAGAAATTCTTCCTAAAAACCAAGTCTATTCGATTATTTTCGTCAGAATCAAAGATTTATGATTTAAGAAACAAAACAACTGCTTGAAGCGCTACGAACTTGGCATTAAACGGTCGCCATTTTTACGGGAATTTCCCATGGTTTACGGCAACACTGATCGGCGACGCTGCATTTTGAGGGTTTACTTTGTTTTTCCTTGCTGATTATTTTTATTTTTTCTAACGTTTTGTGGCATGAAAATAATCCTAAGCTGATTCTAACCCTATCCCTTACCCAATGAAGTACAAAAGTTGGGCGGAAAAAAGGCTCCAATTTTGGATACGCTCGTGGGATTTAACACACACAAAATCAAGAAAACATAAAAATTGAAGAAATCTAGACTCTAATTTTTGGGAGGTAAGGATAGGCCCTATTTTATGCATGTCACAGAAGAATCCCCAATATTGCAGACAGAATGTTTTCTCTACCAGATGGAAAGTTTTAGCTGAAAAATGGCTGGCGTTGAAAGGGTAAAAGTTAAAACAGCAGATCCCCACTGAGTTTTAAAACCCTGTTAAGTGTTATGCTGTATTTCTCTCTTATCTGTCATCTCTTTTCCTGCTTTCATTCATGTTTCTTCTCGGGTTTACTAGCCTAGTTACTCCCAGTCCCAGCATATATTATATGTGGTTGAACCTCCCCGGTTCCAAGACATAATAATCAGCCGTGGATTGTGGCCACGCATCAAGAAGAAGAAGAAGACCAGGCGTATGAAAAAGATAGTGAGCTTTATATGAATTTATCGTTTGTTTCTTCAGAAGTGACTGATTTCTCAACCCCCAAAGAAATGATCATGAGGCGCATTTTCACACATTTAATATTGAATTTGTCAGCACTTAACCGTGCCAACACTTAATCTTTGCACCACGATGATTTAACACCCATGTCACTAAAAGACATCAAACCAGGGTCTGTTATCCAAAGACCCTATTCTCTTCATTTTCGGAGGTGGGGATATAAGGCCTTACTTTAAATATGTCACAGAGGAATCCCCAATATTACAGACAGATTTTTTTCTCTACCCAGGTACGTAAGCTTAATGGATTTTTTTTGATGAAAAACGGCTGGCGGCGAAAGGGTTAAACAGGTTCAAAAGGTGATGTCACTCGTGTCATTGCGTAACAAATATTTGTGTGTGTGTGTGTGTTTCAGAACCTGCCGTTTGACATCAGCAACCAGTACAAGCTGACCCTGTACTTCGCCCTGTTCTTCTCCAGCGGCTTTATATGTCCTGTGTATCAAAATGTGTGTGTGTGTTTCAGAACCTGCCGTTTGACATCAGCAACAGGTACAAGCTGACCCTGTACTTCGCCCTGTTCTTCTCCAGCGGCTTTACGGCGCCCTTTTTGCTGGTGCGACACCAGATCCTGAAGAAGTGAGCCGCCACAGCATGCTCCACGCCTAGGGGGTGAGTTGGCATCCCAGCCAGAGTTTAGTTATAGATTCTCCCCCATGGGGATACTGGGGGGTGTTTCATAAAAATAGTTCCTCCACCTTCTGGAAGTTCTGTGCTTGAAACTTCCTCTAATCTGCCACTCTCTTTGACTCTGCCTTTTCCCTTTGCTTTCTATCTACTGTCTTTCTGACTCATTCTCCTGCCTTTTTTGAAAAAAACATCTTCCAAATAATGTTTTCTTCTTTGAGCTCCTCCAAAATCGGAATGTGTCGGCTGTACGCAGCGGGGAGACCAGTGAAAACTGAAAAAAAATCAGACACATACGTACCTTACCCATTGTGGCCATTTGGCCTGGGAACGCAGAAGAAGAAGAAGTTATAGATTTCAGATGCTAGTTCTCTTAATCATACTTCCAGCTTTCGCTTCGATTATCACATTTTTGCCTGGCACAGATTCTTGTTTACACTTCTACAGCACCAGGTTGAAGACATAAGTCGAAAATGTGTGCTCTCAAAGGGGGTGTTTGGCGAATTATTGACCAAATTTCAGATGTGTGTCTCTTCCCCCCAAAGTCGGAGTGTGGCTGCGCACATGGCGGGGTAATAATTATAAAAAAACGTTCACACGCGTAATGTTCTCATCCGTAGCTGATGCACTTGTACCATAGTGTTTCAAGTGCTTCTGCGATTGGGATGATCCCTGGAGTCTTTTAGCCAGGGTACGACAACAACGGATGTGTGTCTCTTGAGTCCAAGGTTCAAACCTCTCAAAATGAGTCTCATTGGAGGTTAAGGGTTTTAGACCATTTCGCCACTAAATGTATCAAATTTGTACCTGGCGCGCAGTAAAAGTTATAAAATAAGACTTTATATAAAAAAAACTCTATACCGATTGGTTCCCCCACAACGAACCACTACAAAAGCAAAGTCAGGGGAAAAATTGTGGTCTAAGGGAGCGAAGCGAGTTTAGAAGTGACCAAGGTATGGTGTGCACACAGATTTACTTCCCTTGAAGTTGAAGCAAATGCATCAAATTGACTGCTATCTATTAAGTCCGGACATATATGTCTGGAACGACTTGAATGAGTTAAACATACATTACATGGGTTTGTCAATTGACTTGTCAGTGTACTGGTGGTAAAAAAATGAAAGGTCCCATAGCCTATCGGCTGTAGGGGCAGTGAACTGTTGGAGGTTCACCGTGTCAAGGGCACAGCATTGGGGCATGTGGGTGGATGCCTCGTGCCTCCATCCGGGGAGCTGGACGACCCCACCCCCTCCACAAGTCTCTTTTCCCTTTGCTTTCTATCATCTACTATCTTTCTGACTTACTGGCCCATTCTCCTGCCTTTAAAAAAAAAAAAAAAATCTTCCAAATAATTTTTCTCTTTAGTTTGAGCTCCTCTGAAATTGGAATGTGTCAGCTGTACGCAGCGGGGAGACCAGTGAAAAACTGAAAACCGGACACATGGCCATATGGCCTGGGAACGCAGAAGAAGAAGAAGAATGTGCACTACATCATGGAAGGCAGAGCCCATCCCTCTCCTTCCACCACCTTTAATCTTCCCTGAACGAATCAGGTACCCAATTCACTGCTGGGTACCGGCAGTTGTACAATGTCATGTAGATGTGTGGTTTTTTTTACCACTTCCTGCTTCATTTAAGCAACAATTTATTTCATTCAGTTTCAAACATTCAACCATAAGATAAATGGCACTCTCTTCCGTGGTCTGGTCACACTCTCATAGGTGCAACTTTTCCTGGTATACAAGGATTTCCTGTTTTTTGAATTTTACCAGAAAAGGAATTTCCTTTTTTTTAAAATTTGTCAAACAAGATCTTTGTGTGTTTACTGCATTTTTCAAGCACTTTAACCCTTTCACCGCCAGCCATATTTCAGCCAAATATTTCCATTAAATTTACCTGGGTAGAGAACAAAATCCATCTGCAGTATTGGGGATTCTTCTGTGACATATATAAAATAAGGTCTGTCCTTACTTCCCAAAACTAAGACAAATAGGGTCTTTGGATAATAGACCCCAATTTGATGCCTTTTAGTGACATAGGTGTTAAATCACTGTGGTGCTAAAATGCGACTTTGGCGGTGAAAGGGTTAAAAATAAGCATTTGTATAAATTGGAAAAAGCAAACTAAAATACCTTCATAAATCAATTCTTGCTTCAGCTGCAGGGGGACATTACCCCTGGACCCCAGCCTTTCAGGTTTTTTCATTTTGTGTCGTTGCACCCATGCACTTTAGTGGACCAGCATACTGAAGAACAGGTACGTGTACCACCAAAAACAAAGGATAATTCGCAATAATTTTTATTGTCCCAGTTTCATAATCCTTTTTCAGTTTTTGCGAAACTTTTTTAACTCTCAAAAATATTTCATCATATAAATTTTCAGTCCTTTCTTCTTCTTCTGCGTTCCCAGGCCATATAACCATAATGGGTATGTGTCCAGTTTTTCAGTTTTCACTGGTCTCCCCGCTGCATACAGTCGACACATTCCAATTTCGGAGGAGGGGGTCCTTTCAATTTTGACTAACTAGATTTATATTGTATTTTATGAGACATTTAATCATTGAAGATTGAATAATCATTTGTGTGTATGCATGTGTGTTTATGCAGGTAAAAGCCACAGCGGCAGACAGCAGCGCAAAGAAAATGAGACAAAGGATCGCCGTGGAAACCATCCCATAATGCACTTGTTGTCCTCAACATCATGGCGCTAGCAGTCCGGCGCTGTGGCTGGTTTTTGTTTTTTTAGTTCACGGAGTTAATGTTTTCGTCTGTTAGTTTTGTAGTATTTTAACTATTGGTTACTGAACAATAAACTCAAGTATGTGGAAAACATCTAAAGTGTATGTGTGTTGAGTTTTTGAAAGTCAGTTTGTCCAGTTTCATGCATACATATTATAATGTCAGGGGAGTTTTTGAAATCCGAGAAAATTCCGGATTTTACTGGAAATATAGAATTCCGAATTTTCCCAACCTCCAAATTCAGACATTTTCCAAACAAGTGGCTGCATGTTGTACTAATGAAAATCATGACAGAGAGATTGAGAGAGAGAGAACACTTGAACACTTGTATGCTTTTCTTTATTCATTATTCATTAGGTCTGTCTGTGCTCCACTGTAAGCCCTGTCTCATTTACATCTCTCTCTAAATACATTTGCTCTCTCTCTCTCTCTCTCTCTCTCTCTCTCTCTCTCTCTCTCTCTCTCTCTCTCTCTCAGTTGGTATCAACAATGACCTCTTTGTATATTAATTTTGGAATTTTCCCAATCTCGGGAAGATTCCGAATTGTCCTGGTAAAATTGCAAATTGTCCTTGATTCCCAATTTTCCTGTCACATAATCCAGTCATCAGAATCCTGTCACATAATCCAGTCATCAGAATTATCAGAGGATTAAGATTTTCTGACAGAGGATTGGCTTCTACTTGTCAGAGGTTTTGACTTTTTATTGAGTGTTATCTTTTCTGTTAAATAGCATTTTAAAGTGATTTCTGACCATTCCTTTTTGGTCATGTTGGGAACTGATTTCAGTGTTGTCCCTCTTCAGTCTGGGGCCTTGATGGCCCTTTTACCGCGGTTTTCAGAGGATTGGACTTCAGACTATTCTGATGCCTGACAAACATTGCTGACACACAATTCTACCCATTCACTGTTGTTGTGTTTTCGTAATCTGTGTGAAGGAGAGAGAGAGAGGGGAATGAGTTATGTGAATCATTGTTTACCTCTGGCAAGACTGTTGTTGTTGCATTGGCTGATTTGTTGGTGAACAACTTCACCAAGTTATTAAAGACCCACCAGATCATGTGACAAAATCACGGGTTTCACGTGTTTTCCCTCTTATAGCTGGTAAGAAATCTTGTTTTGACCAGGTTTGACAAATACACCCCAAATTCAAAACGAAACATCATTTTAAAGAGCAGTCTCAATTTGAAGTTGGGGAATTTGTATGTGGGTCACAGCTACCCAGACAAAATCCAAAGGACTTAATCATGGTGGGTCTTTAATAATAATGATTTATAGTATTTATATAGTATTTCTTGCTACGCAACTCAATGTGCTTGCACCCACCATTCATACTAACTCATTCACCCAACAGTACACTATTTTATAAAAGCACCAAAATGTGAATAAATAGATCAATACCAACACATAAACACACACACATGCGCAAATCCACAAGGACACACTATACACAACCATAGTTGTGGGGTGGAAGGAAATTACTGACAGTGTTAGCAAGAGATCTACAGAAGAGAATATGCTTTTTTTGAAGAGGCAGGTCTTGAGTTGAGATTTAAAAAGAAGAAAGAGTAGGCCGATTTCGGAGGTCTTCAGGGAGGGAGTTCCAGATGGCAGGTGCTCTGAAACTGAAGGCTCTCTCACCAACAGATTCCAGAGATCGTTTGGATCACTTATTACCATTTTTGTTTTGTTTTACTATAAATAAAATCTTGCACAAAATTCAGATTTTATTATTTATAGTTTCTTACTACCATAATATTATTAGTCATAATTTTAGTCGCTGGGGTCTCGTGGGGGGGGGGGGGGGGGGGGGGGGAGTATCGCCTTATAGTAAAAAAATAATATGGTACTAATTGTAAAAAACTAACAAACATTTTCACACACACACACGAGCACACACACATGAAATAAATCAATCTTTTTTTAAAGATATTTTCCCATATCACACATGAGAGAAGCTGTCTCAATTCCAATTCAAAGGGCCACTTCTCTGGCCTGCCGCAACCGTAGATCAAAATGGCAGCTAGACAGCAAAGGCACAACAGACTATAGATTGTCTGCAAGGCGTATTACTGATAAATAGGTTGTACAGTAAACAGCCATCGAACAAGGTTTTATATCTTTTTGTTGCAGCAACGAGTACACACAATCCAACAATAGGAATGTTCAGAAATAATTGAAGGAGGAAATGTTATGGTGTTAGGGGAGGATCTTGACCTAATTCAATCAGTCAAACATGGGAAGTTAACTCTACAATCAGGGTAGATCCCACAATAGGATGATTACATCACCATCTGGGGGGAGGGGACTTGCTACGTGTATATGTTTTGAATTCTGTAGAGTCGCCCCCTTGCCAACAAGTATGCCGATAGCAATCTGATAAGTAATAACTTCTGCCTGTTTTCCTCAGAAATTATCCACAACTAAACAAAGGGGTAAAGAAGCAGAAGACGAGGGTTATATAACCTGATTGACCGCCTTCTTGAAAAGGGACAGAACAGGCTCTGAGAGACGAACTGAAGTCCCGTAGGAGTGGAGGGAACCTGATCTTGTGATCGAATGGGGCAATAGTCCCCCCAGTGGAAAGCGCCATCAAGAACAGGGAAGACAAAAAATGACACCGGAACAAAAAGGACTTGTGTACATAGGTTAGCAGTACATGTAAAGAAAATAAACCAGGTTTTAAAGCTCTTACCGCCCCCACCCCCCCCCTCACGTAAATTTAGGGTGAAGTTGATCCAGGTAGCATTCTACTAGCGACTGTTCTAATGATTCTATTGTTCTAGCAATGTACACATTCTAACTGTTAGCAAGGGCATGGAGCCAGGTCAACGGTTTAGACAACAGCTGAGGGCGTTAAATAAGAAAGACGAACTTCTCTTACTAATTGATGAAGTTAAACCAAAAATTCATTGCCTCGTTACAGAAACTGCCCAAAACGTAAGTGATTTTGTACTGTCAGATATGGCGGAAACCTTTGAAAGTTCACAACGAAAACCAATAGGGGGGTTGGCTGTTTGACAGAACATTGCATGCACAGGAATGTACCCTTGAATAAAAGCAAATTTAAAGAGGCAATATGGTGCCATTTGTAAACAAGGGAAAAAAGATAAGATGTTAGTGGTTGGTTACAAAAGTCCTAACACGACACGGACGAATTTACCTGGAACTAAACAACAACAAGATAATGAGATACAGAAATATGTAAGGTTAGACATGGGGGATTTAATTTTTCCAGAATATAAAGTGGGATGGCAGGGACATCACCAAAGAGAAAAGACTATTGAAGCCACAGAGACGCATATTTATTTCAAATGGTTAATAAACCAACACGGAACAAGGGAAGGTCAAAAGTCAAACATATTAGATTTGATCTTATAAAATGAGACCAATTAATATCCGACTACTCAACTCAGTCCCTAGGCAAAAGTGACCATCAAAGGTTATGTTTCAAGTAGGCAACTAAGCATACAGATCAAGTCTAAATTCAATTTGAATAAAGCGAACTTTGCAAAATATGAAAGACGAGATTGGTCACAAGACATGGAGCACTTATTACAGCTTGAGTGTTGACGTACTGTCGGCAAAACATAGAGATAAAAAATAACTTCAGGATAATCACATCGGATTCTAAGGCAAAGCAAATGGTTTCTGAACACACGAAGCAAAAACCTATTGGAAGTAACTGGGGTTGAGGAAGATTGTCAGAGGAACCCAAACTCTATAGAAGACATTAGAAAATGGCAAGTCAAAAGCGATAAACGCGATACAAAAAATATGGGAAACAAGGATAATGTTCAAAACAACTAAAGAAAGAAAGGAAAAATTCATGAGAAAAATATTGCGATAATTTAAAATTAACCCAAGAATGTTTTGGAAAATAAATTCACCGCTAAAAACGAAACAGTTATTGGTATGGAGCCCAGCAAAGGTGCAACTTAATCGGGACTATAGCCTATGAGATATGAGACAGAAAAGCCATTGAACATTTTTTCCTTATTTGCAGGGCTGCAGAGACGGCAAACTGTAACAGGACATCATCGAAGGAGGGAGAACCACAGGCAGACCTCAGCACGGAGGATGAGAGAGAGAGATAATGCATGCAAAGGTCAGTAAAGGAGAGGAAGTGAATTGAAAATAGGAAACAGAACTCCCCCAAAAAAAGTTTCCGACCACTAAAGGAAACATACAGCTATGATTCCGGCTTTAAAAAATACCAAAAAAAACCAGTATTGGTCCACTAAGGGCTCAAACTGGAAATCTTGATACAATATGCAGACAAAGCAAATGTTCTTAATGATTTTGCTAGCGTTTACTAAAGAGGATACAAAGTCACTACCAAAAATAATAATGAGCCACCTGCTTACTGATCAGAGTGTGAGTAGTACCGTGAAGCGTTTTTAAAAAAAAAGTAAAGAATTGGCGTAACAAGGCCCCAGGGCCTGGGGACAACGGGTACCAGCCAGAGTTATAAAACTTTGTCATATGAATAAACTATCTACCACCGATGTTGTCCCACAACAAGCCACTACAAAAGCGAAGTAAATGGCAAAGTTGTGATGCTAAGTAGCGATTAATCCCTTGAACAAATAGCATCAAAATGCCAGCTACTCTATTAATTCGACATATATGCCGGAACGACTTGAAGAGTAAACAAAGTCCGCAAGTTTATGTTTGTGTGTGATGTGTAACCACAATCCTCCGATTGCGTGTGAAAATTAACTTATTAAACCCCTGACTGCCAGAGAATATTAAGAAAAAAACATTGGACATTTCATGACTTGAAAACGAAACTCGATAGAGCCAAACTGGCCAAAATGGTCTGGGGATAGACTCCTCTTGACTGTGTAAAGCAAAAACCAGAATATCGGAGTTAGCTCTTCATCTTATGATGGCATCAGTGATGTCATCAAGTCAGTACGTAATACGTATATGCAGTCAAGGGGTTAAGATAAAAAAAAAACTTCACTATAAATATAATCAGTACTGTGTTGTTGTTTTTATGGTGGATCCTTGCTATACAAACGGACTGAAGACCAATAAGTTAATGCGTCAAATATTAAAATGATATAGGTACAATTTTACAACCAGAGTCTTGATATTCGATAATTCTTGCATTTTGATTTTTCAAAGCAATAGTCTTCGTAACTAGAAGTTAACGGTTGCAACAGTTATACAGATCGTGGTTTCGAACCAACTAGTTCTTCGACTAAGTGGAACTTAGAGTTTATAATAAAATAGACATTTGTTTTTTAGAGGGGTAAATGTTAAAGCCTTATACCTATTGGTTATAAAGAAACTATGGACTCTCTCTCTCTCTCTCTCTCCCTCCTCTCTCCTCTACTATCTCTCTCTCTCTCTCTCTCTCTCCATATACATGGTATTAAACGTCTATTTAACCTACGCATTAAAACACCAACCACGTTGATATATTGTGAACAGGAAGGATCCACTATGCATAAAAACTACGATATACAAAATTGGTGTAAAATATTGGTTAAAAATAACTAGAATGCTGAACATCGTATTGACTTTAAAAAAGCCTCAAAATGTTATATGATTGCCTTTGTAGAAATAAAAAACTAATTCACGCATTTGTTTTACTTTATACGATATGGTTTTGGGTTATGTGGCGAAACAGGGAGTTGAAAATGTTAAGAAATTACTTAGATACTTTTAAAAGGAGATGTGGTTTGTTGATTGTCATTGCAAGGATAACTTCATGAACGAATCATGTAATCACATTAGCAGTCACAAGACCCACCATAATACGTGAACACCCCATAATTAAAATTCTCTCATACGAAATTTTTCACGAGAATTAGATTGGGTGTATTCTCCTTTAAAACCAATCGTATAAGAATCAAACGTTCAAATGATTTATCTGTATTTTTACCAGGAAGAAGAATTGGAATTGCATTTATTCAATATGTCTGATATAAACTTTTTAGAGAGAACTAATTCCCCCAAATACTACAAATCCATCCCATGTTTTAATAGTGTACTATTTATGATATAAAGCATGCTCATTCTTCTCTTTTTCTATCTAGACGTTGCTTTTAGAAGTCAACGATGCTTGTTCTGGATTAAATCTGTTTCTCCAAATATGTTCCCAATTTATGGATTAAAAGCATGACATGATTCCTTTCTGTTCTAGTTACATTTATTTCTGATAAAAGTATGAACGGGCAGAGAGGCTACTCAATCAAAAACTTCAGACCTCTCTCTCTCTCTACTCTCGCTCTCTCCTCCTCTATCTCTCTCTCCTCTCTCTCTCTCTTCTCTATCTCCTCTCTCTCTCTCACACACAACACAATCACCACTCACACAGCGAAACAGAAAGAATGCTTCTTTGTCACCAGAACGATGAAACAAACAAAACAACACACGCCTGCGCGCGCTGCGCGCACACACACACAAAAACATCACACACAAACGCACTTGCTTAAGTCACCAACAAATTTACAGCTAGTAAAGGGTGATGACCAGATACAAAAAATAACATTCAACAATTTCCATAGAGCCAGACATGAATAGCAAATTCAACAGCTTCTTGAATTGGTCGACTTGTTTTGTGTGCAGAGAGCTCTTAAAACAACTAATTCCCACGTGATATTGTCAGACAGACCAAACAGCCTGTACACGATGCCGTTTAATTGACACCATCTGCCACAAAACAAAAATTATTGTCCCTAGGACCTGGATCGGATCAACATCGACAAACGTCACAGGACCAAGGCCGATTATACTGAGGGGCACTCCAAAAGTATGCAATGTGGAAAATGGCAGTGTGCATCCCCTTCGGCTAGTCAACTTAGAAGAGCTCTCACTAGACACATGACGTGAATATTCCTTTCAACCGAACGGTTATTGCACCAGGACCAAGCTCAACTGAAGTATGTCAAAAAATGGTGCCCTCGACGAATTTCACAAGCATTCTTCAACAATATATAAGTGCCTTGCTCTCAACAGGCTTCACATACGTATAGTAAGAACAAGAACCAAGGGACTAAGTAAATAACAATAAATGTGGTGATACTGGGACAAAATCTGCAAAAGCGTTCTTGGCAAAAATTCTAACGTAGCTGCAGCAGTGCTGGTCACTTGCGCCACACAAGATACACAAATACCAAATGTTTCTGTGAATTACTAAATTAAGTCTCAAATCTCAAATCTTCAAATTTTTAGTCACACCGTCTAAAAAGGACATAGGGGACTGAGGTTGCGCAAGCTTCCTAATTTGTTATTGGGGAAAAAAAAGCTGTTTACTCCTATCTCCAAATTGTGGTGTAGTGTGTAAAGAGCAATTTATAGACCTAGACTTGTTTCGCGGTATACAGGCAAGACCAATCCGCTACCATAGAGGTCCCCGGGGCAAGCCCCGACGGCACAGGCTCCGCTCTAATTTACACTACTTTTATCTATGGCCCCCTAAACCTATCTTGAATTGTAAAATGACATTTTGTGAGCTCCCTCTGACTGCTTACCAAAGAGGGAGCCTCAACTCTACAGCCGGGAGGAGAATCCACACGGAACGGTCTAGGAAAAAAAAATACTTGAGGGTTCGCCTTGTTGAATTTGTTGGAATTTAAGCGAAGTGGTTTGATTTGTGCAGGTGTCCTGGAAGGAGGTATTTCTGGCTGGTCAACAAGGCGTCACATCTTAACATCATGATGTCGATGTGGTCGCCTGATCTAGGGATCCCATGAAGGTTGGGACATAGCGTGACGCGCTGGTAGTAATAGCAGCCAGGCCATGTACTTGTTCTTTCGCGCACAGCTTCAACTTCTTAGTAATTTCTTTGGGTGTGGATTCATATTATAGAACAATGCTGAGATGTGGACGCACAAGAGGTTATATGCGTTTGATTTGT
>CM065710.1:28803333-28818333 GCA_017654935.2 Phymorhynchus buccinoides
TATCATTGGTTGAGGGGGGTCCACGGACCAATGAAAAATCGCGTCTCAGAACTCCAAGGTTTCGGTCAACCCTTGCGTTCTTTTCATACAAACGGAAACAAATAAAAGACGTTTTTTCGAAATCCCGGGATTTTCAGCGTTCACCCGGAATTTATTATTTTACCCAGAATTTTTGCAAATTCCTGGGATAATTCCGGCAAAACCGGGAGGGTAAACAGGTCTGCATGAACCAAAAAGCAGTTTGCACCCTGGCGCTGCGACTGTGACCGACCCCCCCTTCCCCACTCACCTTCTCCAGCTGGTCGTTGAGGGCCTGCAGCTTCTCCTGGTGGTGGAGGTTGACCTTCTCCAGGTCCTGGCGGTGCTGCCTGGTCACCGCCTTCAGGGCCCCCTCCACCTGCTGGCACCTCGCCTTGGCCTGGTCCGCCCGCTCCTCAAGACCCCGCACCTTGATCGGCATGACAAAAACAACAACAATTTTTTTTTTTTAGACCTTGCAGATTTCTTCTTCTTCTGCGTTCCCGGGCCGTAAAACCACAACTCAAGAAAGTGACACACACACAGAGTGTTACACACATGCACACACACAGTGTCACACACACACACACACACTCACATACACACACACATACAGTGACACACCACACACACAATGTCACACAACACACACACACATGACACACACACACACACACACACCTGCTGTTCGTGCTGCTTGGCGACAAGCTCCTTATCCGCGGCCAGCGCTCGTAATGCTGCCTGACACTCTTGGAGCCGCTGAGCCACCCGGTCCCTCTCCTCCCGAACCTCCGACAATTTCCGACGAAGTTCGTTCACCAGTTCTTCATTCGCCCTTTCCGTCTCCCCATCTTTCTCCTCCTGCCTCTCCCTCTCTTCCCGCAAAGCCTGCACCTGTAAAGTTATAAATAAGTCGCTTACAGTGGAACCTTCCTGATAAGACCTCCCGTTATAAAGGGCGGACTCCCTCCCATTATAAGACCGTGCTTCTCTGAGACATTGCCCTTCTTTGCGTAGATACAGTGGAAACCTCCCTTATACGGGACCTCCCATTGTAAGACCTCCCTCCCTTATAAGACCTGCTTCTCTGAGAGACATTGCCCTTCTTTGTAAGTACCCAGTAGGAACCTCCCTTATAAGACACCTCCCATTTGTAAGACTCCCCTCCCATAATAGGGACCTGCTTCTCTGAGACCATTGCCCCTTCTTTGCTAGTACAGTGGAACCTCCCTTATTAAGACCTACCATTATAAGACTCCCTCCCCAATATAAGAACTGCCTCTTCTATAAGACATTGCCCTTCTTTGCTAGTACAGTGGAACCTCCCTCATAAGACCTCCCATTGGTAAGACTCCACTCCCATATAAGACTCCTGATTCTGAGACATTGCCCTTTTTTGCTAGTACAGTGGAACCTCCCTTATAAGGACCTCCTATTATAAAGACTCCCTCCCATGTAAGACCTTGCTTCTCTGAGACATTGCCCTTCCTTTGTAAGTTACAGCGCGGAACCTCCCTTATAAGACCTCCATTATAAAAGAGGTCCCCCCCTCCCTTATCAGACCTCCCATTGTAAGATTCCATCCCACATAAGACCTTCTTCTCTGAGACAATTGCCCTTCTTTGTAAGTACAGCGGAACCTCCCTTAAAGACCTCCCATTAAAAGAGTCCCCTCCCTTATAAGACCTCCCATTATAAGACTCCATCCCACATAAGACCTACTTCTCTGAGACATTGCCCTTATTTGTAAGTACAGCGGAACCTCCCTTATAAAGACCTCCCATTATAAGACTCCATCCCATATAAAACCTACCTTCTCAGGGAGACATTTGTCCTTCTTTGTAAGCATTTAAAAAATAAAATTACCTCCCTTATAAAGACCCCTCCCATATAAAGACCTCATTTGTTGGATGATTTTTAAGGTCTTATTTAAGGGAGGTTCCACTGTAGTACGAAAATGAGTCATTGGAACGTGGTAAGGGCCAAAAGCCTGAACTGAACGTACAAAGAGCTTTGCAGTCCGAAGCTGACTGAACCCGGGTGTTCTTTTTACTCCCACCCTTTCACCTACACCTACAGGTGGGGACCACTTGTGAACTCAATCACTGCCTACAACAACACTAACACTTCCCACCTTCCACCTTTTCACCCTCCAGGTGGGAAGTGAGAAAGTTGGCTTCATTCTTTGCAAGGTTTGTAGGCTGCGACTCTTTGCAACATTTAGGCTTTTCGGTATGAGTCGTTGGAACGTAGTAAGGGCAAAAAGTACAGGGAGAGCTGCACCATATATGATTTTCTACAGTATTCAGGCATGAAAGTGGATGAAGATAAAAAAAGAGGAGATTTTTCAGCCGAGAAATCCTTCCACCAGAATTTTCACCAACAAAAACACAATTCAGAAATTTTGTTGAGCGGGGCGGGTGGGGGGTGGGAGGGGGGGGGGGAGGGAACGGAAAAGAAGAAAGAACGTTCCCCAAACATGTTTTTTCCTGCACAAATATATTTCAGCCATCAAAGAAATGAGATTTTTGGCCAAGCCGATAAATCCTTCCCACCCCGGGGATTTTTTCAGCTTCACGTTGTCCCGAATTTTTCTTGAGCGCAACGGTCCGAAGGTTTCTTGAGAGGAGGGGGGGGGGGGGGAGGAGAGAACGTTCCCCAAAAATTTTTTTAATAAGTTTTGTTCAGCAGGGTAGGGGGGCTAATCTATTCCGAAAATTTGGTTTCGGCACAAAAATATCCTTCCAGTTCCACCCACATTTTCAAGCTAAAACATCGCTACTTTTGTTGAGCGGGAGCTACTCATTTCGCCCCTTCCTTCGCACAAAATGAAGCGAGTGAAGCTAAAAGCGACTTCCGGGTAAAACCAGTTTGAGGGGAATCGCCAAAATAGAGACTTGTAGATATTAAAAGAATACGGCAAGAATCGGGTCCTTTACTTTCTTATACAAAAACATTTTTTGAAAAAAAAAAAAAATAAAAAAAAAACATTTTTTCCAGCAGAATTTTTTTTTTTCAGCAGAAGTTTTGAAAAAATTCCGCGGATTTTCCGCGAAAAGCGGAATTCTTTCATGCCTGATTATTGGAATACAACCAGGGCATTGGTAGTGGGGGCAAAGTGGGTTTTCAAAGGAAAATGGCCGGGGGTCCAGGGGGGGGAATTCGAAGAAAAATTCAATCAAATTCAATAAATGACAGTGACCATTTTCACTTTTTTTTCATGCCATTTCAATGCATTTTTTAAATAAATTCTGTTTCAAACTGTTTCGCGGATTTTCCGGCGATTCGCTTGAGGTCTACCATGCCTGAATACCATGGCGCAGCTTAGCCTTTCGTGGAAGACTATCACTCTCTGACTAGGGGGGGAAATTTGCGCTGGCTCTGGTGCTGCAGCCAACTAGGGGGCATGGGTTGGCCTTTGGGGACCTTCCCCCCAAAAACCCACCTCCAACTTACAGGGGCCCACCTAAAAGAAAAAGAAAAAAGAAAAAAAGGGAAAAAACCAGGAGGTAAGAGAGATGTGAAAAAACCTCACCTGAGAATGAAGCTCCTCGCACTCTTCCCGCAAAGCGACCAACTCTTCTTCGCTCTCTCGATCGTCGCGCTCCGAGATCGCTTCCCGATCGCCGCCGCTCCGATGTCGCTCCTCGAGGAGCTCCACTCGGCGCTCCAGGCGGGAGCGCTCCTTCTGGTTGATTTGCATGACCTGGGAGGACTGGGACTGGAGGAGGAGCGTGTCTTTCTCCCGCTGCTTGCTGTAGCTTTCGGCCAGGGAGTCCCTGAGCCGCTGGACCTCCTGAGCCATGTGCTGGTCCGCCTGTCGAAGGAGCTCTTCCCTCTTCTCCGCCTGATGAATTGTGATAATGATTTACCGCATTTCACGGACTACAAGGCGCGCACCTGATTATAAGTCCAGGCATGGTAGTGGGGGCAAAGTGAGTTTCGCGGAAGAATATCCCCCAAAACCGATTCTGCATTTCATTTGAAAGATGTCGACTCTCAAACTAAAATGATGAAGTTGTGGCGTCAAAATGAAGAAGAAGAAGAAGGAAAAGGAAGCACTAGGATCACAAATCTGGAAACGTGTGGCGTGAACTAGGACGCGCACCCCGGGGGGGGGGGGACTGCTAACTTCGGCGGGAAGTTGCTTGTTTCAGTCATTCACATCCGGTTCCGCGAAGCGATTGCATAGGTTTTAACGCATGTAATTTTTAGGCACCCGAGCGAATTTTTACCCCGGCTTTTTTTTTGTTGTTTTGTTTTTTTGTCAATTTCACTTTCGCGGATTTTCCGAGATTTGCGGAGGTCTACCATGCCTGAAGGCGCACCCCCAAATTTTTACACAAAATTCAGATTTTGTTATATAGTTTTTTTTTTTTTTTTTTTTACTATTATTTATTATCAGTCACATTATAAAGCGCAGAGGTCTCAGTCTAGGAAAAAAGTATTGTATTATAGTCTGTAAAACACGGCACACACACGTGGAACAGACACACAAAAAAAAAAACCACTTGCATGCACAGACACACACACACAAGATTCAAGATAAGTCTAACCCTTGGGGTGTGGAGGATACAACGCAAAACAAAAAAATGATGCATTGGGTCACGTCATCAAACGATGATAAGAAACGAAACACATTTTTGAGTTCAGAAATGATGTTTCACGTACTCATTTAAGTCAGAATAACAAATGTGCGTTATTGGAAGTAGATAGATTGTTCACATCAAATGTATTTTAAAACGACTTTTGCCTGCCTGCCTTACACACCACACACACACACACAACACACACACACACAAGCTCAACACACACACACAAGCTCAAACCACACACACAACACACACACCAAACTCAAAACACCACACACAAGCTCAAACAACACAACACACAAACTCAAAACAACACACAACAAAACTCAACAAACACACACACACACACACTTACCCCAGACACACACACACATACAAAAACTCAAACACACACTCTCTCACTCTCTCACACTTTCTCTCCCCCCTTCAACCCCACCCCCACCCCCACACACACACACACCTCCTTCTTCCACTTCTCCCCTTCTTTCCTCCATCGCTCCGCCTCTTTCTTCAACAGCACGTGGCCCTTTGTCATGCGAGGGGGAGGGGGAGGGGGAGTTGGGGTCTAGGTCGGGGTCAGTGGAAGCGGGAGTGGGGGTGGGGTTAATGCTGTGGGAGGAGAGGGCCTGCCTCAGTTCTTGCCTCCACGGTGCGAAGCGCCGACAGTTCCTGCTTGTATCGCGATTCCACCTCCTCCTGTAAAGGGGGTAGGGCGAAACAAAGTTGTTGTTTTTCTTTTGGGGTGGATGCCTCGCATACCCATCCGCATGTTCTCTCTCTCTGTCTCTCTCTCTTCCACCCCTCCCTCTCTGTCTCTCTCTTCCTGCCTCCCACCAGATCCTCTCTCTCTCTCCCTCCCTCCACTCTCTATCCTCTCCCACCCCTCTGTATCTCCCACCTCTCTCTCTCTCTCTTCTCTGTTCTCTCCTCTCTCTCTCCTCCCCCCCCTCTCTCTCAATCTCTCTATCTATCTCACCTCTCTCTCTAACCCCCCCACATTCCCCCCCCCCCGTCCTCTCTCTTCTCTCTCTCCCTCCTCTCTCCTCTCTCTCTCTGTCCCTTCTCTCTTTCTCCCCCCCCCTCTCTCTCTCTCCCTCTATCCCCCCCTCTCTCCTCTCTCCGTTCTCTCTCTCCTTCCCTCCTCCTCTCCCTCTCCCTCCCTCTGCCACCCCCCCCCCATCTCTCCCCCCCCCTCTCTCTCCTTCTCTCTCTCTCTTTCCCTCCCCCCTCCCTCTCTATCTCTCCCCTCCCACACACACACGCGCACTAACCATCTGCCTGTGGTGGTGCTTCCTAGCCGACTGCAGGGCAGAGTCCAGCGTGTGCCGGCTCTCCTCCATGGCGCGCTGGTAGTCCCGCTGACACTCCTCCCGCGCTCCCCTCACGGCCGAGCGGCGCTCCTCCTCCTTGCCCCGCACCAGCAGGGCGCGCTCCTCGCCCCACAGCGCCCTCTGGCGGGCCAGTTCCCCCTGCAGGCGGGTCGCCTCCTCTTTCCACTTGGTAGCTTCCTGTTACGAAGGGCAAACACAAAAACACTTTTTTTGCTATATGCAAAGAACAGACATGCCTACCCCCAAATTTGCTTTTCAGGAACACTCCCACTCAAAATCCGTAACATGGAGCATGATTTTCAGGAACATAGCTTCCGTTCCAGCATCCATCTTCATGGAATTCGCGCACTCCGACGCTTGAAGCTGCCAAGCGCGTAGCCGGTCAAATTTTGGCTCGACCTTGGTGAAAGACGATTGGTTGAAAAGCTCTTCCGGAAAACTTTGGGGCTGACTTTCGTGAGCTTTCGGTATTGCTTTCCCGCCTCTCTCTCTCTCACTCTTGCAGACGCTAAAAAACCACCAACCGGCATCGTAATTTTTTGTTGTTGATGTTTTTTATTTTTCCCGTAACATGCGCCTGTTTTCCGTATTTTCGGAACACACTGCCAAAATCAATACATTTCCGTAACAAATACAGATAACCTGTGATGGTAGGCATGTCTGAAAGAAGAAAAAAACAAAAAAAACGATCCAAAAAAAGAACCGAAAGATTATAACGATGTGCTAGAGTACGAATAACATGAGTTATCAACATAAAAAGATGCACCAATCAATACAAACATCAGAAACAATAACTATAATGAACACAAATAAATGAGCGTAATACGCCTTTCAACATACACGTGATACACAATATAAACTTCGCACATACAATACAAGAACTCGATATATTAAGTGTTAATTAAACAAAACAAATGGATCCAATCACACACATACATGCAAACACAAACGCACGCACACACGCACAACAGTGCGCACGTGTGCGCACACAAGACCACACATACAGGGAACACACACACACGCACGCACACACACACACACACTCTCTCTCCTGCTCCCCCCTCTCCCTCCCCTCCCTCCATACCTTAGGGGGGATGGTAGGTAGCCTTGATAGTACAGTACAGCATAGCACACTACAGTACAGTACAGAACATTGCAGCATAGCACACTACAGTACAGTACAGAACACTGCAGCATAGCACACTACAGTACAGTACAGAACACTGCAGCATAGCACACTACAGTACAGTACAGTACAGTACACTGCAGCATAGCACACTACAGTACAGTACAGAAACACTGCAGCATAGCACACTACAGTACAGAACACTGCAGCATAGCACACTACAGTACAGTACAGAACACTGCAGCATAGCACACTACAGTACAGAACAATGCAGCATAGCACACTACAGTACAGAACACTGCAGCATAGCACACTTCAGTACAGTACACTGCAGCATAGCACACTACAGTACAGTACACTGCAGCATAGCACACTACAGTACAGAACACTGCAGCATAGCACACTACAGTACAGTATAGAACACTGCAGCATAGCACACTACAGTACAGAACACTGCAGCATAGCACACTACAGTACAGTATAGAACACTGCAGCATAGCACACTACACTACAGTACAGGATAGAAAACAACCAAAGCAGCATAGCACACTACACTACAGTACAGTGCAATGCAGTACAACAATACAGTACAACCCCCCGTGGGCATACCGGGGGGCCTGTTGTATAAATAGTTCCCCCACCTTCTGGAAGTTCTGTCCTTGTAACTTCCTCTAATCTGTCACTCTGCCTTTTCCCTTTGCTTACGGTCATCTACTATCTTTCTGCCTTGCCGGTCCATTCTCCTGCCTTTTTTGAAGACAAACTTTCAAAAAGATTTCCTCCGGCCGAAGTCGGACTTGCTGGGCCTAACTATTTGTTAGTTAAGCAGCATAACTAATATTTTACATGACGGGCAGCATGACGCATCTGCGCTCATAATTGACAGGAAACTGTCTGAGCGATCGAAGAAGAAGAATACAGTACAGCACTAAACAATACCATACAACACTGACTTGCACGTTGAAGTCGCCATTTTTCGGCTGCTCCGCAATCTGGGCCTTCCACTCTTGGCGAGCGGCCTCCAGTGCCGCGCTTTTCTCGACCTCCGCCTGCCGTCTGCTCTCCGCCCCCACTCTCTCCCCCTCCTCGCTCACCCTCCTCTCCAGCTCCGCTTTGTGGCCGTCTTCCGCTTTCCGCAGTTCTGTGTGTGTGGGAGTGAAGCAAAGAGAAATAAATAAAAGTTTTGACTAACTCGGACATTACAAATATGAAAAGAGAGGATAATTGTGACAGTGCATGGGAAAACCAGACATAATGGAATTTTGGCATAAATTGATATTTTAATGAAAATACTTGAGAATATAAATGACCACTGGGACCAGGCACGTGATATTTTAATCTTTCATGGTGGAGCAAAGATTCCGTGTTAATACACAGAAACCCGAAATGAGTTATCGTGTCTAGTTTTTATTTTTTGATTATTTGAAGTTTGGCATTCGAGATAGATCATTTGCAGAAATTGGACAAAGAAGACAGAAGTTTGCCTCTTTTTTTTCTATTCAAAATCAATCAAATAAACAAAGAAATCATTCAGAATTGTCTTTCATCTTGTGGAGACTCGTAGAATACATAAAAATAGACATAAATATGCCCTAAATAGAAAAATTGATATTTTTGGGGTTGTTGACTATTTTTGGCTTTTGCTCAAAAACATTCTGAGCGACTTATGTAGGTTTTTCCCATGCACCATCACATATAGTGAAATGAATAAGGGGAAGGAACTTCTCATAATTAACTCCCTTTTTACTAAAAGTTATTTATGGCACCTATTTATTCGCCTAGCAAAGTGAAAGTAGTTGCCACAACAATACAGACCCAAGTTCATCCTCAAAACAGGACGACCCAGACCTGCTTATTATGACAACCACCCACACAGTCCACAACAACAGTGGTAGAGAGTTTGCTCACAAACAAATCGACATACATTCAAGAATGGCTTACTAGCCTTCTAGTCTTGAATAATGTTAGACTTAACCCTTTCACCGCCAGCCATATTCCGGCAAAAAAATGCCCATGAACTCTTTCGTTCCTGAGAACCGCTTTTGAGGTTGAATGGGATCAACTGCAGATTCCTAGCTTTATAGAGCTCTCTATCTCCCTATTCCTAGGTTTCCAGAGAGAGTAAAACTGTACAAAGGGGTGTTATGTTATTGTGAATATGCGGCATGTTTTCAGCAGCCTGTTTCTCTTTCATAAACAATACTTGCCCACAGTAAGAAAAGGGGAAAAACCCTCATTACATTGCAATTATAGAAGAGCAAAGTAATAACAGTTGCATCATGTTGCATGATATCACGAGCAAAAGAGGCCCGTAGGAATCAACGGGGTAAAATTTCCTCAGCAGCTAAAGAGGTTCTCAGGAATGAACAGTAGTTGAAACTTCTCTAAATACAGAAACCAAAGAGTTAAATTTACCTGGGTAGAGAACAAAAGCCATCTGCAGTATTGGGGATTCTCCCATATATAAAATAAGGTCTATCCTTTTCTTCCCAAAACTAAGACAATAGGGTCTTTAGATAACAGACCCCAATGTGATGCCTTTTAGTGGGATTGGTGTTAAATCACTGTGGTGCTAAAAATGCGACTTTGGCAGTGAAAGGGTTAAACAATGCACAACACAGAACAAACCTCTCTGATTGCTCTGACAGTTTCCTGTCAATTATGAGCGCAGATGCGTCATACTGCCGTTATGCGCCTAACTAAGAAATAGTTAGGCCCAGCGAGTCTGACCTCGGCTGGAGTAGGAAATCTGTTTAAAATTGTTTCGTGAAAAAAGGCAGGAGAATGGACCCGGTAAGGCAGACAGATAGTAGATGACAGCGAGCAAAGGGAAAAGGCAGAGTGAAAGAGAGTGACAGATTAGAGGAAGCTACAAGCACAGAACTTCCAGAAGGTGGGGGAACCATTTATACAAAAGAGGGGCCCTGGTACCCCCACAGGGGGAGATGACTTATGACTTCACAGGCAGAGTCAAAGAAAGTGACAGAGGAAGTTACAAGCACAGAACTTCCAGAAGGTGGGGGAACTATTTATACAAAAGACTAGAGGTGGGGGGAAAAACCGGTTTGAACCGAAAAACCGGTGCTAAACTTTCGCGGTTTGAAAAACCGGGTCGAGTTGCTGTGAACCGTTTTTTTAACTGCAAACTGAAAGTAAGTTTTTCTTAGAATAACGTTCTCAAACTCTACAAAAGACCCCCCGGTATCCCCATGGGGGCAGATGACTTACGATTTCAAAGGCAGAGTCAAAGAGAGTGGCAGATTATAGGAAGCTACAAGCACAGAACTTCCAGAAGGTGGGGGAACCATTTATACTAAAGACCCCCCCGGTATCCCCATGGAGGAATTCAAGGTCTTAAAAGGCAGGTTCCGCAGAGTCAAAGAGAGAGAGAGATTAGAGGAAGCTACAAGCACAGAACTTCCAGAAGGTGGGGGAACCATTTATGCGAAAGACACCCCGGTATCCCCACGGGGGCCTCGTTTACAATAAACCCGAGTTCGAGCCTGGGTACAAGGGATTTTTCCTCACCCTCTGCACTAGGCCTCATGGTCTGAACTTATGATTTCACAGGCAGAGTCAACACTGCTCACCCACTCACCCTCTCTCAGCCTCTCCTCCGCCCCTTCTCTCTCCCGCCTCAGTCGCTCCCCCACCCCGGCCTCCACCATCCTCTCCACCCGCCCTTCCATCTCCCGCTCCTTCTCCCCCGCCTCGCGGCGCCACCGGCTCTCCAGGGACCGCAACTCTTCCCGGTGGGTGCGGCGGCAGGCCTCCAGCTCCTGGAAGAAAGAAAGGAGAGAGAGAGAAATATAATGAAATTTCTCCCTGTGGGGATACCGGGGGGGACTTTCGTAAAAATAGTTCCCCCACCTTCTGGAAGGTCTGTGCTTGTAACTTCCTCTAATCTGCCATTCTCTTTGACTCTGCCTTTTCCCTTTGCTTTCTATTATCTACTATCTTTCTGACTTATTGGCCCCATTCTCCTGCCTTTTTTCCAAAAAATCCTCCAAATAATTTTTCTCCTTTGAGCTTCTCCGAAATCGGAATGTGTCGGCTGTACGCAGCAGGGAGACCAGTGAAAACTGAAAACCGGACACATTACGTACATTACTTATTATGGCCGTATGGCCTGGGAACGCAGAAGAAGAAGACTACTACTACTATTACTACTATTACTAAGTACTATGACTACGACTACTACTTACAATAGGCCTAATACAAGTATGCATTGCCACACAATTTGCAAGCATAAAATAAAGGTATCTATTCACGACAACAAACACACACACCCCACACCCCACCACCACAACCCCCCCCCCCACACACACATGAACACACACGCACATACCATGCATACATACAGTCATATACATAAACGCATCACACAACACAACACAAACACGCACATATACACTACACACACATGGGCGCGCGCGCACGCACACACACACACACATACTTTATAACCACACACACACACACGGGAAGGTTCCCCTTCCCACCAATTACCTCCGTCAGCGATTTCAGCTCGCCCCGCGCTTCCTCCTGCCACTTGCGCCGTGCCGACGCCACGGCGGCCTCGCATTGGTCGAGAGTTTCGCGGTCCGCCTTCACCCGCCAGCTGAGCCGCTCTTTCTGCAGCCGCTCCTCCCATCTCGTCTGTCTCTCCGCCTCCCATTTCTCGCGCTCCCTCTCCAGCCGCGCTCCCCACTCTTTCTCCGACGATTCCGCTTTCTCCGCCTCCCATTTCTCGCGCTCTCCCTCCAGCCGCGCTCCCCACTCTTTCTCCGACGATTCCGCTTTCTCCGCCTCCCATTTCTCGCGCTCCCTCTCCAGCCGCGCTCCCCACTCTTTCTCCGACGATTCCGCTTTCTCCGCCTCCCATTTCTCGCGCTCTCCCTCCAGCCGCGCTCCCCACTCTTTCTCCGCCGATTCCGTTTTCTGGGATTCCCACTTCTCGCGCTCTTGCGTCAGTCGCCGCCGCCAGTCTTCCTCCGTTTCCGTCTTCTTCTGCGACTCCCACTGTCCTCGGGCAGAGTCCAGCTGCTTCTGGGAAACGGAAGTACGGTGTAAATTTGGTTACGAGTCAACATTGAAAGGACTGGCATGATATTTTCAAATACCTGAGATAAGTTTTGTTATAAGCGTATGTACAAAAACACACACACAAAATTACACATTAACAGTAACAAACACACACACACAGGGACACACACACACACACACATATGAATCCATGCATGCAAGTTACATATATGCGCTTGCCATCCACAAACACTCACCCACACCAACCCACCCACCCACGCATGCACACACAGACCACCCACCCACCCAGATCTACCCACCCACCCACCCACCCTCCACCCCCACCCACCCAACATACCTTAATCTCAACCTCTTTCTCCGCCTCCCACCGCGAGCGTTCCTCATCCAGCCGCGCCTGCCAGTCTCTCTCTGCCTGTCCCTGTCTCTCCGCCTGCCACTTCAGTCTCTCCGATTCCAGTTTCTCCTCCCAGTCCTCCTTCTGACTCTCCGCCTGCCTCTCCGATGCCCATTGGCTGCGGGCTTCCTGCAGGCGCTCCTGCCACGCCGCCTCGCGCTCGCTCTCCCACTTGCCTTTCTCTGTGATTTGAGAGAGACGTGAAATGGTCAGGTTAGGTTAGGTGCATTAGTCACAGAGGCGTCTCTGTGAAATTCGGGTTGCTCCCACCTGGAGAGCGCGCCGCACCCAAAATTTAAAAAAAAAATTTTTGCATGTGTGACTGATGATAAGGAAGGGGGGGGGGGGGGGGGGGGTAAATTTTTGACCAAATGACAACTTTTTCGTTGCCACTGGGTTTAACGTGTGCTAAGTGCATGGGCACATGGGACCTCGGTTTATCATCTCATCCTCCGAAATATGAAAGTTTTAGAACAAAAAAAAATCATTGCTAAACAGAATCAGTAACTTAACAGTTATACAAAAATCACTAATGAGGAAAATGACCAAAAAAAACCATTTTGCAATACATGCAGTTTATAATCTGGCAACTGACTTCTCAATGACGTCGCCCCGGTAATTTAACACCTTGACTGCCAGAGAAAATTAAAGAAAAAAATCATTGGGCAAATCATGCCATGAAAAAGTCAACTGATACTTTGATAGAGCCAATCTATGGTGGTGGTGGTGGCGGTGATGAGTAGAAGCTTAAAGATACACAGACGCACCACGATTAAGTCCCTTGGTTTATTTCTGGGTAGCTGTGACCCACATAGAAATGTCCCCATGTTCAAATTGAGGCTGCTCTTTAAAATGATGTTTCGCTTTTGAATTTGTAGGGCATTTGTATGGACGTGAGACCTGGTCAGAACAAGATTTCTTTCCAGCTATAAGAGGGAAAACCCGTGAAACCCGTGATTTTGACACGTGATCTGGTGGGTCTGTAATGGATAGGTATTGTTAAAAAATTTGCATCGATGCAAACTCATAAATATTCGCGCACACAGGTAGAGAGGCAGGCACGCACACATAGATATATACACACATACAGAGATATACACACACCTGTACACACACACTGACTCACCCTCAACAACAGTCTGCTGTATATCAGAGTCCCTGGAGCGCAGTGTCTCCTCCAGGTTAGTTACCTGCCGACTGGCCTCCACACACACACACACACACATACACACACTGACTCACCCTCAGCGACAATCTCTTGTAAGTCAGAGTCTTTTGAGCGCAGTGTCTCCTCCAGGTGAGTTACCTGCCGACTGGCCTCCACACACACACACACACACACTGACTCACCCTCAGCGACAATCTCTTGTAAGTCAGAGTCTTTTGAGCGCAGTGTCTCCTCCAGGTGAGTTACCTGCCGACTGGCCTCACACACACACACACACACACACACTGACTCACCCTCAGCGACAATCTCTTGTAGGTCAGAGTCTTTTGAGCGCAGTGTCTCCTCCAGGTGAGTTACCTGCCGACTGGCCTCCACACACACACACACACACACACACTGACTCACCCTCAGCGACAATCTCTTGTAGGTCAGTCTTTTGAGCGCAGTGTCTCCTCCAGGTGAGTTACCTGCCGACTGGCCTCCACACACACACACACACTGACTCACCCTCAGCGACAATCTCTTGTAGGTCAGAGTCTTTGGAGCGCAGTGTCTCCTCCAGATGAGTTACCTGCCGACTGGCCTCCACACACACACACACACACACACACACACACTCACTCACGCACACACACTGACTCACCCTCAGCGACAATCTCTTGTAGGTCAGAGTCCTTGCAGCGCAGTGTCTCCTCCAGATGAGTTACCGGCCGACTGGCCTCCACACACACACACAAACACACACACATACACTGACTCACCCTCAGCGACAATCTCTTGTAGGTCAGAGTCCTGCCGACTGGCCTACACACACACACACACACACAGACTCACCCTCAGCGACAATCTCTTGTAGGTCAGAGTCCTTGCAGCGCAGTGTCTCCTCCAGGTGAGTTACCTGCTGACTGGCCTCCACGTACAGGTCCTTCACCTTGTCCAGCTCAGTCTGCGCTGTCTGCACCTCCTCCCTGAATCCAACAACACAGTGGCAAATTAAAAAAAAATCAACTACCATATTTTTCGGACTATTAACCCTTTCGCCGCCAGCCATTTTCCAGCAAAATAATACCATTAAACTTATCTGGGTAGAGAAAAAAAAGTATCTACAATATTGGGAATTCCTCTGTGACATGTATAACATTAGGCCTATCCTTACCTCCCAAAATTAACAAAGTAGGGTCTAATAGACCCTGATTTGATGCCTTTTAGTGATATGGGTGTTAAACCTTTGTGGTGCATAAATGCGACATTGGCGGTGAAAGGGTTAAGACTATTATTATTAACCCCCCCAATTTTACACAAAATTCAGATTTTGTTTTTTGGGG
>CM065710.1:28823333-28928333 GCA_017654935.2 Phymorhynchus buccinoides
CATCTCCACTCATAATTGACAGGAAACTGTCTGAGCGACCAAAGAAGAAGAAGAAGAAGAAGAGGAAGAAGAAGAAGAAGAAGAGGAAGAAGAAGAAGAAGAATGAACACTGAAGATTTCCTTGTGAAAATGCTGCTTTCACTTCAGCCACGCAGAACAGAACCTCTCAACCCAAATCTCCTTCCATCCCCTCCCCATCCTCCCCGCTTACTTTTATCATTCCTACCCTACCTGGTTGAGTTGGGCTCTGGAGTGGAGGAGGAAAAGTCCAGGGTTTCGATTGTCTTGGGAAAAGTCCAGGGGTTTGATTGTCTTGGGAAAAGTCCAGGGGTTTGATTGTCTTGGGAAAGTCCAAGGGTTTGATTGTCTTGGGAAAAGTCCAGGGGTTTGATTGTCCTGGAAAAGTCCATGGCTTTGGTTGTCCTGGAAAAGCCCAGGGTTTTGGTTGTCCTGACAATGTCCAAGGTTTTGGTTGTCCTGGAAAAGTCCAGGGGTTTGATTATCCTGGAAAAGTCCATGGTTTTGGTTGTCCTGGAAAAGT
Source organism: Phymorhynchus buccinoides (assembly GCA_017654935.2). NCBI lineage: Eukaryota > Metazoa > Mollusca > Gastropoda > Neogastropoda > Raphitomidae > Phymorhynchus > Phymorhynchus buccinoides. Next base: position 28,823,875 of record CM065710.1, read on the forward strand.
CCAGGGGTTTGATTGTCCTGGGAAAGTCCATGGTTTTGGTTGTCCTGGGAAAACCATGGTTTTGGTTGTCCAGGGTTTTATTGTTCTGGAAAAGTCCAGGGGTTTTGTTGTCCTGGAAAAGTCCAGGGCTTTGATTGTACTGGAAAAGTCCAGGGTTTCGATTGTCCTGGAAAAGTCCAGGGCAGGGTTTCTCACTCCTAACGTACCTGGCAGAGTTGGCCTCTGGTGGCGCGGAGGAGGAGGAAAAGTCCAGGGTTTTGCGGATGCCCAGGTCTGAGATGGTGTCGTTGAGCTGGGCGTCGCTGTGAGGGGTCGAGGTCAAGGTCAGAGCCCCCAGCGAGGTCGCCGACTCCAACAGGTGAAGCTGTTCCTTCAGCTCCTGCACCTCCCCCTGAACACAACACACAGATTAGCTGTTCTTTTAGCTGAACACACACACACACACAGAATACGGTGCTTAGTTTAATAATAAACTCTTCTGGCACCATGGGGTCGCCCAAGAGATAATTCCCACGAAATCCAAAGACATTCGCTGCCAAGCACCCTGCCATGTGTTTTGTCTACTTTCAGAGCTCATTCTTAACCCTCTCTAGGACACAGACTCCAAATTCGACCGAATTTTGTCAACTCATGCAGCCCGTAAGCGCCGATTGCGCCCGCTGAATGCCAGGTCTAGTACGTTCACTTTCATTTTCTCCCTACCCACAATGCAATATACTAAGTTAGTTCTTCCTGTTCCTGACTCTCGCTGGTCCGTTTTTGATTCTTACAGCAAGGGAAAGCACCCACTAGTCTTTTTGAACAGATTTTTCGAAGTGATCCCACATTTTTTTATTTTTTCCACGTGACGTGACGCAGTATTGACTCGGCGCGATGCTCGGAGTGCCATTACGTATTTTTTATTCCAATTCATGGTTTGTTGTGTGACAGTGTGTTAGCTTTGGAATGATAATATCATCATTGCTATTCAATATGCATCTTTCAGAAATGAAATGTGAGTTAGACTTTATTCTGGGTGATTTTTTTAATGAAAATATTTGGTGTGACGTTCGGAGTTAACTCCCATCTCTCGGGAACTGGGATCGATTCCCGGTTCGAATGGTTGGGAGTCATTGGGTTAAAGTCAGTGATTTTCCCATTAAAGAAACGTATGCGCACTCGAAAAAACACACCCAATTACTCCCCTCTTGAGATGCAACGCGAACGAACAACCAAGGACGTAAAACAAAACCCATGGCTCATGTCATCATCCTCGTTATCATCAACATTATTACGTCATCATTATCAGCAGCACCTGAAGCACAACAACAACAACAACAACAACAACAAAAACACTGCGACTACTACTAGTACAGTAGAACCTCCCTAGCTAAGACCTTGAAAAATAGGGAGGGGTCTTAACACTTCCGTGACGGGAACCTCCAATCGAAGGTTCCGCAGAACATCTCTATCTGCCGGGAACCTCCAATCGAAGGTTCCGCAGAACATCTCTATCTGCCGGGAACCTCCAATCGAAGGTTCCGCAGAACATCTCTATCTGCCGGGAACCTCCAATCGAAGGTTCCGCAGAACATCTCTATCTGCCGGGAACCTCCAATCGTAGGTACAACGGTCTAGGGTACAAAACTCTCTACTATACCAGCGGACTTTTTTTGCTTGATTTTACAGTTACTTCCCCGGAATACTGAAACGGAAATGGAATTGCTCGTCCGTGTGCAGTCGAAATTTGAGGAGATTTTTGCATGAAAATTGTCAAAATTTAGAGGTCTGAGTGGCGAGGAGATTGCTTGGTTGCTCGAACTTGATGAAGATGAAAGTAATGCTGGCAATCAGTCAGGTTTTAAGGATGAAAGTAGTGAAAATAATGTAAGTACTGATTAAATTGAACAGTGAGTGCCCAGTACGAGTACTCTAGAGTGAGAATGTGACAACAAAAAGTGTTGTTATCGGCAGAATCGTTCGATCTCGTCGCGGAGTTCGATCTCGAAGTCAAGCAGCATGTCGGCTTGTAAATCGTTCATGCAATATTTTCACAAAGCATAAAATTGAATTAAGCATCCATTTTTCATAAAATACAGAACGCTTGGTGCATTTTAGACTTCATTTAGGCTCTTAAACAATGTTTGATCACAAGCATTCATTCAACAATAATTTTTCCAGTGCAGCCTCAGGCCAGCAGAGTGGTTTCACTGATGCGGTGACAGGCACAATAGTGTTAACTCATTCGCATCACAATGATTTTGAATTTAAAAAACCCTCAAAGATCACAAACAAAACAGACATAAACGAAAGGAGAAACGTAAGAAGATTACAGGATTTTTACTTCAGGTTTAGACATAGGGAAGTGATAGATCCGTCAAAAGTGGAGGTTACCCATTACAAATGTCCCATATGTGCCCTGCCGGGCCGAGAGGACGTAAAACACTATATTTCATTCATTCATTCATTCGTCAAAAGTGGAGGGTGGGCGTTTTGCTAGGGATTTTACGGTACTGACGATATAGGTCACTAACCTGCAGGCTGTTGCACATGTCGTCTGCCATTTTCTTGGACACCAGGGACTGTTGCAGCTGGACACGCAGCTTGCTCGTCTCCTCGTTGGACGCTGAAACCAACAACCACAGAGTGGCACAGTGGGTAGCGCGTTCGCTTCGTGTCAAGTAAACCTGAGTTCGAACCTGGGTACAGGGGATTTTTCCTCTCACTTTGCGCTTAGGCCTTGCCAGTCTTTCGGATGAGACGATAAACTGAGGTCCCGTGTGCTCGTGCACTTAGCGCACGTTAATCCCAGTGGCAACGCAAAAAGTTGTCATTTGGTCAAAATTTGCCCCACCCCCCTTTCCTTCCTCATCAGTCACACAAAAATCGCATGCAAAAAAAAAAAAAAAAAAAAAGAATTGGGTGGCGCGCCTCTGGCTGCGATGCGCTCTCCAGGTGGGAGCAACCCGAATTTCACAGACGCCTCTGTGACTATAAAGTACCTCACCTAACCTAACCTAACACCACTCAACTGTTGGCTAAGAGCTCAGCAAACTTTCCACAATCAACATGAACCCTTTGTGACATCTTTTGTTTTTTTGTTTGTTTGACATCTTCATATTCTTCTTCTTCTTCTTCTTCTTCTTCGATCGCTCAGACAGTTTCCTGCGAATTATGAGCGCAGATGCGTCATGCTGCCGTTATGCGCCTAACTAAGAAACAGTTAAAAAACACATCACCAGAACAAAGTAAGGGACCGACGTTTTCAGAGAAGATTAACGACACCGTGCACTAAAACGATCGTTAAATGTCAGATCCCATACCTTCGTCGTTTGTCTCCTATATTCAACAAACAAATAACTACACGACAAGTGTAAAGTGACGTTATTTTATTCACAAGAAACAAAACAAAACGTTATTTTATTCACAAGAGACAAAAGAAAACTTTTTGTTTTGTCTCTTGTGAATAAAATTATGTCACTTTACACTTGTCGTGTAGTTGTTTGTTTGTTTGTTGTATGGTCCAGTGACGTTGCAGTCTGTTTCAGTTTTTTTGTCTCCAATATTGACGAAAACAGCTAACACATAGAAGGAAGGAAAAATTCATTCCGATCTCTCCACCCCTCCCCCAGCCAAAACTGAAAGTAAAGTCTGCAATGATTGGTTGGTTGATTTCAAGAAGAAAGGTAGATTACAATGTAACTCTTGAGAGCTGGCTACACGCCAGAAATCAAAACCTCTTCAAAACTCTCAATGAGCCGGATCTGGCTCATTCGTCTTAAAGGCACGGCCGGACTATAAAAGAGGGGAGGCGCTGAGCTGCGCGCCGCATTTGAATCACAGCTGGCGAGAGAGACGGTTCGCCCTTCTTTGTTCCCTGTTGTGCGAGCCACCGTGAGGCAGAGCTTTTCTGGCGAGAACGACCCGATCCCTGGGATCGAGTTGTTTTCCCTTTAAACGGTTGCGCAGTCCATGAGCCGGATCCGGTTCATTCGCCCTGAGCGAGTTAAAAACACGGGCAGACATGCCTACCCCAAAATTTGCTTTCAGGGACAATAAAGAAAGAAATCAGGGACAACTCCGTGAAATCAGGGACAGGTATCTGGTTCTGGTTCTGGTACTTTGTCTTGTCTGCCAACGCATACCGAGCACGCATATCCGACTTAATGTGACGCCTACAGTCATCTCTCCCGCCAGATTTCACCAAGAAATCGCATACACACGTCTGGCAGAATGCAAACGAAACCCCTTTTTTACCTTGTTTTAGACAAGGCCACTTTTCCGTGAACTCTTTCTTGAAAACATCTGCGCGCTTCACGGCCGTTTTCTTCTTCTTTTCACACTTGTCTGATCCGTGATCCGAATCAGAATCCGACTCTGTGTCGGCATGTGCTCTCTTCGACGCCATGTTGCCTTCAACTTGGAAGTGAAAGAGAGGCTATCTTCTTCGCGCAGGCGCATTCTGTCTAGCAGACGATAACGATTCCTGGCTCAGTTCTTCTCTAATCGTACGGCACGATGGAACGGCTTTTCGATTCCCGATTTTTTTTCTTCCGGGACGCGTATTGCAAATCCGGGATTTCCGGGACAGTCGCTTCTAAAATCAACTTTCCGGGACAAATCCCGGATGTACAGGGACGGTAGGCACGTCTGCACGGGACACTTAGATTTTTCATACCAAAATTCACAAACTTTCAAAGAGCCTTTATCCTATTTTCAAAGACCTCTCATGACATGCAATCTCAATAAAGTTTATAAAGTTTGTCGCCGAAAGACACAGATATAGCCAAGGGAAGTAACTCTTAACAAATCGAGGATGTCTGCTAGATGGAAACGAGATTGCCGAACCACGGATATCGGAAAATAAGCCAAATTCTGGGAGCAAACATTTTTTTTACAGCGTGAATGACTTCTTTTTTTTGGGCGTCAATGGGGTTTTTTCCACAAACCTTTTCACGATTTTCAGAGACCAAAGCTAATTTTCAAAGACTTTTGAAAGACCGTATGAACCCTGACACAGACACGCGCACATGTCCACATACTCACAGGCCTGGAGCAAGGCATTGCACCGGTGCTGGCTCTCCTCCAGACCCCGCGCCAGCTGGTTGACGGTGTCACCGCGGGCAACCACCGCCTCCTCCCCCCTCCTTCTCTCCTCCCTCACCTGGTCCTGAAGCTTGCTTACCTCCTCCCCCTGCACATACACACACCACACATGCACGCACGCACACACACACACATGCATGCACACACATGCACGCACACACATGCACGCACACACATGCACGCACACACACATACACCACACATGCATGCACACACACACATAGACCACACACACACGCACGAACACGCACACGCACACACACACGCACACACACACGCACACACACCACACACCACACGCACGCACGCACGCACACACACATACACCACATGCACGCATGAACGCACACACACACACACACAATCAATACATGCGACTATGCACGAAAACTCTTGGGCATAATATATCACTGGTGAGCAACAAGCTGAGTGACAAGGACGAAAGAAAGAAAGAAAGAAAGAAAGAAAGAATGAAAGAAAAAAGACGGACAAATTAAAGAAACAGACGCACAATTCCTGCATACCTTGACACTCAGAGCGTTGTTCGCAGCATCCAGCTGTTGTTTCAGGTCCAACAGCTGAGCCTCGAAGCGCTGCTGCATGCTGCTGACGACGGCCTCGTGTTGGTGCCGCGCGGTCGTCAGGCTGTCCGTCCCTTGCAGCCCTGCCACCTGGTGGCTCAGCGTCTCCACCGCAGTTTCCGCACCTTGGAGCTTCTTCACCAACTGAAAGAATGCACGCACACGCACACACACACACACACCACACACACACACACACACATTCAAACACACACACACACACACACACATTCAAACACACACACACGCACACACATTCAAACACACACACACCCACACCACACCACACACACACACCACACACACACACCACACACACACACACCACACACACACACACATTCAAACACACACACATTCAAACACACACACACACACACACACATTCAAACACACACACACCCACACCACACACACACACACACACACACACACACACACACCACACACACACACACACCACACACATTCAAACACACACACACACACACACACACACACACACACACCACACACACACACATTCACACACACACACACACATTCAAACACACACACACGCACACACACACACACTCACACACAACACACACACACACACACACACACACACACACACACACACCACACACACACACACACCACACACATTCAAACACACACACACACAGTGATACACATGCACACACATAATATTGTTGTTATTGTTGTTGCTTGGTTTTGTTAACTGCTTCTACAGTGTAGGCCTATCCATTCATAATAATAGATACTCACATGCAATGATGCATACACACATACATGTACACACTAACATACCTGCATCCAATCTCACAAACATAATTTTTTTCCCCCCGTCTAATATCACGAGAAGTGGATAGACGTTAAATGAAAGACACACACACACGCACACACATAGAATGTCTAAGTCACAACCATGATTTTCAGACTATAAAGCGATTCTTCTTCTGCGTTCCCAGGCAAAAAGGGCCATAATGGGTAAGGTACGTATGTGTCCGTTTTTTCAGTTTTCACTGGTCTCCCCGCTGCGTACAGCCAACACATTCCAATTTCCGAGGAGGAGCTCAAAAGAGAACAATTATTTGGAAGATTTCTCCTCGTCGGAAATTGGAATGGGACAATAAGTCAGAAAGTTAGTAGATGATAGAAAGCAAAGGGAAAAGGCAGAGTCAAAGAGAGTGGCGGATTAGAGGAAGATACAAGCACAGAACTTCCAGAAGGTGTGGGAACTATTTTTTGCGAAAGGTGGGAGCAACCTGAATTTCACAGTGACGCCTCTGTGACTATAAAGTACCTAATACTAATATACTGCCTCGTGTTGATTCGATGGTGGATACGATCGTCTGCTCCAAACAGCTAAAATCCGGAATTTTCCTAAATGAATTTCTCGACAGTAATTCGACGCAAACGCACTACAGAAACACAAAGAAGGCACCTCAGATAAAAAACGCGTTACATAAAGATAGCGCAGAGTTGCACATGACAGTAGCCTATCAGGTCAGAGATTCTAACACATGATTGCGTAGAAAATGCCGGCCTGTTTTAGATAATAGAATTGTCTTGTCCCGCCTGTGACAACCGGATAGCTGAAGAAGCTACTGCTATTCAGGAAAACTTGTAGAGCTCTACCTCTATGGCGCAGAGTGGCACAGAGGCAATGCGTATGCCTCGTGTCAAGTAAACCCGAGTTCGAACCTGGGTACAGGGGATTCTTTCCTCTCACTCTATACTAGGCCTTACCGGTCTGAACGTGGAGTCTTTCGGACGAGACGATAAACCGAGGTCCCGTGTGCCCATGCACTTAGCACACGTTAAACTCAGTGGCAACGAAAAAGTTTGTCATTTGGTCAAAATACCCCCCCCCCCCTTTTTCCTTCGTTATCAGTCACACAAAAATTGCATGCAAAACAAAAAAATTGGGTGGCGCGCCTCTCCAGGTGGGAGCAACCCGAATTTCACAAAGACACCTCTGTGAGTATAAAGTACCTAATACCTAATGGTCCACACTTGAACACCGCAGAAAGTCTACCAGGCTTACAATGCTTTATAAGATCTTGAACGGCATTGTCAAAGTCGACAACACCAGACTCAGGTCAGCTCCAACTCGCCTCAGAAGAGGACACAGCCGGCAACAACTATCCACCATCCAGTGCCGGACAGAATACAGGCATTGTCAAAGTCGACAACACCAGACTCAGGTCAGCTCCAACTCGCCTCAGAAGAGGACACAGCCGGCAACAACTATCCACCATCCAGTGCCGGACAGAATACAGGCATTGTCAAAGTCGACAACACCAGACTCAGGTCAGCTCCAACTCGCCTCAGAAGAGGACACAGCCGGCAACTATCCACCATCCAGTGCCGGACTGAATACAGGAGAAGTTCTTTCCTCCCGCGCACCATCAAAGACTGGAACTCGTTACCTGAGGAGGCTGTGTCTGCCTCTTCAGCCGGCTCGTTCTAGTCCTCCATCAAGATGCAAATCCCCCCCCCCCTAGTTTAGGTGTTCCTGCCGACTCAGCATCATGTCGGGGACTCGATCAGCGAGACCCGACTGGCTGGGTCATCTTCGTCGAGTTTTTGTTGTTTTGCTTTGTCTCTTTTTGATGCCCGACTTCGGACCTCGACCACACATAGTATCATAAAATCAAACTGATGACTGTGGATACTCAACGGTAGAAGAAGAAGAATACCCACCTCCTCCTTGCTGTCGTTGAGGGCCTTGATCTGGGTGTGCGCTGTGGAGAGCTGGGAGGACGTCTGGCTCTGTTCTTCCCTCACCTCCACCAGGAGCTGTTGACAATGCTTCAGGCTGGTGGAGAGTCCTTCCTTCTCCCCTGGAGACAGTAAATCAGTCAATCAATCAATCAAACAATCAGTCAATCAATCAATCAACCAGTCAATCAATCAACCAGTCAATCAAACAATCAGTCAATCAATCAATCAACCAGTCAATCAACCAGTCAATCAAACAATCAGTCAATCAATCAAACAATCAGTCAATTAATCTATCAATCAATCCCTTCCAATCAATCATTTACACAGTAATGTTCCATGACCCAGATCATGAGACACATACCGCTTACTTCCCAGGCGGAGAGATCATATCTTGGAATTCCATCTCAGCTAAGACCTTGATGACAAATGGTAGCTGACCGGTGGCCACAGAGATAAGTTTCTGTGACTAGAGTATATACCAACGTACCAAACATGACAAAAGGTAACTGATCATAAGTTTCTGTGACTAGAGTATATACCAACGTACCAAATGTGACAAGCGGTAACTGACCGGTGGCCACAGAGATAAGTTTCTGTGACTGACCGGTGGCCACAGAGATAAGTTTCTGTGACTGACCGGTGGCCACAGAGATACGTTTCTGCGACTAGAGTACACCAACGTACCAAACGTGACAAACGGTAACTGACCAGTGGCCACAGACAGCAGGTGTTTGAGGCGGCGGCGGTCACGGGCGGATTCCTGGGCGGTGGTGTCCAGCTCCGCCCGCAGGTCTTCCAGCTGACGCTCGCGGGCCGCGTACAGCATCTGCATCTGCAGCAGACGACTGGACTCCTCGTTGTCTCCCTCTGTTCAGTTCACACACAGACAAACAGACAACAATGATACAGACAGTACATCTAGGGTACAGCATCTGCATCTGCAGCAGACGACTGGACTCCTCATTGTCTCCCTCTGTTCAGTTCACACACAGACAAACAGACAACAATGATACAGACAGTATATCTAGGGTACAGCATCTGCATCTGCAGCAGACAACCGGACTCCTCATTGTCTCCCTCTGTTCAGTTCACACACAGACAAACAGACAATGATACAGACAGTACATCTAGGGTACAGCATCTGCATCTGCAGGAGACGACTGGACTCCTCGTTGTCTCCCTCTGTTGAGTTCACACACAGACAAACAGACAATGATACAGACAGTACATCTAGGGTACAGCATCTGCATCTGCAGCAGACGACTGGACTCCTCATTGTCTCCCTCTGTTCAGTTCACACAGTGACAAACAGACAATGATACAGACAGTACATCTAGGGTACAGCATCTGCATCTGCAGGAGACGACTGGACTCCTCGTTGTCTCCCTCTGTTGAGTTCACACACAGACAAACAGACAATGATACAGACAGTACATCTAGGGTACAGCATCTGCATCTGCAGCAGACGACTGGACTCCTCATTGTCTCCCTCTGTTCAGTTCACACACAGACAACAATGATACAGACAGTACATCTAGGGTACAGCAACAATGATACAGACAGTACATCTAGGGTACAGCATCTGCATCTGCAGCAGACGACTGGACTCCTCGTTGTCTCCCTCTGTTCAGTTCACACAGTGACAAACAGACAATGATACAGACAGTACATCTAGGGTACAGCATCTGCATCTGCAGCAGACGACTGGACTCCTCGTTCAGTCGTTGTCCCCCTCTGTTCAGTTCACACACAGACAACAATAATACAGACAGTACATCTAGGGCACAGCAACAATGATACAGACAGTACATCTAGGGTACAGCATCTGCAGGGGATGACAGACCGGACTCCTTGTTGTCCCCCTCTGTTCAGTTCACACACAGACAACAATGATACAGACAGTACATCTAGGGTACAGCATCTGCAGGGGATGACAGACTGGACTCCTCGTCGTCCCCCTCTGTTCAGTTCACACAGTCAAATAGACAACATCGATACAGACAGTACATCTAGGGTACAGCATCTGCAGGGGATGACAGACCGGACTCCTTGTTGTCCCCCTCTGTTCAGTTCACACACAGACAACATTGATACAGACAGTACATCTAGGGTACAGCATCTGCAGCAGACGACTGTACTCCTCGTCGTCCCCCTCTGTTCAGTTCACACACAGACAACATCGATACAGACAGTACATCTAGGGTACAGCATCTGCAGCAGACGACTGGACTCCTCGTCGTCCCCCTCTGTTGAGTTCACACACAGACAACATCGATACAGACAGTACATCTAGGGTACAGCATCTGCAGCAGACGACTGGACTCCTCGTTGTCTCCCTCTGTTCAGTTCACACACAGACAACATTGATACAGACAGTACATCTAGGGTACAGCATCTGCAGCAGACGACTGGACTCCTCGTCGTCCCCCTCTGTTCAGTTCACACAGACATTGATACAGACAGTACATCTAGGGTACAGCATCTGTATCTGCAGCAGACGACCGGACTTCTTGTTGTCCCCCTCTGCGATGAAACCATGCAGATGACCACCAACATCAATGGAACACAGCACAGACAGGGACTTAAGGCAAGTGTGACCCATGTGCTTATCAAGCTTATTATTTTATCGTCAAAAAAGATCATTTTGACTTGACTTGACTTGACGTGACTGCCAGAGAAAATTGGAGAAACTACAGTGGAACCTCTCTTATAAGACCTCCCATTGTAAGTCTCCCTCCCACATAAGACCTACTTCTCCAAGACGTTGCCCTTCCTAATACTATCCTGACGGCAGCAGTGTCTGCGCTACACTTCCTGTGTGACAGATAGCAGAACTAGCATCACTTCCCTGTCCACGGCCTATTTTGGCACTTTTCTGATTTTTTTTACGGTCACTAAACGCTAATAATGAAGTGTTTGGTATCAAAAGAAAGAACAAAACCAGTACTTATGGGATATGGTAACATTTATTCAATTCCTGATATCATGCAGTCATGCTTTTGTCTTAAAGTAACCAAGGTTACGATGCTAAAACAAAACTTGTTTACATTTAATTCCGCTCTGTACAACTACAACAACAAAATATGGAGTAAAATGGGAAATAAATAAAGCTTGAATTTTACCTTCAAATCATCCAAGAATTATTATATAATCCATTTCAGAGAAAACACGTATACACAACACGATTCCGTCTGGCAGACATTTTTTTCCGCGGCAAAAGATCAGGAAATCCCGTTTCCAGGTTACGCATTCCAGAGCCAAATTCCAGCACGTAGACAGTTTACAATCAGTCAAAGTAGTAACAGTAACCTTGCTAAACCATTACTATAACTTACTACACAGGTTGCTTCCCTTAGACCGAACTCGTAGAAGATTGAGAATTTTTCGAAGTTGAAGGCACAGTTAACTGTGCCTCAGTCGTGGGGGAATAGAAACGTGAGGCACGATATAGTGTGCCTCAGTCGAGAAAAGGTTAATGCAAGTATTAAAAATACCTCTCTTACAAGACCACTCCCTTATAAGACCCCATTTTGGACGATTTTTTTAGGTCTTATAAGGGAGGTTCCACTGTAATGTATCTTCATTATAATTATAAAGTGAAAAACTTCAAAAAGACACCTGCTAAACTCAATATGGAAAAAAACAATGGTCTAGAGATACATCTTTCCTGACTTGCCTAAACCAAAAACCAACATTCCAGGGCTATGACATCAAAAGTAATGACATCATCAATGACATCACACATCATGCAGCAGACACAGGGCAATGAAAGGGGATAAGCTATACCTTATGTATACATAGACGCAACTGAGGAAAATCGAAAAACAGGCAAGCCAGGGGTCCAGGGGCCGCCCAGGGCCCTGGCAGGGTACAGGGCTGGGGGGGTCAGGGGGCAATGCCCCCCTGAAGCTGAAGAAAAAGCAAAATCATACTCAATTTGAAGCTTATTCCAGGCTTGTAAAATGAGAATTCAACACTTTTTTCCCCTTGAACTTTGAATCAATTTGGGGGGGGGGGGGGGGGGTCAAAAATTTGAAAAACAGGCGCTGCCTCGTATCCAAGGCAAGGTTGCATCCATGTGTATAACCTACTAGATAAGACTTTTGGTGGGCCCTGGGCTTTCACCAACTCACCTTGCGTAATGAAGTTGACCTTCAGATCACCCCCAGCACCGCCGCTAGAGCTGACCGCGGGACGATTCATCGTTGCCGTCGTCGACTGGCCCTTCCTGTACGTCACCGTGTAGCGCTCGTCGAAATTGTCCCCCTCTTCCCCTGCTACTGCTGCCACCTGGTGTTGGTCCGACCCCTTGCTCACTCCCCCCACCCCTACCCCCGCCCCCCAGCCTAAACTCTGTTCACCCCCTTCCCACCCCTGCCCCGTAGTCACGGACGTAGCGGCGTACGCAGGGAAGGCCGCGTTTGTTGTCGTCGAACCCGCTACCACTTGCTGATTACCGCTGCCGGAACTCCCTCCCACCCAGCCTGCTACCGGAATATTTTTTTTTTTTCCTTTTTTAAGTGACTGGGGGGGTGGGAGTAAAGGCGGGAGGCAGCAGTAGAAGAAGAGGAAGAGGAAGCAGAGGAAGGAGGAGGGTACCCTGGGTAAACCCCTGCCTCTGCACCTTGTGTCACGTTCGGGGCGGAGGGGAAGCGCGTGGCACGTTCCGAGGAAGGGGCGCCCAAGACCGCGGCCGATTCTTGTTGGGACATGCTCCAGCCTTGGGGTTGGGTTTGGGGCGTGCTGATCAACGTCCTCGGCACAGAGTCATCGTGGCTGTGAGCGTGAGAGTGAGTCGGAGCGGAACCATCCAACCCTTGACCCCCCGACATCATCGTTGTCATCTCGAAAGGGAAGTCGCCGTTGTTGTTGTTACCGTGGGAACTAGGGGGGTCAGCGGAGTAAGGGTCGTGACCCGCTTGACCCCAGAACTGATGAGGGTGGGGGTGAGGATGGTGGTGGTTGAAATGGTGGGGGGTGGGACCGTAAGGCAAAGGGCTCATCGGCCCGGTAGGGAGGGTGGTAGTGGTGGTTGTGAAAGTGGTGGGGGTAGTAGAGTGGGGATGAACGCCGGTCACCGCCCCGTAACAGAAACCCGACGCCGCGCTGTTCCCCACATCGCGCTCAGGCTCCTCCCTCTCCCTCCCCTCCCCTCCTCCGATCCTCCCCCTGTCTCGATCTGCCGCAGCGTGATCACCTCTCCCTTCACCGTCATCACCCCAAGGGTCATCGAACACCCTCTGCGACCACGGAAAGCTCGCTTCCGCTTGAGAGCTGGTCGTGGAGTCGTAGGACCCCCGAAGCTGCGCGCCCGAATCTTGGGACGAGCGCAGGAGATGGGTACGGGGGTGAAGGAGGGGGGGATGGGAGGAGGGGAGAGGAGGGGGGAAAGAGGAGGGTGGTGGTGGTGGTGGTGCAAAGCCGGCGCTGGTTGTTGGGTGGTGGTTGTAAGGAGAGGGAGGGAGAGGGTTGGTGTTGTTGTTACTGTTGTTGTTGCTGCTGCTGCTTGCTACTGCTGCTGCGCCTGTGTTTATTATCGCGGTTCGCTCTGTTTGCAAGCTGTGGACACAGAGAGAGAGAGAGGCGGAGAAATAATGAGAGAGAGAGAGAGAGAGAGAGAGAGAGAGAGTGGGGAGAGGGAGAGAGAGAGAGAGAGAGAGAGAGAGAGAGAGAGATATAATTGAGAGAGAGTGAGAGAGAGAGAGAGAGAGAGAGAGAGAGAGAGAGAGAGAGAGAGAGAGAGAGAGAGAGAGAGAGAGAGAGAGAGAGAGAGAGAGAGAGAGAGAGAGAGACAGACAGAGACTGAGAAGAGAGAGAGAGAGAGAGTAAGAGAGAGAGTGAGAGAGACAAAGAGAGACTGAGATACATAGAGAACGAGACACTGACAGACAAACAGAGAGACAGAGAAGTAATGAAAAGAGAGAGAGAGAGAGAGAGAGAGAGAGAGAGAGAGAGAGAGAGAGAGAGAGAGAGAGGAGAGAGAGAGAGAGAGAGAGAGAGAGAGAGAGAGAGAGAGACAGAGACAGAGAGATAAAGATGTGTGCATAAAGACACAGTGTTATCATGATTTATTCTTTAGAACTGCATAGAGTAAGTCACTAAGTGGGCCATAGGGCCTATAAAATATTTTTTACAGTTGAGTTACGTATGGTAATCCATGAAGGTAACAATGGATATTAATAATTTTAAAAAAAAATGAATGAAATTGTATGGTAGCGTAGCAATATGAAGAGATTTATTCTCATTTTGCATGAGTATACACGTGATGGATGAAAAGCACCCCCCAAAAAAATGTGAGAGAAACTGTGAAACTGAAACAAAAGGAGAGAAATGTACGTTACTGAAGACACATGTTAACTATAATCAAGAAATAAATAAAAGAATAATCTGCATACGTAACCATTTCAAAACTTTACGTTTTAACTTTTGCGCGGGACTAGTGATTTTGCTTCTTGACAGTACCTGTCATGACGTGACGACATGTGACTGTGGTTGATAGAGTCGTCGTCCGATGACGCCATCGACAGTATGTCGTCATCCAGGTCGTCAAAGGCATTGGACAGCAGCTGACGCAGCTGAAAATAATTATGACAGAGCGAGAGAAATGTTTAATAATTTTACACACACAGAGGTCTATTTTTACAACCACTGCATTGTTGACACTAGCAATTTAAAAACGCATTTATGAATCAATAAAAAGGAGTCCAACTTGTGCGAGCTTGTACATGTATGCATGCACACACACAGTGCCCGTCTATCGAAGTTAAGGGCCCCCCCCCCCCCCCCCCCCACACCTCTCTACCTCTCTCGCTCTCTCTGAGTTCAATAATACTGGTGTACCCCCCTCCTCCTCCCCCTCCATCTCTCTCTCTCTCACACTCTTTCTCTCTCTCTCTTTGACCTCGTTTTGCTGTAGCTGGTCCTCCCTCTCCATCTCCTGTTGGTTCTGCAGCGCCTGTCCATCGAAGTTCAATAATACTGGTGCACACACACACACCCTCTCTCCCACCCCCATCCTTCTCTCTCTCTCTCCCATCCCCATCCTTCTCTCTCTCTCTCTCTCTCTCTCTCCCAGTCCCACCTCGTTTTGCTCTAGCTGCTCCTCCCTCTCCATCTCTTGTTGGTTCTGCAGTGCCTGTCCATCAAAGTTCAATACTACTGGTGCACACACACACCCTCTCTCTCCCACCCCATCCTTCTCTCTCTCTCTCTCTTTCTCTCTCTCTCTTTCTCTCTCTCTCTCTCTGCGACCTCGTTTTGCTGTAGCTGCTCCTCTCTCTCCATCTCAGGCTCCTGCTGGATCTACAGTGCCTGTCCATCAAAGTTTAACAATACCGGTGCACCCCCCCTCCATCTCTCCCACCCCCATCCTTTTTTCTCTCTCTCTCTCTCTCTCTCTCTCTCTCTCTCTCTCTCTCTCTCTCTCTCTCTCTCACACACACACCTCATTTTGCTGTAGCTGCTCCTCTCTCCCCATCTCAGCCTCTTGCTGGTTCTGCAGCGCCTGTCCATCAAAGTTCAATAATACTGGTGCACCCCCCCCCCCCCCCCTCCCTCCGTCTCTCTCTCTCTTTGACCTCATTTTGCTGTACCTGCTCCTCTCTCTCCATCTCTTGTTGGTTCTGCAGCGCCTGTCCATCAAAGTTCAATAGTAGTATTAATACTGGTGCATACACACACCCTCTCTCTCCCACCCCCATCCTTCTCTCTCTCTCTCTCTCTCTCTCTCTCTCTCTCTCACCTCGTTTTGCTGTAGCTGCTCCTCCCTCTCCATCTCGGCCTCCTGCTGGTTCTGCAGCGCCTGTCCATCGAAGTTGAGGCTGGTGCCCACGTTGGTCAGGCTCACGTTGGTGCTCATGACGGTGGCGGCGGCGCCACCACCACCGGCTAGTTACCTCCCCTGCCTCGCTGAGTGATAGGATTCCACACACGATCGCACCACGCGTTGCCCTCTTAGCCTTCGTGTCTTGTCATATGAAATGAAGTCTCCACGACGCCTCCTAGTCCCATGCATTTATCTGTGAACAAAATTGTCAGTGACAGTGACGCTGTTATATCAAAATCAAATGGGCTTGTGTGTGTGTGTGTGTGTGTGTGTGTGTGTGCGTGTGCGTGCGCGCGGACACACACACATACACAAGTTTGTGTGACTGTGCTTGTGTGTATTTCAGTAAGGAATCAAGCTACGTGTATTAATCATGATTGATATGAAGTCTAAACTTCTCGGGGGCCCACGGTCAATCACTCAATGAGCTGACCTTTCTGGCTCCTTTTGACATACAGCTGTGCGCAGTAACCATGCATCATTTGATTGGATGACGGCAAGCGGACACTTCGGTCACTTAAAAGGTGTTTAATGAAAACTAACCCTAACCCAACCCTAACCCTATTCCTTACCCGAGAAAGGCAAAAAGTTGTTTTACTGAGACCTGAGTATATATATGCAATGAGGAATGTTTAGTGGGGACAGTAGCCAGTAACATCGACCTCAGTGGAGAGCTTCCTCCATCCCACCCCAATCGCATCCCCCCGTTGACCCTGCCCCACTCATTCCCTTCCAGTATTCTCCAATCCTACTTCCAACCTGTCCCATCTTTCCCCCAGCTATTCAAGCCGATCATCCAGGCAGCCAAGGAAATTATCAGTGTACAAACTACAATGACATCTTTACTACATCAGTACATGACCGAAGTCCCCATTTACTATACACAACAGAAACATCACTTTCAAAGAATGATGGTGGTTGTCATCTGCAAGAAGAAGAAGAAGAAGAAGAAGAAGAAGCAAAGCTTTTACCTTTGCAAGTGACGAAAATAGCAGCTTTCAGCCAGACAATCAAATCAAATTGATGTATCATTGTATCATTATGGTTACTGCGCACAGTCTCCTTTTGAAAAATAAAGACACTGATTGACTGAAAACTTACGAGTAGTAGTAGTAGTAGTACTTAGTAGTTGATAGGGACAAAATAAGCTGTCAAGCTTTTTAGAGAGTCCCGTCTTTTTACAATCAGTATTACATACAAGTACTGGTCAAGGTTTATTGTGGTCAAATTTTCCTAAAATTTGCTACTCAACAAAGCTTCTAAATAAATTTAAATACTTTGGAGATTTGTCGAGACGATTTTTGAACAAGTTACTTAGTTAGTATTAGGTGCACATTTTAATTTGTTAGTTAATTCATTCCAATTGTTAGCAACTCTATTGCTGAAGCAATTTTTCCTTATGTTAGTGTTGAAACGTTTAATAAAGACCTTGCCGTAAGGCTTTCTAGTCACACTGTATTGTGGTTCACTAAAGAATTTCCCCCAAGATAAATCTATATGACCATTAAATATCTTATACGCTTCTATAGGTAGGTAGGTAGGGACAAAACAAGCCGTAAAGCTTTTTCAAACAGTCCCATCTTTTATGATTTTTCTGGTAAATGTATCTTTTTGGTCAAGGTTGATGCAGCATAAATTTTCCTCATAAATCATTATTCGTCATAGCTTCTAAAAACTTCTAAAAATTTTGGTAATGTATCCAGACGATTTTAAACATATTAGTATGAGGACTGAGGTGCACATTTTACGTCAGTAGGCAATTCGTTCCACATGTTAGTAATTCTGTTATAACTAATATAACTAGTATAAGATCTCCTCTTAATCTTATTCTCCTGCCTTTCAAACGAGCAAACAGTAGGCCTACAGTCTGTGTACAGAACACTCATGAAAACAGGACATGCCCAGATCTACAACAGAAAACAGGAAGTGGCACAGAAAATGAGTAAAAGTTTTCAAACTGAACAGGCAAATCCTACAAAACTAGCAAAGCTGAGCGGTTTACAGTTTTCTTGTTGTCTGGAGAAAAAGCTAATTTATTCTGTTTTAAATAAGCGTTATAAGCTTTCCTACTTACATCTCGCCTCTCCCGATCACTCTCCTTTGCAAGCAACTTTCTACTGATCTAGTTTGAAGTCTGCTGTGTTACGTTCTAACAAGTCATAATTTTCTAAAAGCATGTCACAGCATGATTATGCTAACGCCCAGACAAGCCGATTTCACGTCCTAGATTTTACATGGGCCGATCATTGACCATCTCAAATTAAAACAGCTGTGAAAATTGGATCAGCTGTTTAATTAATCTACATACTAATCAAACCAAACCTGATTCTCAAATCAAGTTGATTGAATCCGAACATAGTCGTCAACCACATTGCGTTTGTTTTGAAGACACCGCCATTTTGAAAGATTTTCTATCTTTTTAGTGCAATTTGTAGATGTTTACTTCTGCCCCCCCCCCCCCTCCCACAGTTCCATGCACATCTCTCTCTCTCTCTCTCTCTCTCTCTCTCTCTCTCTCTCTCTCTCTCTCTCTCTCTCTCTCTCTCTCTCTCTCTCTCTCTCTCTCTGTTTGTGTGTGTGTGTGTTTCTGTATGTGTGTGTGTGTGTAAGTGTGTGTGTGTGTGTGTGTGTGTGTGTGTGTGTGTGTGTGTGTGTGTGTGTGTGTGTGTGTGTGTGTGTGTGTGTGTGTGTGTGTGTGTGTGTGTGTGTGTGTGTGTGTGTGTGTGTGTGTGTGTGTGTGTGTGTGTGTCTGTGCTAGCAGACAGACATACACACAATAAGACGGAGGACGGGCAGTGATGGTCGCTTTTTTTTTCCATGATGAATAAAAATAATTAATAAATGTGAGAGGCCATACACTTGATTGAGGACTTTGTTGTTGTTGTTGTTGTTATTTTGAAGAATGTTTGTTGACCAGCTCTCTCTCCTAAGAGTTTCCTTCCACGCGCTAGTTGTCTCTTCTGATCAGGCAGAATTACATTAATATTTGATGTAATTGTCGTTTCTGTAAACGCTTTCTTTTCATTGCATAAAGTTGATAACTGTCATATTGTTTATGTAGAGGTTTTGGTAATAAGATTCTTAAACTGCTTCCGAAAACGATACTTTTTGTACGTCTGCTTTCTCATCAGGCAGCTACATACAACAAGAAATTCGTGAGCTTGTATTTTATTCTGTTAGTTATTGTTTGTTTGTTGAAAATCTGAAATATGCTTATTTGGTACAATGTTTACACTGTTTTTATGTTGTAAAGCATAGCTTCCCGTGACTTCATGATTTTGTCACAAAATTTGTGTTGTGTTTGTTTCACTTGC
The DNA here is from genome assembly GCA_017654935.2 of Phymorhynchus buccinoides. Taxonomy (NCBI): domain Eukaryota; kingdom Metazoa; phylum Mollusca; class Gastropoda; order Neogastropoda; family Raphitomidae; genus Phymorhynchus; species Phymorhynchus buccinoides. Next base: position 28,843,416 of record CM065710.1, read on the forward strand.
TCATTTGATTTGTTACCAAATTTTGTTGTTGAACTTTAAGTCAACATCACTCATACAGACTACTTTAATTAAATGGCCTCTCTTTCTTTGTTACAATCTCTCTCTCTCTCTCTCTCTCTCTCTCTCTCTCTCTCTCTCTCTCTCTCTCTCTCTCTCTCTCTCTCTCTCTCTGAGTCTCTCTCTGAGTCTCTCTCTGAGTCTCTCTCTCTCTCTCTCTCTCTCTCTCTCTCTCTCTCTGTCTCTCTGTGTCTCAGTCTCTCTCTCTCTGAGTCTCTCTCTCTCTCTCTCTCTCTCTCTCTCTCTCTCTCTCTCTCTCTCTCTCTCTCTCTCTCACATATTAATGTATACAGTAACACACACACACACTCACAGTGACACACACACAAATACATGCACTAACTCCAACCACACATGTACACACACATACACACAAGAATCCCCACCCACCCACTGTACCCATGTTCGAACTCCCCTGTACCCAGGTTTGAACTCCCCTGTACCCAGGTTCGAACTCCCCTGTTCCCCCAGGTTCGAACTCCCTTGTACCCAGGTTCGAACTCCCCTGTACCCAGGTTCGAACTCCCCTGTTCCCAGGTTCGAACTCCCCTGTACCCAGTTTCGAACTCCCCTGTTCCCAGGTTCGAACTCCCCTGTACCCAGGTTCGAATTCCCCTGTACCCAGGTTCGAACTCCCCTGTATCCAGGTTCGAACTCCCCTGTACCCAGGTTTGAACTCCCCTGTACCCAGGTTCGAACTCCCCTGTACCCAGGTTCGAACTCCCCTGTACCCAGGTTCGAACTCCCCTGTACCCAGGTTCGAACTCCCCTGTACCCAGGTTCGAACTCCCCTATACCCAGGTTCGAACTCCCCTGTTCCCAGGTTTGAACTCCCCTGTTCCCAGGTTCGAACTCCCCTGTACCCAGGTTCGAACTCCCCTGTACCCATGGTCGAACTCCCCTGTACCCAGGTTCGAACTCCCCTGTACCCATGGTCGAACTCCCCTGTACCCATGGTCGAACTCCCCTGTACCCATGGTCGACCTCCCCTGTACCCAGGTTCAAACTCCCCTGTACCCAGGTTCGAACTCCCCTGTACCCAGGTTCGAACTCCCCTGTACCCATGGTCGAACTCCCCTATACCCAGGTTCGAACTCCCCTGTACTCCCCTGTACCCAGGTTCGAACTCCCCTGTACCCATGGTCGAACTCCCATGTACCCAGGTCCGAACTCCCCTGTACCCAGGTTCCACTGTATTTGTTTATCATTTCCAGCGTGTCAACTGTCATTGACTGAGATGGAGCTGGAAGTGGGTCCCTCGGACGTCATCCAGGGAACGTGTCAAACCATGTGCCCCCCTGCAGAACTGCGCTTGTAAGTCACTTACATTGCTGCACGCCGTATTTTTCAGATTATAAGGCGCACCATATTTTAAAGCGCACCCCCTGAATTTGACACAAAAGTCAGATTTTGTTGTTCTCTCTCTCTCTCTCTCTCTCTCTCTCTCTCTCTCTCTCTCTCTCTCTCTCTCTCTCTCTCTCTCTCTCTCTCTCTCTCTCTCTCTCTCTCTCTCTCTCTTAGTCTCTCTAGTCTGTCTCTCTCTCTCCCTCTCTCTCTCTCTCTCTCTCTCTCTCTCTCTCTCTCTCTCTCTCTCTCTCTCTCTCTCTCTCTCTCTCTCTCTCTCTCTCTCTCTCTATCTATCTATCTATCTATCTATCTCTCCCCATTCAAGCTTGGTTTCCCTAAAATAAGATATATATAAAGTATAAACAAACCGAAAGAATGAACTTCAATATTAGTATAAGCTTCGAGCTTGTTGTTGCTCTAATTGTTGATAGTATCTATAAGTAAATAGCAACAAATAATGGTAATAAGCACAACGTTCAATTGTTTTCTTACTATTTTATTAGTCATATTATAAGAGCAATCGTTCAATTGTTGGGAGGTTTTATTTTGTGGTATTTTCGTGTTTTAGATTTATTGATGAAAAGTTTTGTGCATGCATTACTATTTAGACACTTTAGTAAAAACATTTGTTTAATTTAAAAAAAATTCTTGTTTCAGGCGAGAAAGGGAAAGTCTGCTTCATTTTTTCGAGATTTGTCCTGAGGACAGAAAAAGCAGACGCAAGTAAGTGAACACACACACACACACACACACACACACACACACACACACACACACACACAGATACACTACACTACACTACACTACACACACACACACACACACACACACACACACACACACACACACTACACACACAAGTGTAGTTGAGAGAAAAAAATCTTGCCCAAAAGCTTTTTTGATCGGCAACGGCACAATCGCGGAAGTCGAAAACCTGCGCCTCACGAGCGGCCTGACCTTTCGAAAGCATCATTTCCGTCCCACAACCGATTGCCGTAATTGTTTAACTCATTCGCATCGCAACGATTTTGAATCATTAAAAAAAATCACAAATCACTCCAGCCATACACACAAACAAAACATACATAAACAAAAGGAGAAATGAAAGAAGATTACGGGTTTTTACTTCAGGCTTATACATAGGGAAGTGGTAGATCAGACTTTTGTATATATAGACCTTATGTAGAAAAACTCTCCATGCCGATTGGTTTACCCACAACAAACCACTACAAAAGCAAAGTCAGAGGCAAAATTGTGGTATAATTTCATATTTTAACTCACAGACCTGGTGGGTCTTTAAAGGGATCTCTCTTTGTTATTCTTCTTGAACATTATTTTTGGAAAAACTGTGCATATTTTTCTTCTCCTTCGATCGCTCAGACAGTTTCCTGTTAATTATGAGGGCAGATGCGTCATGCTGCTTTTATGCGCCTAGCTAAGAAATAGTTCCAGCAAGTCCGACTTCGGCTGGAGGAAATGTTTTTGAAAGAGTTTTCGTGGAAAAAAAAGGCGGGAGAATGGACCGGTAAGGCAGAAAGATAGCCGATGACAGCAAGCAAAAGGAAAAGGCAGAGTCAAACTCAAAGAGAGCGACAGATTAGAGGAAGTTACAAGCACAGAACTTCCAGAAGGTGGGGGAACTATTTTTGCAAGACCCCCCGGTATCCCCACGGGGGCGCCTGGATATATTAAAGGGATCTGTTTTTATTATTCTTTTAAACTTTTTTGTGTGAAAAGACTGCATATAATTATGACAGGTGAAACATGTGCTACATTTAGTGACGAATTGGACGGAAACCCCCTAATAGGAATTGTTCGGAAATAATTAAGGGGAGTAATTTCATGGTGTGTGGGAGTGATCTTGCCTAATTCAATCGGTCAAACAGGGGAAGCTATTGCTACAATCAGGTAGATCCCCAGCTCTCGCCTTGTGTGTTTGAGAATACATACAGCACTTAGAACACCATGCGTCATTCTAAAATTTATGTCATTTATATCATATATGTCTACGTCTAATATCAGTTTTAATATCAGTTTGTGGCCTAAATTTTTCTTTAAAAACATGTTTGCTAAGTCGCTGGCACGCATCCTGCGGTTTCAAGCTTCGACACCATTGTTGCATTGTTGCTATGGTATTTGACCGAGTAATGGAGGTAAGCAACTCTAATATTCACGAAGTGCTCTCCCCTAGTTGTTTTTTCCGAAAAGCGTCTATTGCTTGAGGTGGGAGTTTTGAGTGTCAGAGATCCATGTACTGTATTTTTCGGACTATAAGGCGATAATTTCCCCCCCAGACAGACCCCTGAGCCTTACACTTACGTTTTTTTAATTTTTTGTCCCCAAGCCGAAGGTTCGGGGAGCTATTGTTTTTGTCTGGTCCGTCCGTCTGTCTGTCCAGTGTCCGTCCGTCCGGCGTGCCTCCGTCCATCCGGCTATTCGTCCGTTTTTCTCAAAAACTATTCAGTCTATCATCATCAAATTTGGTATATTAGTTTGCCAAGATGCAAGCTATCCACTGATGTATTTAGTTTTACATTAAGGTCAAGGTCGCGCCAGTTACGGGGTTCAAACCCCGAAACACATAATCGCTAATATCTCGCGAAGTTTTGCATGTATTTTAATGCAGGGTTTTTTCCACAACATTTCTTGATGAATGGTCTATAACACAGTTGTCATGAATTTTTCTGTGCGTGCGTGTGCGCATGATCGCGCGCGCTCAAATCACGGGTCCGAACCCCAAGGCTATATATAAAAAACTATTCAGTTACGTGCTGTTTGGATGCCTTTTTATGTAGTTACGCGCTGTTTTGATGCGTTTTTATGTATGTGTTCAGCCGACACATTCCGATTTCGGAGTACCTCAGCGATACTGCGAGGGGACTTTGCAGCTGCTCAGCGTTGCACTTGTTTTGTTTTTTATTCCGTTTTTTTTTTGCATTTTACAAATCAAATAGTCACAACACGTAACAAAACACATTAGGCCTAACGCTCGCACACATACACACACACACACACACACACACACACACACACACACACACATACACACACACATTTTGAAACGACATTTTGACGACAGGATGAAAACAAGTTTTGTTTAACTTATTCCTTTATCGTCAATAAAGATCATTTTGACTTGACTTGACTTGACATTAACCCTTTTCAACACTTATAAATGCAACTCTCAAACACACACACACACACACACGCACGCACTCACACACATATAAACATGTATACACACACACACACACACACACACACATTCTTATACCTGTGGCCATATCAACAACAATTCAAACTTTACATCACTTTCAACCAAAAAGTATAGTTGTACATTCAAATTAACGCAAAAGAGATAAATATGGATGCCATCGTGTGAAAAAAACTTCCTGTGACATTTCAAAACCAAAAATACATTTCTCAATTTCATATCTCTTTTTTAAATATGGGATAAAATGTTCACACTGTGGGTGTTTTCCTTCACATCTGCATTTATATATATAAAAAAAATTGCCAACAGCACCTTACACTTACAGTATGAGTATGAAAATACAGTAACAAAATCTGAATTTTGTGCGAAGTTTCATTGATGCTCAGAGGATCGAAAAGTGATAGGACAAACTGTCCTGAGACAAGATGAATCAATAGGACAATGTCCTGGCTCTTGCAGAAATCGATAGGACAAAGCGTGCCAGTGTTAAAAAGTTGATCAGACATCTGTCCTGACAGGGGAGAACACTATAGGACATTTTCAATTTGAACAGGTCAATGGCCTATGACCGGGGCCTCAGGACATCACTGAAGTTAGAGGGGGTGCGCCTTATAACGCCAAGTTTATGTTTTGCGTCCTCTCGGTTACAAAGAACCGTATGGGACAGCTCTTTAAATAAAGTTAATATTTATTTTAGGTAAAGTTAGAATTAAAGCGCCTTATACTAAGGGGCGCGTTTTTGTAGTCAGAAAAACGCGGTAGATGTTTGAGGGTCAGAGTTAACACTGTGTGCGTATTGGTTGCAGGCCACGGGGCGACATCCGTAGGGCGGTGAAGGCCTACTCCAGACCTGCCGCAGGTCGCCTTTTTATATTCAGAAAAATATGGTAGATGTTTTAGGGTCAGAATCAACACTGTTGTAGTGTGCGTATTGGGTGCAGGCCTTGGGCGGACATCCGGAAGGCGGTGAAGGCCTACTCCAGACCTGCCACGGGTCGCCTTTTTATATTCAGAATAATATGGTAGATGTTTGTGGGTCAGAATGAACACTGTTGTATTGGGTGCAGGCCTCGGGCGGACATCCGGAGGGCGGTGAAGGCCTACTCCAGACCTGCCGCGGGGCGCGTTAACCCTTCCCCTGCCGACGTCAGACCGGGGCCTGTGCTGCTCACCACTGTGCAGTACCTCTTTCAAAGGTATCTAGTGCTGGGGAGTACCATCTTTTTCGGACTATAAGGCGATGCCTTTTTCCAGTGACTGAGACCCCTGACTACTAAAATAGTAAGAAAATATAATACGGTACCTTTTTTTTTAGCCCCTCCCCTGACACGTTTTAACCCCTCCACTGTCACGTTTCAACCCCTCCCATGCCACGTTTTAACCCCTCCCATGCCACGTTTTAACCCCTTCCCTGCTATGTTTTAACCCTTTCCCTGCCACTTTTTAATCCCTTCCCTGCCACATTTTAACCCCTCCCCTGCTACGTTTTAACCCCTTCCCTGCCACATTTTACCCCCTCCCCTGCCACGTTTTAACCCCTTCCCTGCCGACGTCAGTCCGGGGCCTGTGCTGCTCACCACTGTGCAGTACCTGTTTGAAAGGTAGCTATGGTGCTGGGGAGTACCTTTTTATTTTAACCCCTCCTCTGCCACGTTTTAACCCCTCCCCTGCCACGTTTTAACCCCTCCCCTGCCACATTTTAACCCCTCCCCTGCCGACGTCAGACCGGGGCCTGTGCTGCTTACCTCTTAGCTATCAATCAATCAATCATTTTACTGTCCTCAATCCAAAACACAAGGAAATTTGTCTTGCCGTCAATTACATGAATGCAATAATTACAAAAAACATCCATATTAACCCCTTCCCTGCCTGGCTCCGGTCCCGTGTCTACTACATGGTGTGTGTGATGTCATTGATGATGTCATAACTTTTGATGTCATAGCCCTGGAATGATGAGTTTTTTTGGTTTAGAGAGTCAGGACAAATCTGAGAATAATGCATATCTGAGTCTTACAGTAACAGGTCTCTTTTAAATTTCATAAAAGAAAATCGATAATTTCTCTGTTTTCCTTTGGCAGTGAAGGGGTTAAAACAGGCATGGGAATTGTCCGCGGATTTCTGCGGGAAAAAAAGAAGATTTCCGCCAAAAAATACTTCAATTTTTATGATAATATTGTATTTTAACGCTGTAAAAATGAGGGGGGGGGGGGCTTTTCAGAGTTTTTTCAGAGTTTTCAGTTTTTTTGCTCTGACAATTCCCATGCCTGTTAAAAGTAGCATGTTCCTTCAGATTCAGCTGCAACCCCCCCCCCCCTCTTTTGACAGATTGTCTGTAGTGTGTTCAGCTGTATCAAGTCATTGGTATATCCCCCTGAAGTCGGAGTGTGGCTGTCCACGTGGCAGGGTAATCAAAAACGGTCACACATGTAATGCTCTCATCCCTAGCTGATGCATTTGTACCATAGTGTTCCAGTGCTTCGGCTGTCGGGGTGATCCCTGGAGTCTTTTAGCTAGGGGATGTCAACAACAACAAGTCATTGTTTGCGGTATTGTATGTTCTCATCCCTAGCTGATGCATTTGTACCATAGTGTTCAAGTGCTTCGGCTGTTGGGGTGATCCCTGGAGTCTTTTAGCTAGGGGATGTCAACAACAACAAGTCATTGTTTGCGGTATTGTATGTTCTCATCCCTAGCTGATGCATTTGTACCATAGTGTTCAAGTGCTTCGGCTGTTGGGATGATCCCTGGAGTCTTTTAGCTAGGGGACGTCAACAACAACAAGTCATTGTTTGCGGTATTGTATGTTCTCATCCCTAGCTGATGCATTTGTACCATAGTGTTCAAGTGCTTCGGCTGTTGGGATGATCCCTGGAGTCTTTTAGCCAGGGGACGTCAACAACAACAAGTCATTGTTTGCGGTATTGTATGTTCTCATCCCTAGCTGATGCATTTGTACCATAGTGTTCAAGTGCTTCGGCTGTTGGGATGATCCCTGGAGTCTTTTAGCCTAGGGGACGTCAACAACAACAAGTCATTGTTTGCGGTATTGTATGTTCTCATCCCTAGCTGATGCATTTGTACCATAGTGTTCAAGTGCTTCGGCTGTCGGGGTGATCCCTGGAGTCTTTTAGCTAGGGGATGTCAACAACAACAAGTCATTGTTTGCGGTATTGTATGTTCTCATCCCTAGCTGATGCATTTGTACCATAGTGTTCAAGTGCTTCGGCTGTCGGGGTGATCCCTGGAGTCTTTTAGCTAGGGGATGTCAACAACAACAAGTCATTGTTTGCGGTATTGTATGTTCTCATCCCTAGCTGATGCATTTGTACCATAGTGTTCAAGTGCTTCGGCTGTCGGGGTGATCCCTGGAGTCTTTTAGCTAGGGGACGTCAACAACAACAAGTCATTGTTTGCGGTATTGTATGTTCTCATCCCTAGCTGATGCATTTGTACCATAGTGTTCAAGTGCTTCGGCTGTTGGGATGATCCCTGGAGTCTTTTAGCTAGGGGACGTCAACAACAACAATTCATTGTTTGCGGTATTGTATGTTCTCATCCCTAGCTGATGCATTTGTACCATAGTGTTCAAGTGCTTCGGCTGTTGGGATGATCCCTGGAGTCTTTTAGCTAGGGTACGTCAACAACAACAAGTCATTGTTTGCGGTATTGTAATGTTCTCATCCCTAGCTGATGCATTTGTACCATAGTGTTCAAGTGCTTCGGCTGTTGGGATGATCCCTGGAGTCTTTTAGCTAGGGGACGTCAACAACAACAAGTCATTGTTTGCGGTATTGTATGTTCTCATCCCTAGCTGATGCATTTGTACCATAGTGTTCAAGTGCTTCAGCTGTTGGGATGATCCCTGGAGCCTTTTAGCCAGGGGACGTCGGCAACAACAAGTCATTGTTTGCGGTATTGTATGTTCTCATCCCTAGCTGATGCATTTGTACCATAGTGTTCAAGTGCTTCGGCTGTTGGGATGATCCCTGGAGTCTTTTAGCTAGGGGACGTCAAAAACAAAAAGTCATTGTTTGCGGTATTGTATGTTCTCATCCCTAGCTGATGCATTTGTACCATAGTGTTCAAGTGCTTCGGCTGTTGGGGTGATCCCTGGAGTCTTTTAGCCAGGGGACGTCAGCAACAACAAGTCATTGCTGTTTGCGGTACAGTGGAACCTCCCTTGTAAGACCTTCAAAAGTCATCCAAAATCAGGTCTTATAAGGGAGGGGTCAAGATTATAAGGGAGGTAATTTTAATACTTACAAAGAAGGCAATGTTTCAGAGAAGTAGGTCTTATATGGGAGGGAGTCTCAGGGCTCCCAATCGTCCTGCAAAACAAGGGGTCCCAGGGACTCCTTCACTTACAGTATAGAGGGTCCTAGAGGCGGGATAGAGGGTCCCAGTGGCATTGTGAATGCTAAAAAGAATTTTTCTAGTGCATCCCTGGGACCCCTTGCACATTCTTTTAGAGGGTCCTGTAGAATTTTAGTGCTTCATAGACCCCCAAATGGGGGACCCTGGGAGCCCTGAGTCTTATAATGGAAGGTCTTATATGGGAGGTTCCTCTGTATTGCCCGTGTTCAGCTGTATCAAGTTATTGTTTGTGGTACAGTAGAACCTCCCTTATAAGACCTCCCATTATAAGACTCCCTCCCATATAAGACCTACTTCTCCGAGACATTGCCCTTCTTTGTAAGTATTAAAATTACCTCCCTTATAAGACCTCTCCCTTATAAGACCTTCAAATATCATCCAAAATGAGGTCTTATAAGGGAGAGGTCTTATAAGGGAGGTAATTTTAATACTTACAAAGAAGGGCAATGTCTCGGAGAAGTAGGTCTTATATGGGAGGGAGTCTTATAATGGGAGGTCTTATAAGGGAGGTTCCGCTGTGTTGCCCGCTACGTTTCAGCATTGTCCCCGGCACAGAGACGGACTGGGTGCACGTGTACGACTTTGTGGTGGATCGTCTGCGCGCCGTGCGTCAGGACGCAGTGCTGCAGGACCTCCAGGGGGCGCCACTCGTCCAGATGCTGGAGCGCATTGTGCGTTTCCAGGTCTACGCCGGATACAGGTAGCGCCATTTTCCTCGTATCCGTCGAGTTTGTTCCTTTTCTTCTTCGTCGATCGCTGTGACAGTTTTTTCTTCTTCTTCTTCGTCGATCGCTGTGACAATTTCTTCTTCTTCTTCTTCGTCGATCGCTGTGACAGTTTCTTCTTCTTCTTCTTCGTCGATCGCTGTGACAGTTTCTTCTTCTTCTTCTTCTTCGTTTGATCGCTGTGACAGTTTCTTCTTCTTCTTCTTCGTCGATCGCTGTGACAATTTCTTCTTCGTCGATCGCTGTGACAGTTTCTTCTTCTTCTTCTTCGTCGATCGCTGTGACAGTTTCTTCTTCTTCTTCTTCTTCTTCTTCTTCTTCTTCTTCTTCGTCGATCTCTCAGACAGTTTCTTCTTCTTCTTCTTCGTCGATCGCTGTGACAGTTTCTTCTTCTTCTTCTTCGTCGATCGCTGTGACAGTTTCTTCTTCTTCGTCGATCGCTGTGACAATTTCTTCTTCTTCTTCTTCTTCTTCGTCGATCTCTCAGACAGTTTCTTCTTCTTCTTCTTCGTCGATCGCTGTGACAGTTTCTTCTTCTTCTTCTTCGTCGATCGCTGTGACAGTTTCTTCTTCTTCTTCTTCTTCTTCTTCGTCGATCTCTCAGACAGTTTCTTCTTCTTCTTCTTCGTCGATCGCTGTGACAGTTTCTTGTTCTTCTTCTTCGTCGATCGCTGTGACAGTTTCCTCTTCTTCTTCTTCTTCTTTGTCGATCGCTGTGACAGTTTCTTCTTCTTCTTCTTCTTCTTCTTCTTCTTCTTCTTCGTCGTAGCCACTCACACTGGGTAGGAGTCGGTCCAGTCTATGTCCTTGGTGCGTTCGGGTCAAAGTCATGGGGATCAGTGTGCTCTGGGGAGCTGTCGGTGGACGGTCGTGGTGGCGCCCTCGGAGGAGGACCTCACTCACGCTGGCTCTGCGACTAAGACATTATTGTCATCAGTAGGGGGCTTAGTAGGTGGTGTCCTGTGTATGTTAGCTCAGAACAGGCACCACTGAACTCCACCGAAGTGACTCAACAGCAGTGCAGTGTCTCCTCGCTTGGCTGTCTCCTGACGGCCTAACATAGATTCGCTTCCCTTGGACTGCTGATTTCGGATTCTGTGACCTGACCAGCCAGGGTGTGGCTGAGAGTTGGGATTCGGAATGAGCGGCAAGGGAGCAACGCCACTGTACCGCACGGCCCAGAAGATGGGACAGCAAGAAAAAAAGAAGAAAATATGAAGACAAACATTAAAGAAAAAAGAATTTCTCTGTGCATAGAAACATTCTTTCTCAATTGTTGTGGGTCTTATTGTCTCTATCTCTGTGTGTGCATGCAAAAGTGTATGTGTGTGTGTGCAGGGCTCCCAATCGTCCCGCAAAACAAGGGGTCCCAGGGACTCCTTCACTTACAGTATAGAGGGTCCTAGAGGCGAGATAGAGGGTCCCAGTGGCATTGCGAATGCTAAAAAGATTTTTTTCTAGTGCATCCCTGGGACTCCCTGCACATTCTTTTAGAGGGTCCTTTAGAATGTTAGTACTTCATAGACCCCCAAATGGGGGTCTCTGGGAGCCCTGGTGTGTGTGTGCGCCTCTGTGTGTGTGGTGTGTGTGTGTATACATGTGTGTGTGTGTGTATGTACACATTGCACACTTGTGTGTGTAGATGTGTGCATTTGTGTATAAATGCAAGTATGTATACACTCAAACACATCTACCTGTATTTTTGCTATAACTCACTTTGTCGGTCTGTCGGTCCAAAATTGTCGCACTTCAAATCGAGGCTACACTTCTGGCCGCTCTTTAAAAAGATGTATTTTAAAAGCGTACAAAATAATAAACATATGTAATACAGACACTACAACAGACACGACGAGTATGCGGTGCTTCTTTCGATGAGTATAAGTAGGATACATAGTTTTAAATGTTTTCCAAAAGATATAAAAAGTTACGAAATGGTGCAGAGATAACATTCTGGTTTACAGATTAAAATTATTGAAAATCCAGGGGAGGTAACTCATGATTGGAGTGGTAAAAATAGACCGCGTGCCACAAACTATTGTGATTTTGCGCTTGTTCAGACTACAAGGCACACACCCCAAAACATTTTTACAAAAAATTCAGATTTTGTTATTATATTTTCTTACTATATTATCAGTCAGATTATAAGGCATAGTTTGGGGGGTGGAAAAAAAAAGTACTGCCTTATACCATAAAATGCGGACTATAAGCCGCTACTTTTTTCTCAACTTTGGCCCATGCGGCTTATAGACTGGTGCAGCTTATCTGTGGATTTTTTCCCATTCTACATATCAGTATGATTAAATTTGGGCCACATTCTTCAGACTATTTTTTTTTAGCTTCTTTAGACTCAGAACTGGTTTTGGTAATCAGTAGATTCAAATCTCATGTTTAACCCTTTTCGCCGCCAGCCATTTTTCAGCCAAAAAATACCTTTAAACTTAACTTGGTAGAGAGAAACAATATCTGCAATATTGTGAATTCCTCTGTGGTGTCTACAACACTATGCTTATCCTTACCTCACAACATTAAGAAAATAGGGTCTTCGGATAACAGGCCCTGATTTGATGCCTTTTAATGACATGGGTGTTAAACCATTGTGGTGCATAAATGCGACATTGGCGGTGAAAGGGTTAAAGTGTCTGAGAACATTAAATATTTATGCTCTGATAGGAGAATTTCTACAGTGGTACCCCTCTAATAAGACCTTGAAAGTGCGGTGAAAAAAAAGTCTTATCTGAGGGGTGGTCTTATTAGAGGACCAAGCATCTTTTCCGAGTCGCCATACGCGGATTTTCCCGAATCCATTTAAAACAATTTTTATGCTGGTCGTCACCTGTGCGTGTAGACATCGTCAATCTCGGTAAAAACGAACCGTTCTCATGTCGAAATTGAAGAATTTAATCAGCCATATCACGATCTGACCACTAAATGTCACCACTTTTATGCACATGTGTCATCACTGAGCAGTTTATGATCAAAGTGTGAACTGAAACAGTCGCGATCGTGTCGATCTTTACGAACTCTGTGCACACGTAAATGCGAAGTCAACTTCCAAGTTGAAACTAGGTGATCGGTCCTACTCCATGTATGTGTGTGTATATGTGTGTTGGTTTGTGAACATACAATTTTCTCTGCGGCTTATAAACTGGAGCGGCTTATATGTGAATAAATAGCAAATATTTTGTCAACCTAACTCTTCTAGCACCATGTGTTTTTTGACGTTCTTCATTGTCTGTTGCATCTCAGCCTTCAAGAGGGAAGTAACTATTTTTTTCCAGTGCGCATGCGTTGCTTTTAACAACAAAAACCCCACTGAAGTAAGCACTAAAAATAGACAAACACATGGCAGTATTTTTTTCGAGTGCGCATGCGTTGCTTTTAGCAACAAAAAATCACTGAAGTAAGCACTAAAAATAGACAAACACATGGCAGTATTTTTTTCGAGTGTGCATGCGTTGCTTTTAACAACAAAAAATCACTGAAGTAAGCACTAAAAATAGACAAACACATGGCAGTATTTTTTTCGAGTGCGCATGCGTTGCTTTTAGCAACAAAAAACACACTGAAGTAAGCACTAAAAATAGACAAACGCATGGCAGTATTTTTTTCGAGTGCGCATGCGTTGCTTTTAACAACAAAAAACCCACTGAAGTAAGCACTAAAAATAGACAAACGCATGGCAGTATTTTTTTAGAGTGCGCATGCGTTGCTTTTAACAACAACAAAAACACTGAAGTAAGCACTAAAAATAGACAAACACATGGCAGGGTGCTTGGCAGTGAATGTCTTTGCATTTGGTGGGAGTGTAGAGATGTACTGGGCGAAGGTATTGGCCCATGGTACCAGAAGAGTTAAGGGATGCGGCTTATATACAGGTGCGTCTTATAGTCCAGGTTTTTACGGTAGTCCGAAAAATACGGTATCTACTGATAATTTTAGGTCCTAATGCGTAACTTACAGACTCTGCGAACACCCGTCCGATCAGTATGACCCGGTCCTGAACGACCAGCACCTCCTGGAGTGCCTCAAGCAGCTCCTGCGACTCTACAGCTGCAGCACAAGGTGCCAGGGACACGGGGGGCAGCAAGGGATCGAAGCGCTTTACGAAAACAGCGATACAAGCAAGGATGGAAGTTAGTAAGGACTTTACGACAATAGGAATTTTTTTTTTTTTTTAAACTTTTTGTTGTTTCTTTAAAAAAAGAATCACCACTCTCTTCCGAAAGTGGCGAATCTTTTTAAAATTTATAATTATTATTATTTTTATTTTTATTTTTATTTTTTCAATAGGAAACTTTCATAAATAGGCAAGGGACACAATTTTGCGGTGTAAGGCAAGGGACACAATTTTGCGGTGTAAGGCAAGGGACACAATTTTGCAGTGTAAAGCAAGGGACACAAGTGGTGTAAGGCAAGGGACACAGTTTTGCGGTGTAAGGCAAGGGACACAATTTTGCGGTGTAAGGCAGGGGACACAATTTTGCGGTGTAAGGCAAGGGACACAATTTTGCGGTGTAAGAGAAGGAACACAGTTTTGCGGTGTAAGGCAAGGGACACCATTTTAAGGCAAGGGACACAGTTTTGCGGTGTAAGGCAAGGGACACAATTTTGCGGTTTAAGGTAAGGGACACAATTTTGCAATGTAAGGCAAGGGACACAATTTTGCAGTGTAAGGCAAGGGACACAATTTTGCAGTGTAAGGCAAGGGACACAATTTTGTGGTGTGCGTGAGTGACCTTTCATTAACCCCTTCACTGCCAGATAATTAAAAAAAAGATAAATTATCGATTTTCTAATTACATGGGTGCTCCTGGGAAATTAAAAAAATCCTGCAAGGGGGCGGCCCCGGCAGAGCGCAGGGGCAGCGCACACACACACATTTACTGCTCTTTTTTCCACCCCTCTAGACTAGTACAAGTGCTATATTCCTTTGAACATAGCAAATGCTTATATAGGCCCTTTTTATTGTACAAGTGTGTGTGTGTGAGTAAGAAAATCATTGCTTCTTGTTCTTCTTCTTTGATCGCTCAGACAGTTTCCTGTCAATTATGAGCGCAGATGCGTCATGCTGCCTAACTAAGAAACAGTTAGGCCCAGCAAATCCGACTTCGGCTGAGGGGAAATATATTTGAAAGTGTTTTTATGAAAAAAGGCAGGAGAATGGACCGGTAAGTCAGAAAGATAGTAGATGACAGTAAGCAAAGGGAAAAGGCAGAGTCAAAGAGAGTGACAGATTAAAGGAAGTTACAAGCACAGAACTTCCAGAAGGTGGGGGAACTATTTATACAAAAGCCCCCCCCGGTATCCCCACAGGGGGCCATTCTTAAATTCGGCTCTAGGCAATTTAAAAATCCTGCAATTCAGGACATCCTGAAAGAAGGAGGAGCATCCATTGTAATTATACAAATTTAAAACAGACTTGTTAGACTGAGAAATCTGAGAAAATGTGACTGCATGGGAAAAACAGACATAATGGAATTTTGGCATAAATTGAGATTTTAATTTTTCATGGTGGAGCAAAGATTACTTGTTAATACACAGAAACCCGAATTGAGTTATCTTGTCTAGTTTTTATTTTATAATTATTTGAAGTTTGGCAATCGAAATAGATCATTTGCAGAAATCAGGCATAGAAGGTACAATTTTGCTTCTTTATTTCTTTTGACTGTGATTTAAAAAACGATCAAATAAACAAATAAATCATTCAAAATGGTCTTTCATGTTGTGGAAGCTGGTAGAATACATAGAAATAGACATGAATATGCCCTATATAGATAATTGATATTTTGGGGGTTGCTGACTATTTTTGGCTTTTGCAAAAAACATTCTGAGCGACTTGTTTTTCCCATGCACCATCACATTTAATGGTCTTGAGATATATCTTTCCTGACTGACTTGTCTAAACCCAAACCTACCTGCATTCCAGGGCTTATGACATCAAAAGTTATGACATCACCAATGACATCACACAGTGAAGGGGTTAATTGGAAGGTCAAACAAAGAAGTAACGACCACCACGCGTGTTTATGCAGTTCACAGATTTCTCCAGCGATCTTTTTTTTTTTTTTAAATAGGTGCGAAAGGAGATTTTGGTTATTTACTATCATCCACTTTTGTTTTAACTCCTTCGCATCCGCAATGATTTTGAATCATTAAAAAAACACCTCACAAATCACTCCAGCCATACACACAAACAAAACAGACATAAGCGAAAAGAGAAATGAAACAGGCATGGGAATTGTCCGCGAAATTGTTACTAAATACTTCGTTTTTGTTACCAAGTACTTCAATAGGGCGTTTGCCACGAGTGTTCGTTCACTATACTAGACTACTAATTTGCCCGAGCTCGTTCTGCCCGAGTTGCGCTGACCTCTCTAATTCAACTCTCTAAATTCAACTCAGTGAAATTCAAGGTCACCGGCGCGTGGCAAATGCTCTATTGGGGGGCTTTTTCAGGCTTTTCAGAGTTTTTTGTCTCTGACAATTCCCATGCCTGATGAAAGAAGATTACAGGCTTTTACTTCAGGTTTAGACATAGGGAAGTGGTAGATCAGACTTTTGTATATATATAGACTTTATATAGAAAAACTCCCTACTGCAATTAGTTACCCCCACTTCAAACCACTACAAACGCAAAGCAAGAGGCAAAAGTGTGGTCTAAGGGAGTGAAGCGAGTTTAGAAGTGACCAAAGTGTGGTGTGCACACTGATTTACTTCCCTTGAAACAAATTCATCAAATTGACAGCTTTATATTAATTCCGGCCATATATGGGTGGAAGGACTTGAATGAGTCATGGGTGCTACTCTTTCAGTCTTACACTGATTTCAGTATTTTTAATTTTACCAGAAACTGAACTTCAGTTTTTGTTATTCATCAAAAAAAAGAAGGAAAAAAAGAACATTTGACCACAAGCGATTTAGGGCGTTTACAAAGGCAATGTAATAATTTTACAAGGCTTATCAGACTCAAACTGTCTCTGTCTATAATTTTAACTGTCTGTCTGTCTCGTTATATCTCTCTCTCTTAAGTTGCCCCCCTGAATCGTCCGACAGGGCTCTGCCCCTATACCCTGCCGGCGCCATGTGTTCCTGGACCCCTGCCTTTCAGTTTATTTCATTTCGGGGAGTTGCACCCATGATGAGTTAACTCTCTCTACATGAGAACGAAATTTAGGGCTTTACGTCCTCTCGACCTGGTCTCTCTACATGAGAGAGCGCTACAGTGTACATGTCTCGCACAACCGTTCAACACTAGGCAGGTTTGCATCATTACATAAAGGCTATTTTTAAAAGATGCTGAACGGTACAGTTTTGAAAATGTGTGGCATCATTTATATTAATATTATATATTTATATTAATTATAATAATAAAAGCTGACATTTGTTAAAGCTCCAAAGTAAAAATGTCATTACCAGCCGATTAATGACGTTTTGCAAAAAAGCGTGACAAAGAGAGGGGTAGTGACTCGTTTTCATTCATTGCCATCCTAAAAATAGACTAGAAATCATTTGATTGTTGTTTTATTGGTTGAAAATCAGGTAAGGGATTGTAGAGGAATACTTTTATACCAGTTTAGTTTGCATGGGTTCGCCGAGTCGTGAAGTGTGAATGTTTAAACACTATGTATGCAATTGGCCACTGCAACGACCACCTTTTGCAAGAGTGAACGCCCTTGGTAGATGCTTGAGTGATGACCAAACAAGGCCGTAACTCTCGCCAATAACCCTATTTGAGGCCACTAAATGGCTGCCTTTTGCAAGAGTGAATGCCCTTTTGGATACTGACCAACAAGGGCTTAACTCTCGCTGTCAAGGGGGTTAATAACCGTAGTTGCATTGGCCAATAGCGTACTCTCGTGTTGAACGGTTGTGAAGGGAAGCAATTGGCCAGTGTTGAATGAGTTAACCCCCCGTGGGGATACCGGGGGGTCTTTTGTATAAATAGTTCCCCCACCTTCTGGAAGTTATGTGCTTGTAGCTTCCTCTAGTCTGTCACTCTCTTTGACTCTGCCTTTTCCCTTTGCTTACTGCCATCTACTATCTTTCTGCCTTTCCGGTCCATTTTCATGCCCTTTTTTCAAGAAACACTTTCAAAAACATTTCCTCCAAGCCGAAGTCGGACATGCTGGGCCTAATTATTTCTTACTTAGGCGCATAACGGCAGCATGACGCATCTGCACACATAATTGACAGGCAACTGTCTGAGCGATAGAAGAAGAAGAATGAGTTAGAAGGCTTGAATTTGTTGATTTTCTGGTCTCGCGACCTATCCTTTATCCTATCATAGTTTGTCTTGTGTTTGTTACATAGAGGACAATTCTGTTTTGTGGTAAAAAAAAACATTCCATTTTTCCAGAAAATCGTCTTCTGTGCAGGATCAGAAGAAGGGGGACGAAACGGGAAGAAAGAGACTGAAGGAGGCGACGATGCAGAAAGACAAAGATGTAGCGGGGGGGAGGAAGAAACTGTGGGACGTCATGCTAGCAGTGACAGTGCGGAGAAGAAGAAGCAGGGGCGTGCGGTAGAGGAGGGGATTGAAGCGCTTTATAACAACAACAGCGGTGGAACGAAGCGTGGCGGGCTCTACAGAGGGGAGGTTGAAGCGGGTTGCGGCGCGGCGGAGCAGAATCACAGGGAGGAGTTTGAAGCGTTGTACCTTCTGCACAATTTGGGCAGCTCGGAGGGTCTGCGGCACGGGCTTTCTTTGCCTCCCTCTGTCAGGTCGGTGGAGCAGTCGCACTGTAAATAAATTGTGTCTCCGTCTGTCTGTCTCTCTCTCTCTCTCTCTCTCTCTGTCTCTCTCAGTTACATGCATACACACACACTGACACGCACATGCACACATGTTAGCACCACAGACACACATTTGCTCCGTCACTGACATGTACGTACACAAACACATTATTTTATTTTGTTCTTGTCAAAGCTATGTATATTAATGTTTTCGTTGATCCATAGTATGTTTTGATTATTTTTGTTTTTTGTTTAATTTTTTTCGACCAATATTAAAAGCAGTGTTGTAATTTATTTTTTTTAATTTATTTTTTTTAAACAGAAAAAGCCCCCTAGTACAACAGGCACTTGGGATGAACCTGGCATTCCTTCAGGGGAACTACGTGCGCTTCTTTCGTCAAGCTCTTCGTCTCTCCTCCCCTCTCTGCCTCTGTGCCGTACATCGACATTTCCATCACATACGTGTGTAAGTTTTTATGCAAATGGTAGCGTTAAGGTGGCGCACTACCTTATCGTAGGGCACTGTTTGTTATTTTTGTTTCTCAGGAACTAATTAAGATATCTACTTGAAATGTTGCACACTGATACAGAACATGACCCTGACCATACATGCCAAATGTGAAGACTCTGTGAAGGCACTATGAAAGTATGGAGTCCACCCAAATAAAATTTGCACGAAAAAGTACCCCCTCACCTGCTCTCAATTCAAGTACTGCATGTTGATGCTGATCATTTGTCCACTTTCCTAAGACATCAATGGTGCTAAAATTAGCATGCCTGAGCTCTGTTAACTTGTGTTCTTTGTCTAAAGCGAGATCCTATGAATTTTTTACTATTGTTTGACAAGACAAAGCACGCAAGTTAACAGCTGAGTCATGTTAATTTTAGCACCACTGCACTCATTGATGTCTTAGGAAAGTGGACAAATGATCAGCAGGTGATGGTTGGGGTGGGGTGGGGTGGGTGGGGGTGTTTGAAGAGAGGTGGGTGTTAGTGTGTTGTGTTATGATTGTATGCAATGCATTCTGAATCTCTAATGTATTCATTTTCATAGAGATGTATGGTGAGGATACGTGAACCAGTCTGTTAGAAATGTTTGTACGAATGGTGAGTGAAAAAGCGCATTGAGTTGCTTAGCAAGATTATGCGCTATATAAACATTATTAATTATTATTATTATGGATTTTTTTAACGTTCTTGGTTGTCCGTTGCATCCAGATGATGATGATGATGATGATTATTTTTGCCATTAACAGCCATGCGCTTCGTGTGATGATCGTTGCCTACAACAGTGAGGCAAGTCAGTTTCCCATAGCCACACTTGAGCAGAGCGCTAGTTTTACTCCTACACACACACACAGAGCGCTACGTTGAAGGAAATGCTATACCTTTTATCTTTACAGGGCTGGGCAGTGGTTCCGTGCGTGGCTTTGGTGGGCGAGGTGTTTGAAGATGATGGTGATGATGATGTTTGTCGTTGCAATTGTTATGTGACAATCGGAATGTGTCGGCTGTATGCAGCGGGGAGACCAGTGAAAACTGAAAACCGGACAAACGGACCTTACCAATTATGGCCATATGGCCTAGAAGCGCAGAAGAAGAAGAAGTCATGTGTTGAGCATGATGATGATGATGTTTCTCATTACAGACAATCTTTGCGTGATGATGATCATGATAATGAAGAAGATGATGGTGATGATGATGTTTGTCATTACAATCATTATGTTATGATCATGATGGTGATGAAGAAGATGATGGTGATGATGTTTGTCATTACAGCCAAGCGCTACGTGATGATGACGGTGATGAAGAAGATGATGGTGATGATGATGAAGACGATGATCATTTTTTTCATTACAGCCAAGCGCTACGAGTGATGAGCGTCGCCTACAGCAGCAAGGCGTGTCAGTTTCCCATAGCCTCACTGAGCAGAGCGCTTCACACGCAGAGCGCCACGCTGAGGGAAATGCTCCACGACTGCGCTCTGCTGTCTGACGACCAAAAGACATCGGCGCAACACGTCAACTTTCTCAGGTCAAAGTTCAACATGCCTAGCAAGGTGACACTTTAAAAAAAAAAAGTTATTTCTATACTGTCTTGTGTATTTTATTAAACCAAATTTGTTGGTATTTTCTAGTCACAGAAACTCATCTCTATCAAATTTGGGTTGCTCCCACCAGGAGAGCGCATCACTCTAAGTACAGCGCCACATTGTTTTTGCTGCTATGTGAGTTTGTGTCATCCATCCCACTGGCACAACATGACCTACTCCTACCGAATAGTGGAACGGGCTTTAACGTGTGCGCAAGATCTTGTGCCTGCATTCGCACACGGGGACCTCGGTTTAAGGTCTCATCCAGGAAGGACCAGGCAATAGGAGTAAAGTATCTTTCCCAAGGACACAACACCGTGAATCGGAGCTGGGTTTGAACCAGCGCACTCTCGCAAACCCGCTGGATTACGAGCGGCGACTTCAGAGTTTGCTGTTATGTGTTCTTATGTATAGTACAGTGGAACCTCCCTTATAAGACCTTCAAAAATCATCCAAAATGAGGTCTTATAAGGTAGGGGTCTTATAAGGGAGGTAATTGTAATACTTACAAAGAAGGGCAATGTCTCAGCGAAGTAGGTCTTATGTGGGAGGGAGTCTTATAATGGGAGGTCTTATAAGGGAGGTTCCACTGTATTTTTTAGTCACAAAAACTCATCTCTATAAAATTTGGGTTGCTCCCACCAGGAGAGCGTGTCGCTCAAAGTACAGAGCCACCCACTTTTTTGCATACTACGTGAGTTTGTGTCATCCATACCACAGCACAACACGCCCTACTCCGACCGAATAGTGGAATGGGCTTTAACGTGTGCGCAAGATCTTGTGCCTGCATTCGCACACGGGGACTTCGGTTTAAGGTCTCATCCAGGAAGGACCAGGCAATAGGAGTAAAGTATCTTTCCCAAGGACACAACACCGTGATCGGAGCTGGGTTTGAACCAGCGCACTCTCGCAAACCCGCTGGATTACGAGCGGCGACTTCAGAGTTTGTTGTTATATGATTACGATATTAGGCCGGCTTCAAGTTAGACACGTAAGTTCCGTACGGAAAACCCTAAATAAGTGGAAGAAAGAAGGATGAAAGTTTACGCATATAGGGGAAATTCGGACACGTGCACAAATCTTTTCCCTTCTTTGTTTCACTTATTTATGGATTGCGCACGGGTTTCCGCATGGAATATCCGCTTATGTGTGTGTACACGGCCTCATGGTCAGCAACCAAAACAAATCTGCATTTCCGCTGAAAGAGTGCGAAAAAAAGAAGAAAAAGAACTCAAATTGAAGGTGTAGCGTTTTAACCGTACTCAGCACTGTCGTTAGCTATCAAAGCTAGTGATGTTCCTTGAATCGTACTGTACTTCCGGTGGGTTTGCTTCCGGTTTACAGCCCCATATCGCCAATTCAGAATTGAAGATGCCGAGAAAAAACACAAACACATGCACATGATTATCTGCCCCCACCCCCACCCCCCGCCTCCTGCGCTCATAAAAATTTCAACAGGTGTTGGGCTTGGACGGGAAGTTGCAGCATGTGTGTGTAAGCGCGCTGCCCCCCCCCCCCCCCCCCAATCCCCCCACCCCCTCCCCTGTTATCAAAAGTTTCGACAGTAGCCGAAAATCCAGGCAGAAGGATTGATTTCTCGGCAGGCAAACATCCTTTTTCTTTTTTAACATATTCATCTCGATCGGGAAATTACTGAGAGATGCCTGGCAGAGTGGTTAAGACGTTCGCCTGCCAAATGTAATATGTGACTGCAGCGTGAGTGACCCGGGTTCGAATCCCGGCCTCGATGGTGATGAGATTAGCATCCAATCGGTCAGAGACCCTTATGAACGGTGTTCCTCAAACCCCGGCCTCCTCGCCCTTTCTTTCTAGTTTGACAGGAAAATCGAACTGAACGTCGAGTCCTTCGGATGGGGACTTAAAGCTAGTCTGACCTGTGCGCTTTACGCACGTAAAAATCCCACAGCAGTTGAAATTCGGTAAGAGCAGGGAGAAATCCCGCTGCCTGGTATGGCCAAATTGATAGCTAGGTTTTCCAAGTGTACCCACACCCCCTCCTCACCCTTAATGGGTATGCGCTGCACTTGCGGTGACGCGCTCTCCAGGAGAGAGCAGCCCGAATCTCACAGAGATAATTCTCTGTGACTAGAACATACCAAATACCATAATGCCAAATAAACAGGTCTGCTTTACTGTGTGTGTTGCAGGTGCACCGATACAAAGACCCTGAGGTGACAGCGAGGCTGGAGGAGGTGCACCTGCCGTCTTTACTGCTGGGAAACATGAATGCTTAGCTCACTGTGAACCCGAGTTCGAACCTGGGTCCAGCGGAGTTTTCCTCTCACACTGCACTAGGCCTTACGGTCTGAACATGGAGTCTTTCGGATGAGACGATAAACCGAGGTCCCGTGTGCCCATGCATTTAGCTCACTGTGAGACCCGAGTTCAAACCTGGGTACAGCAGAGTTTTCCTCTCACTCTGAAACTAGGCCTAAGGCCATGTACACACATAAGCAGATATTCCATGCGGAAACCCGTGCACAATCCATAAATAAGTCAAACAAAGAAGGGAAAAGATTTGCGCATGTGTCCGAATTTCCCCTATGTGCGTAAACTTTTATCCTTCTTTCTTCCACTTATTTAAGATTTTCTGTACGGAACTTAACGTGTTTAATGTGAACTCGGCCTTATGGTCTGAACGTGGAGTCTTTCGGATGAGACCAAGGTCCCGTGTGCCCATGCATTTAGCACACGTTAAACCCAGTGGCAACGAAGAAGTTGTCATTAGGTCAAAATTGACCACCCTTTCCTTCCTCATCAGTCACACAAAAATCGTATGCAAAAAAAAAAGTGCGGCGCGCCTCTGGCTGCGACGTGCTTTCCAGGTGGGAGCAACCCAAATTTCACAGAGATGCCTCCGTGACTGTAAAGAACCAAATACTGAATACCACTCAGCACTGGCTGGTTGCGTCCCCTTACAGCCGTTAGGTTCGAAAACACATCACCACAACTGTCCAACAGATGCCATAGCCCTTCATTGGATGTAAAAAGCATCATTGTAGAGCTTAAAATGCCATAATTCTACTAGTTTTCGCGAAGAAAAGTCCAAACACAACAACTGGAAGTCGCAAAAACGGAAGTTCGATTATTTTAGAAGGGAGCCAACTCTCGTTTATGACAGCAGTAATGGCAGTCGGTAAGTGTTTACAAGACATGTACGGGCTTCAAACTTCGACTTTCTTTTGCAAGGTGTGTATCGCCTTAAAAACGAGGGCGCCCTTTACTTTAATTTTTCAGATTTTTCTTGAAAATTGCCCTTTTTACCAAAAGCGGTGCCTAATGATCCGAAAAATATGGTATGTAAAGTTAGGGACCAACATTTTCAGAGAAGATTACCAACACCTTGAACTAAACGATGGTAAAATATCAGATTCCATACTTCCGTCGTTTGTTTCCCATTGACGAAAACAGCTTACACATAGAGAGAAGGACATTTTCACATTCTTATCTTTGAACCCCACCCCCACCCCCTTCCCTCCCTCACAGCCAAAACTGAAAGCAAAGTCTGCAATGATTGGTTGATTTCAAGAAGAAAGGTCAAAGCAAACTAAAAATAGATTACGACGTGGCTCTTGAAAGCCGGTTGCATGCAGGAAATCGAAACCTCTTAAAAACTCTGATGAGCTGAATCCGGCTGAGAGAACTTGCAAAATGTGACGTAAAAATATAAATGACATCAATTTGTAGAATGACACACAGTGACGTAAGTCTACTCAAACACACGAGGCGGGAGTTGGGGATCTACCTGAAGGTAGAGTAACTTCCCCTGTTTGAGCGATTGAACTAGGCTAGATCACTCCCACACACCGTGAAATTACTTCCCTTGATTATTTCCGAACAATTCTTTTTAGGAAAATATCAACATCTTTCAACCGTTCTTTCCACACTATACAACCACTCACTCGCATTCATTTTTTTCACACTCGTAATCATGTTCGTAATGTTTATAGTGTTTAACTCTACTACAGTGGAACCTCCCTTATAAGACCTCCCATTATAAGACTCCCTCCCACATAAGACCTACTTCTCTGAGACATTGCCCTTCTTTGTAAGTATTAATGTATTGGTGCATTCCTTCCTGTTACTTGATTACATTTTCATTAGTTTCTGCGAGGGTGAGGTGTTATCAGAGAGTGACAGTGCTGGTGAACGAGGGTGGATGTCTTTGTGAGTGAGAATCATGTTATTTTTGTTACTTTATTTCTTTGCATTGGAATGTTAGTAGTATGACTATCTTGTTGATTTTAATGCATGTTTTTTTCATCTTTCATTGTTGCTTTTGTAAAGCGCATCGAGCATACTAGTGTATGGATTTTAGCGCTACAGTGGAATCCGCTTAATCGGCCACTTTTGGGACCAGGAAAAATATGGCCGATAAAGCGAATCGGCCGATAAAACGAACATCAAGATACTGTATGACGCAATTATGCAAGTCAAAAGCAATGACGTCAAAATTAAATGTTGCAGTTCAAATTCAAATTCTTTCCCTTTTTGTGATGTGTGTGTGTGTGTGTTTATTAATCCTACAACTTGACAGAAGCACGAGTAAAAGACAATGATTTTGTTTTCTTGAGTGATTTTAACGCCATGCAGGGTCTTTCAATTGACAACAGCTCACCTTCCAACTTCACACTCAACCATGTAAACGTCAGTTTGTCTGCCTCTGTTGTTCTCCCTCTTAAAAAGGGGTAAAGAGGAAAAATTAGAGAGAAAAAGTGGCCAATAAAGCGAAATTGAAGATTTCAGCTTTGGCCGTAAAATCGAACAAAATAACATGCTTAAGAAGAAAAAATTCCGTTCCAGAGGAAATTGGCCGATTAAGCGGCTTTGGACGATTATCCGATGGCCAATTAAACGAATTCCACTGTATATTAAATAAAATTCTTATAAGAGCTCATTTTGGATGATTTTTGAAGGTCTTATAAGGGAATGTTCCTCTGTAAGTTGGTGCACACAACACAAATCTTGTTCTTACCTTTCCTTTATGTTCTCCCACGTGCATTTATGATGTCTGCAGATTATTTTGGTACACCCTTTCCTCTAACCCTCTTGCATTTGCATTTGTTACAGGAAACCCCCCCAACTTTTTCTAGTGTTCAGATTCTTTCACACATCATTTTCGAGAAAATCTGTCTTTTGAAGCACACAGAGCGCCATACGGTTTACTATCACATCATGTTGCAAGCGAGTATGGAAGGCGAGACGGCTCATTCATTCGACCAAAACTGTCGACCAAAATGATCGACCATTTTCCAAATTGGTCGACGGATTTCTGGTCGACAAATTCCGATTTTTACCGGAGAGTGGTTGAACAAAAACTGGAATCGGGCACAAGAACAGTGCCAGAATCCAGTCTGTGGCGGGAAGTTTTCAAAGATGGATGCTGAGGGCCTTCTAACAAGTTTTTTCTCAACCACTCATTAAAACTCAGAAAGACGCGATGAATAATTCATGGCGTGATTTTGATGCATCAGTTTTTCTCGTGCACAGTTTTGGTCGACCAGTTTCGAAAACGTGGCATTTTGATGGACCATTCCGAAATTGGTCGATAGTTTTCGTCGAGAACGAGGCATTTTGGTCGACCGTTTCGAAAACGAGGCATTTTGATCCACAAATTTGGAAAATGGTTGATAATTTTGGTCGACGGTTTTGGTCGAATGAATGAGCCGTCTCGCCTTCCATAAGCGAGAAGCTTTTTCCCAGTGTGTGTACAACAGGCCAGGACTTAAAGACCCTCCATGTCACATGTCACATTCCCTCTGATGCTTGGAAGATTTCTTCAGATTTCTTACCAGCTATAAGAGGGAAAACACATGAAAACCATGACTTTAACACGTGACGTGGTGGGTCTTTAAATGCGTGATGGAAATGCCATCAGAGGGGGTCTTAGAGTTGAGGGGGGGAAGCTACGGGCGACTTGAATACACAGAGGCAACTTCCGGCTGGTCGGGTTTGGCCGAAATAAATTTATATCCAAGAGGGCTAGACAACAGATTTGCACTATTGTGGCAATGTTACCAGTGCGTGGATGCAACTTTTTCCTGGTATACAAGGATTTCCTGTTTTTGAATTTGACCAGACAAGGAATTTCCTGTTTTTAGAACTTGTCAAAACAAGGTCTTTGTGTGTCTACTGTATTTTTCAGACACTTTAAAATAAGCATTTGTATAAATTGTGGGAAAAGCAAACTGAAATACTTTCATAAATCAGTTGGTCCAGCCTGGATACTACAAAAAGCCTATGGCCAACTGTAATATATTGTCAATACATGTACCACCAGACATTTTTTGTGTGTAGTTGCACCAATGGATGCAAGTGATTATATGTGCCATATTTTATGAGTGAGTGGGTGTTGGGTGTGGGTGCATGTGTGGGTGTTGGGGGGGTATGGTGGCAATATTACAACTACAAGTGTGAATATTTTGTACCAAATGATTGTGTACATGGGCATGTTTTGCTTGCTATATAAAAGTGTGAATATTTTGTACCAAATGATTGTGAACATGGGCATGTTTTGCTTGCTATGTAAAAGTGAATATTTTGTACCAAATTATTGTGTACATGGGCATGTTTTGCTTGCTATATAAAAGTGAATATTTTGTACCAAATGATTGTGTACATGGGCATGTTTTGCTTGCTATATAAAAGTGAATATTTTGTACCAAATGATTGTGTACATGGGCATGTTTTGCTTGCTATATAAAAGTGTGAATATTTTGTACCAAATGATTGTGTACATGGGCATGTTTTGCTTGCTATATAAAAGTGTGAATATTTTGTACCAAATGATTGTGTACATGGGCATGTTTTGCTTGCTATATAAAAGTGTGAATATTTTGTACCAAATGATTGTGTACATGGGCATGTTTTGCTTGCTATATAAAAGTGAATATTTTGTACCAAATGATTGTGAACATGGGCATGTTTTGCTTGCTATGTAAAAGTGAATATTTTGTACCAAATTATTGTGTACATGGGCATGTTTTGCTTGCTATGTAAAAGTGAATATTTTGTACCAAATTATTGTGTACATGGGCATGTTTTGCTTGCTAAAGTGTGAACATTTGTACATAATGTCTTGTGTATGTGTGTTGTGATGTTTAAAACATTGCAAATTTTATGGTACATGTCACATATCAATTACAAATTAATTGTCTGCGACGAATGTGCTTCAGTTGCAATATTCCAAGCATAAATGATTGTAAAATGACCATGCATGAATGAGGTTTTGTTGCAAAAATACAACAATAAATGCATAGATGATGATAGATCTACAAGAGAGGATGTGCACAAATGCTGCTTTAGTTGCAACATTACTTGCATGAACATTACAGTAGCATGGTTTTACACTGATTTCAGTATTTTTAATTTTTACCAGAAACTGAACTTCAGGTGTGTTTTTTAATTCATCAACAAAACCAAAAAAACATAAAAATGACCACAAGCGATTTGGTGGCGTTTTGAACTTGGTTGTTCAATCTTGGAAGTGTACAAAGGACAATGTAATCATTTTACAAGGCTTATCGCACTCAAACTGTCTCTGTCTACCATTTTAACAGTCTGTCTGGCGCATTATCTCTCTCTCTTAAGTTGCCCCTCTGAATTGTCCGACGGGGCTCTGCCCATGTACCCTGCCGGGGCCATGGGTCCTTGGACCCCTGCCTTTCAGGTTTTTTTCATTTTGGGGAGTTGCATCCGTGCAGTAGTTTTCGGACTAATAAGACCCCCCCCCCCCAATTTTATACAATATTTGATTTTGTTGCTATACTTTCTTACTATTTCATCAGTCATATTATAAGGCGCAGGGTCTCTGTCGGGGGGTGGGGGAGTATCACCTTATAGTCCAAAAAATGTGGTATATTGTTTGTCAGAGTATCTTCCTCTTCTGCGTTCCCAGGCCATATGGCCATAATGGGTGAGGTACGTATGTGTCTGATTTTCAGTTTTCACTGGTCTCCCCACTGCGTACAGTCGACACCTTCCGAT
Organism: Phymorhynchus buccinoides; assembly: GCA_017654935.2. Lineage (NCBI taxonomy): Eukaryota > Metazoa > Mollusca > Gastropoda > Neogastropoda > Raphitomidae > Phymorhynchus > Phymorhynchus buccinoides. Next base: position 28,871,965 of record CM065710.1, read on the forward strand.
TTTGGAGGAGCTCTAAGATTGGAAGATGTTTTTTTGAAAAAAGGCAGGAGAATGGGCCAATAAGTCAGAAAGATAGATGATAGAAAGCAAAGGGAAAAGGCAGAGTCAAAGAGAGTGACAGATTAGAGGAAGTTACAAGCACAGAACTTCCAGAAGGTGGGGGAACTATTTTTACGAAAGACCCCCCTGTATCCCCACGGGGAGATACTCATTGAGTAGGGAGCGCAACTCTGTCAGTGTCTGGACGACGCCTCGCAACTTCGTGTACAGTGGAACCTCCCTTATAAGACCTTCAAAAAACATCCAAAATGAGGTCTTATAAGGGAGGTAATTTTAATTCTTACAAAGAAGGGCAATGTCTCAGAGAAGCAGGTCTCATGTGGGAGGGAGTCTTTTAAGGGAGGTTCCACTGTATTCTTTTTAATCTGCTGCACATGCTGGAAAAGAAAATCTTCCATTTTAAAATTGTCTTTTAATGGACAATAAAGTTTTTTTTAATTGAATTGAATGGAGGGGGTGGGGTTGTCCAGCTCCCCGTATGGAGGCACGAGGCATCCACCCACTGCCCCATGTCAGAGTATAAGGCGCAGGGGTCTGAGTCTAGGGAAGAAAAGTATCGCTTTTATAGTCGGTAAGATACGGTACATGTTACAAGATGATGTTTGGGCATGGATGGAATACGTTTTGTATGCAATATTAACCTCTTCACTGCCCTGTCCCGGATACTTCCGTCAACTTCCGGTAACCTATAAACTGTCCCATCACGGAAATATCCTTCAGGGTTATTCTAAGAGTTTCCCTTTTTCTATACATATGCTTTTCGCAGCATGTGAGAGTGTTCTCAAATGATAGTATATTCAATTTCTTTAAAATAAACAAAAAGTACAATGGAATCTCCCTTACAAGACCTTCAAAAAATCATCCAAATGAGGTCTTATAGGCCTCTGCAACTAGGGTTATTAACGCCCTTGACAGTGAGAGTGATGCTCTTGATGGTCAGTACTGACAAGGGCATTCACTTGCGAAAGGCAGCCATTTAGTGGCATCAAATAGGGTTATTGGCAAGAGTTATCACCCTGTTTGGTCAGTACTGAACCGTCTTCCCCCACCCACCAAGGGCATTCACTCTTGCAAAAGGTGTTCGTTGCAGACCCCAATAAGGGAGGGGTCTTATAAGAGAGGTAATTTTAATACTTTAAAATAAGGGCTATGTCTCAGAGAAATAGGTCTTATATGGGAGGGAGTCTTATAATGGGAGGTCTTATAAGGGAGGTTCCACTGTATAGGTTATATGCACTTATTTAGAAATGTTTGCGATAACTCCGCAACCTAAAATGGCTTGGCAAATAGTTGCCTCAGAACCGGAAATGGCCTTGGCAGTGAAGGGGTTATATCATAATATGCTTGAATGTGTGTACAAAATGATCTGTGTGTGAATGAGTTTTCTTTTGCATTTGTACAAGCGGAAAAAGTATGTGTACAAAGTTAAAGGGGCACCCTGACGGATGAGTTTTTGTAAGAAACACGTAGAGATCGCCAGGAAAACACCCTTTATAGAGATTGCAACACTCGCTTTGCTCTGGTTTCTTAAAGAAACAAACCGTCGAATCGGTGATTCCTCCTTGGCGGCGGTGCTGGAAGTCAAATTCTTTCACCCAAAGAGAACGTGTTTGCCAGCAAATTGTTTGCACAAACTTTTCGCAATACAAGCCTTTTTATTTTTTATTTTATTTATTTTATACAGTTTATCTAAAGGAGTTTCGCTCACAACAAAGGAAATAGCTCCTTTTTTTTTTTACTCCACTACAAAAAAAGAAAACGCTTCAACCACAATGAGTGACCTCCACCCACCCCATCCAAAATGGGTACTCTCTCCGGCATCTCCGCCAAGGAGAAATCGCAGTTTTGACGGTTTGATTTATAGGAAACCAGAGTGTTCCTATCCTTGAAAAGGCTGTCTTTCTGATGATCTCCATGTGTTTCTTGCAAAAAACTCATCCGTCAGGGTCCACCTTTAAGGAATGAGTGGGGGGAAAAGTTGTCAAAATTAAAATTTAAAAAAAGTGTTTGATCTGACATCTATCTGATGTGGTTGTTCTAAGTTTATGTTGAAGTTTATGTGAGAAAGGGGGTGGTGGTGATGATGATCGTTAAGAAACACACACACACATGCATGCGTGCGCTGCACACGCATACACACGCACACAACATGCCTACTTTATTGTTCATCTATGAAATAGAAACACCCGGAGGTGCTAATGGGACCCAGAGAAACCAAACGAAACAAAAAATAATAAAACTGTTTTAACAACCTGGTTGAAACCCCCTTTCCCAATTGCATAATCCGCCCCTTCAAACCCACACAAGCGCGCACATAAACAAAAAGCATACACACATGTACATGAAAATAGCAGCATCTAGCCTAGGCCATTTGCACACATTCCATCGTACAATCACGCACGCACAAACGTACATGGTGCACATGTGTAGAGTGTAGGTGTAGAGTGGCACAGTGGTATCGCGTTCGCTTCGTGTCAAGTAAACCCGAGTTCGAACCTGGGTACAGGGGATTTTTTCCTCTCATTCTGCACTAGGCCTTAACGGTCTGAACGTGGAGTTTTTCGGATGAGACGATAAACCGAGGTCCCGTGTGCCCATGCACTTAGCATACGTTAAACCCAGTGGCAACGAAAAAGTTGTCATTTGGTCAAAATTTACCCCCCCCCCCTCCCCCTCCCTCATCAGTGATAAAAAAATGCAAAAAAAAACAAAAATTGGGTGGCGCGTCTCTGGCTGCGACGCGCTCTCCAGGTGGGAGCAACCCGAATTTCACAGAGACGCCTCTGTGACTATAAAGTACCTAATACCTAATACCACATAGAAAATCTGTTAGCTTGCACAGCATATGAGATGTGCATATGTGCACAAACTCGCGTGCATTTGCACACGCATTTAGACCTAGGGCTTACACGCATGGTCCCTATATGCACATTCTCTCTCTTGATCTCGATTTCTCTCTCTCTCTCTCTCTTGATCTCCATCTCTCTCTTTGTTTAAAACCCTTTCATCGCCACTGTCGCCTCTTGGCACCACAATGATTTAACACCCATGAGGCATCAAATGAGGGTCTGTTATCCAGTGAACTTATGTTCTTAATTTTGGGAGGCAAGAATAGGCCCTATTCTATGCATGTCACAAAGGAATCCCCAATATTGCAGGCGAAATCTTTTCTCTACCCAGGTAAGTTCAATGGAAAGTTTTGTCTAAAAAATGGCTGGCATTGAAAGGGTTGAACTTACTATGCAACCATCTGAAAACAAGTCTGTGGTTTGGGGTTTGGCTGTGCTTTTAGACAAAACATTCAAGGTTTGTTATTTGAATATGCTTGTATGAAATTGTGTATATGTCCATGTGCTAAACAGCTTTGTTGAACTTGTTTGTGCGCATCCACGCAGTGTGAAATCATATTTGTCCTAAAATATTCTGTAATCACTCCAAATGAAAACAATTGTTCAGTGTTCAGTGCTCTCTCTCTTTCTCTCACTCTTTCTCTCTCTCTCTCTCTCTCTCTCTCTCTCTCTCTCTCTCTCTCTCTCTCTCTCTCTCTCTCTCTCTCTCTCTCTTTCTCTCTCTCTCTCCAATTTTCTTACCCTGGTTTTCGCCTTTAGAACCTTCGATGTATGTGGGGGAGGCTCTCTACTTGATTACTTTAAGATCGGAATACACGTTAGCATTTTTCACTCTTCCCCCATGGCAGCACAGCGATACACTTTTCATAAAAATCACTTGCATAATGCATATCACTGTGTTGTCATGGGGAAACAGTGAAAAATGTTAACTTGTATTGAGACCATTATTTAGCATCTTTCAGTCACACAAAAATAAAAATCCTTCCATTTTTCAATTCTTCCCTTTGATCTTGATCTTGATGAGGTTCGTCGCCGGGCAGGATCCAATTCTGGATATAAACGCCAACGTGGGGAAAAACTGGGGAGAGCACCTAAACCTATTGATCCCTAACTAAAAAAAAAAAATTTAATATTAAAAAAAAACAAAGGGGGGGAGGGGGGTTATGATCGCGGGCAGGCTACAACGTTTCACTTTTCATCCAGCTGAAAAATAATTTTGTGTTCTGTTCTTTTTTTCCCTTCAGTCCTTTCTTTAGGCTACTTTCTTTTGTTTGTGTGTGTGGGTGTGGGGGGGGGGGGGGGGGGGGGGGGGGAGGGGGCCCGCAAATGCCGGCCATGGCCGGACCGCTTGCTACGTCCTTGAAGGATGACTACCGTGCGGAAATACCATGCGCACTCCGTAAATAGTGGAAAAACGAAAGATACAAATTTAAGGGGAATTCGAACACGTGCGCAAATCCTTTAGTAGTAGTAGTAGTAGTAGTAGTAGTAGTAGAGGGACTGGCTTCTGCCTAAGCCTCATGGCTTATAATATGTCCCATCCTTTCCCTTCTTTCTTTGACTTATTTGCGGATTATCCGCATATGTGTGTACACGGTCTTAGTCTGAAAAGAACGTGTATTTTAGTAAGAGTTTTGTTTCGTTTGTTTGTGTTTGGGGGGGGGGGGGGGGGGGGGGGGGGGGGGGGGGGGGGGGGGGGGGGGGCTTTTTTTCTTTTCTTTTCCAGACAGTTTTTAGTAGACTGCGGGGTGTATACAGCGGTGGACTGGGACCATCATAAAAAATAAAAGTCCGTCGAACGTGACTTCCGTTATACCCTCGTCTGCCATTTATCCAACAACATGGTGTTCGGACAAGTAGCCCGTTTGTCGAGAAACTTCAGCACTTCTGCTGTCGTCAGGAGTCAAGGATGGCAGCAGTATGGCATCCCAGGAGCAGTATGTATTGTTGCTTATTTATTGCCCATTAATGATTGCTTTACTTTGAAATTTGGCTGAACAGTTGACAAAAAAATAGCAACGAACTCGATAAAATGCGTGAAGGTCATGACAATTTTGAATTTGACATTCGTAATCGATGATCGACGATTCCAGTGATTTCTAGTATATTCTACCCTTTCAACGGTCAAGCTTTAAAATAAATCACTTGTCCGTTTACTGATTTAGCTCTCTTTATTGTCAAATCGTAAGCCATGCTACATTCTAGACAGATGTAGAACAGTTCTGAGTTTTAGGGAAAATGTTTGGTAGGCCTAAACTAAGATGCAGATGAGATTTGAGATCAACACTCACTGACGGACCATCACTGACACTGTGTGACAGTGTCACAGTCTTGGTTCATTTCGTTCTTTTTGTCTTGCCTTTATGATTTATCTTCAAGTATTATTGAAAACAGTGACGTACCGAGGATAAAAAAATGATAGGATAAACAATCCTGAAACAAGAGAAACCAAATGACAATGAAACCTTGAAAAGGTCAAGGTCACGGTTCAACTTCAAGATGGAGACTGCTAATTTTTGTCTGTGAAGTTTCGGTTTAGTTTTTCTGAGAAAGAAAGCGTTTCCGGTTTCAGAAAAATTCTACCTGTGGCTTATTTAATTTAAGTTATTATTGGCCCTGCAGTAGCCAAAGGAGCATATCCTATGGAATTGTTAAGAATTATTTCCAAACGAAGTTTGAAATATTCCTGGGTTGAGACAGTTTTTCTAGACGACGGTCGCCGCACACATTTATAACTGTTACGCCAAAAGGGGTCTAAGAAACACTTTAGAAAACGTTTTCGAAAGAATATTGCAAGCTCTTGTCTGATTGGTCCCCCAAAAGTATTATTTTAACCAAACTTTAATGGACCAATCAACAACAAGAAATGTATTCACCCCATGCAAGTCACATGATAATTCGCCAAGAAATACTTTGGGAGTAGCCACAAAACGTTTTTGGCAAAAGAGGTGTTTCTTATAACCGTTTTTGCCGATTTGCGCTTAGGCTACGTAACGTTATCCCTTGAGAAACGACCCCCTGGTTTGAACTCAGACAACTGAGTTAGTGAGTACTCTCTCTCTCTCACTTTTCAGTGTATTCATTTTCCGACCGGCAACCTTCGCAGTTTCGGTCTGCAGCACTTTTGACATTTTTTTGTTTGACTTTCTTTTCTACATGCACCGTAACTGATCTCCATTGCACTAAGTTCTGGCGTTCTGCTAACATTGGTTAACCCAAGGCATTTATTTTCTTCTAATTGTTTGTGGTCTGTTCAGGTAAGTGAAATTGAATGCAGAAATGTTTGACTGAGTATCTACATCTACTGGTCTACAGCCAGTACAGGGCTCCCAGGGACCCCCATTTGGGGGTCTATGAAGTACTAAAATTCTAAAAGACCCTCTAATTCTAAAAGAATGCAGGGGGTCCCAGGGAATGAGATGCACTAGAAAAAAATCTGTTTAGCATTCGCAGTGCCACTGGGACCCTCTATCCCGCCTCTAGGACCCTCTATACTGTAAGTGAAGGAGTCCCTGGGACCCCTTGTTTTGCGGGATGATTGGGAGCCCTGAGTAGTTTACTTTTGATTTGATGTGAATCACATTCACAATGTCAGGTAGCAGGAGCAGGCAAAACAAATTCCACCCAAAACGAGTCTCCAAAACCTACAAAGGGTAATGACAAAAAAGAGAACTACAAAGGAATTGAGTGTTACATGTGTAAACCCTGGTTTCACCGTGGCTGCTGTGATCTCACATGATCAGTTTACATGTCCGGGTCAAGGGGTTAATTACATGGTGTGGCTGTGTTTCAAATGGTGAGTCTGGTAGATCTGAGGTTTCCACACGCATGGAAATCAAGCTGGATACCAGGATAGTGTGTTGAGAGAGATCAAGGGCTTAACTCTTCTACTACCAAGTATTACTTAGACTGTTTACTGTTGAGCACCAAGTAATTTTTGCAGCTGCACTGATTTTCGCACACACTCACTTTAAAAATTCATTAAAAATACTTGCTCGAATCATCACTAAAAATTCCCTGTCGATCTGCTGCTGCAAACCCAAGATCATTCAGCAGCTCTTTTTTTATTCGCCTAAGTTCAGATTCTGCCACTTCTTCCACAGTAAATCCAGTGAATGCTTCGTCATCACTGTCGCCATCTTGTAGAAGTTCACGCCAAAAGTCATCGTCAGTTTCCATCGTCGAAAACGCGACGAAAATCGATTGAAAATTGCAAAATTTAGCCTACAAATGCAGATGGCGGAAGATTGTGCTTTCCCTGAGCGAACTGCGCATGTCACGGAAGTAAAGGATGTGATGTCACTTCATATAAATAGCGCAAAGGGGGACACCGGAGTTTCCCTAGTATCTGGCAGTCAAACCCGCCCATGGCTAGCAACGGTAAACAGTAAACCGGGCGGTTCAACCCACCGACGGCAGCAGAAGAGTTAAGAGAAAGGTTGGATTCTTTTAAAAAGAAACATTCAGCATGCAGTGTTGATATAATCGAAAAAAAAATAATTGAGACAGTTAAAATCAAACTCAAAAGTAGATGAATACAAATAGACAGATGGCTGAAACTAGTGGAAAAGAAAGCTTAAGATTATTGTGGCTAATCTGCCTGAAAGCGAACTGGAGACAGCTGAGAAAAGAAAGCAGGATGATAGGGACAGGGTTAGAAAACTCATTGGGAGGATAAGTGATGAAGTGAAGGTGGAGGAGGTGGATGACCCAGTCAGACTGGGAGCTGTTCGAATCGGCAAAGAGGCAAAACCCAGGTTGCTCAGACTGACTGTCAAACGTGAGGACACCAAGAAGAAAATGAGAAATGTAGGCAGTCTCAACAGAGACGTCCCTCCTAAAAACTGTGCATGAATGATGGATCAGATGCCAAAGGAAAGGGAGAACATAAAGAGACTAAAAGAAGAATTGAAACTCAGAAAAGAACGGGGAGGGGACCAACATCTCATAAACTACAGAGAAGGGAAAATTGTGGTCAGGCAGGCGAAATCAGACAGAAACACAGTAGACTGAAGACAAAACGCCCTCTTGTGCATCAGCTCAGGCTGCAGCCGAGAAAGGGGCTGACAAGACCGACCAACATTGACCCAAGGAAGGGACACACACTGTACATAATGTCAATAATCCTGTTTGTCGTGAAAGTGTTTCTAGTTCATTTTCTAATTCTTCTTGTGCTTTTGAAGATTGTTGCAAAGTTATGTACAGTAATGTTGATAGCTTATTAAATAAAAAAGATGAATTACTTGTAAGATTATCTGATGTAACAGTAAATCCAAATTTAATCTGTTTGACAGAAATTCTTCCTAAAAACCAAGTCTATTCGATTATTTTCGTCAGAATCAAAGATTTATGATTTAAGAAACAAAACAACTGCTTGAAGCGCTACGAACTTGGCATTAAACGGTCGCCATTTTTACGGGAATTCCCCATGGTTTACGGCAACACTGATCGGCGACGCTGAATTTAGAGGGTTTACGTTTGTTTTTCCTTGCTGATTATTTTTATTTTTTCTAACGTTTTGTGGCATGAAAATAATCCTAAGCTGATTCTAACCCTATCCCTTACCCAATGAAGTACAAAAGTTGAGCGGAAAAAAGCTGCAATTTTGGATACGCTCGTGGGATTTAACACACACACAAAATCAAGAAAACATAAAAATTGAAGAAATCTAGACTCTAATTTTTGGGAGGTAAGGATAGGCCCTATTTTATGCATGTCACAGAAGAATCCCCAATATTGCAGACAGAATGTTTTCTCTACCAGATGGAAAGTTTTTAGCTGAAAAATGGCTGGCGTTGAAAGGGTAAAAGTTAAAACAGCAGATCCCCACTGAGTTTTAAAACCCTGTTAAGTGTTATGCTGTATTTCTCTCTTATCTGTCATCTCTTTTCCTGCTTTCATTCATGTTTCTTCTCGGGTTTACTAGCCTAGTTACTCCCAGTCCCAGCATATATTATATGTGGTTGAACCTCCCCGGTTCCAAGACATAATAATCAGCCGTGGATTGTGGCCACGCATCAAGAAGAAGAAGAAGACCAGGCGTATGAAAAAGATAGTGAGCTTTATATGAATTTATCGTTTGTTTCTTCAGAAGTGACAGATTTCTCAACCCCCAAAGAAATGATCATGAGGCGCATTTTCACACATTTAATATTGAATTTGTCAGCACTTAACCGTGCCAACACTTAATCTTTGCACCACGATGATTTAACACCCCATGTCACTAAAAAGCATCAAACCAGGTTCTGTTATCCAAAGACCCTATTCTCTTCATTTTCGGAGGTGGGGATATAAGGCCTTACTTTAAATATGACATAGAGGAATCCCCAATATTACAGACAGATTTTTTTCTCTGCCCAGGTACGTAAGCTTAATGGATTTTTTTTGATGAAAAACGGCTGGCGGCGAAAGGGTTAAACAGGTTCAAAAGGTGATGTCACTCGTGTCATTGCGTAACAAATATTTGTGTGTGTGTGTGTGTTTCAGAACCTGCCGTTTGACATCAGCAACCAGTACAAGCTGACCCTGTACTTCGCCCTGTTCTTCTCCAGCGGCTTTATATGTCCTGTGTATCAACATGTGTGTGTGTGTTTCAGAACCTGCCGTTTGACATCAGCAACAGGTACAAGCTGACCCTGTACTTCGCCCTGTTCTTCTCCAGCGGCTTTACGGCGCCCTTTTTGCTGGTGCGACACCAGATCCTGAAGAAGTGAGCCGCCACAGCATGCTCCACGCCTAGGGGGTGAGTTGGCATCCCAGCCAGAGTTTAGTTATAGATTCTCCCCCATGGGGATACTGGGGGGTGTTTCATAAAAATAGTTCCTCCACCTTCTGGAAGTTCTGTGCTTGAAACTTCCTCTAATCTGCCACTCTCTTTGACTCTGCCTTTTCCCTTTGCTTTCTATCTACTGTCTTTCTGACTCATTCTCCTGCCTTTTTTGAAAAACATCTTCCAAATAATGTTTCTTCTTTGAGCTCCTCCAAAATCGGAATGTGTCGGCTGTACGCAGCGGGGAGACCAGTGAAAACTGAAAATCAGACACATACGTACCTTACCCATTGTGGCCATTTGGCCTGGGAACGCAGAAGAAGAAGAAGTTATAGATTTCAGATGCTAGTTCTCTTAATCATACTTCCAGCTTTCGCTTCGATTATCACATTTTTGCCTGGCACAGATTCTTGTTTACACTTCTACAGCACCAGGTTGAAGACATAAGTCGAAAATGTGTGCTCTCAAAGGGGGTGTTTGGCGAATTATTGACCAAATTTCAGATGTGTGTCTCTTCCCCCCAAAGTCGGAGTGTGGCTGCGCACATGGCGGGGTAATAATTATAAAAAAACGTTCACACGCGTAATGTTCTCATCCGTAGCTGATGCACTTGTACCATAGTGTTTCAAGTGCTTCTGCGATTGGGATGATCCCTGGAGTCTTTTAGCCAGGGTACGACAACAACGGATGTGTGTCTCTTGAGTCCAAGGTTCAAACCTCTCAAAATGAGTCTCATTGGAGGTTAAGGGTTTTAGACCATTTCGCCACTAAATGTATCAAATTTGTACCTGGCGCGCAGTAAAAGTTATAAAATAAGACTTTATATAAAAAAAACTCTCTATACCGATTGGTTCCCCCACAACGAACCACTACAAAAGCAAAGTCAGGGGAAAAATTGTGGTCTAAGGGAGCGAAGCGAGTTTAGAAGTGACCAAGGTATGGTGTGCACACAGATTTACTTCCCTTGAAGTTGAAGCAAATGCATCAAATTGACTGCTATCTATTAAGTCCGGACATATATGTCTGGAACGACTTGAATGAGTTAAACATACATTACATGGGTTTGTCAATTGACTTGTCAGTGTACTGGTGGTAAAAAAATGAAAGGTCCCATAGCCTATCGGCTGTAGGGGCAGTGAACTGTTGGATGTTCACCGTGTCAAGGGCACAGCATTGGGGCATGTGGGTGGATGCCTCGTGCCTCCATCCGGGGAGCTGGACGACCCCACCCCCTCCACAAGTCTCTTTTCCCTTTGCTTTCTATCATCTACTATCTTTCTGACTTACTGGCCCATTCTCCTGCCTTTAAAAAAAAAAAATCTTCCAAATAATTTTCTCTCTAGTTTGAGCTCCTCTGAAATTGGAATGTGTCAGCTGTACGCAGCGGGGAGACCAGTGAAAACTGAAAACCGGACACATGGCCATATGGCCTGGGAACGCAGAAGAAGAAGAAGAATGTGCACTACATCATGGAAGGCAGAGCCCATCCCTCTCCTTCCACCACCTTTAATCTTCCCTGAACGAATCAGGTACCCAATTCACTGCTGGGTACCGGCAGTTGTACAATGTCATGTAGATGTGTGGGTTTTTTTACCACTTCCTGCTTCATTTAAGCAACAATTTATTTCATTCAGTTTCAAACATTCAACCATAAGATAAATGGCACTCTCTTCCGTGGTCTGGTCACACTCTCATAGGTGCAACTTTTCCTGCTATACAAGGATTTCCTGTTTTTCAATTTTACCAGAAAAGGACACTCCTTTTTTTAAAATTTGTCAAACAAGATCTTTGTGTGTTTACTGCATTTTTCAAGCACTTTAACCCTTTCACCGCCAGCCATATTTCAGCCAAATATTTCTGTTAAATTTACAGAGAGATTGAGAGAGAGATTGAGAACAAAATCCATCTGCAGAATTGGGGATTCTTTTGTGACATATTATATAAAATAAGGTCTGTCCTTACTTCCCAAAACTAAGACAAATGGGTCTTTGGATAATAGACCCCAATTTGATGCCTTTTAGTGACACAGGTGTTAAATCACTGTGGTGCTAAAATGCGACTTTGGCGGTGAAAGGGTTAAAATAAGCATTTGTATAAATTGGAAAAAGCAAACTAAAATACCTTCATAAATCAATTCTTGCTTCAGCTGCAGGGGGACATTACCCCTGGACCCCAGCCTTTCAGGTTTTTTCATTTTGTGTCGTTGCACCCATGCACTTTAGTGGACCAGCATACTGAAGAACAGGTACGTGTACCACCAAAAACAAAGGATAATTCGCAATAATTTTTATTGTCCCAGTTTCATAATCCTTTTTCAGTTTTTGCGAAACTTTTTGAACTCTCAAAAATATTTCATCATATAAATTTTCAGTCCTTTCTTCTTCTTCTGCGTTCCCAGGCCATATAACCATAATGGGTATGTGTCCAGTTTTTCAGTTTTCACTGGTCTCCCCGCTGCATACAGTCGACACATTCCAATTTCGGAGGAGGGGGTCCTTTCAATTTTGACTAACTAGATTTATATTGTATTTTATGAGACATTTAATCATTGAAGATTGAATAATCATTTGTGTGTATGCATGTGTGTTTATGCAGGTAAAAGCCACAGCGGCAGACAGCAGCGCAAAGAAAATGAGACAAAGGATCGCCGTGGAAACCATCCCATAATGCACTTGTTGTCCTCAACATCATGGCGCTAGCAGTCCGGCGCTGTGGCTGGTTTTTGTTTTTTTAGTTCACGGAGTTAATGTTTTCGTCTGTTAGTTTTGTAGTATTTTAACAATAAACTCAAGTATGTGGAAAACATCTAAAGTGTATGTGTGTTGAGTTTTTGAAAGTCAGTTTGTCCAGTTTCATGCATACATATTATAATGTCAGGGGAGTTTTTGGAATCCGAGAAAATTCCGGATTTTACTGGAAATATAGAATTCCGAATTTTCCCAACCTCCAAATTCAGACATTTTCCAAACAAGTGGCTGCATGTTGTACTAATGAAAATCATGACAGAGAGATTGAGAGAGAGAGAACACTTGAACACTTGTATGCTTTTCTTTATTCATTATTCATTAGGTCTGTCTGTGCTCCACTGTAAGCCCTGTCTCATTTACATCTCTCTCTAAATACATTTGCTCTCTCTCTCTCTCTCTCTCTCTCTCTCTCTCTCTCTCTCTCTCTCTCTCTCTCAGTTGGTATCAACAATGACCTCTTTGTATATTAATTTTGGAATTTTCCCAATCTCGGGAAGATTCCGAATTGTCCTGGTAAAATTGCAAATTGTCCTTGATTCCCAATTTTCCTGTCACATAATCCAGTCATCAGAATCCTGTCACATAATCCAGTCATCAGAATTATCAGAGGATTAAGATTTTCTGACAGAGGATTGGCTTCTCTTATCACAGGTTTTGTCTTTTTATTGAGTGTTATCTTTTCTGTTAAATAGCATTTTAAAGTGATTTCTGACCATTCCTTTTTGGTCATGTTGGGAACTGATTTCAGTGTTGTCCCTTAACAGTCTGGGGCCTTGATGCCCCTTTTACCGCGGTTTTCAGAGGATTGGACTTCAGACTATTCTGATGCCTGACAAACATTTGCTGACACACAATTCTACCCATTCACTGTTGTTGTGTTTTCGTAATCTGTGTGAAGGAGAGAGAGAGAGGGGAATGAGTTATGTGAATCATTGTTTACCTCTGGCAAGACTGTTGTTGTTGCATTGGCTGATTTGTTGGTGAACAACTTCACCAAGTTATTAAAGACCCACCAGATCATGTGACAAAATCACGGGTTTCACGTGCTTTCCCTCCCTCTTACAGCTGGTAAGAAATCTTGTTTTGACCAGGTTTGACAAATACACCCAAATTCAAAACGAAACATCATTTTAAAGAGCAGTCTCAATTTGAAATTGGGAATTTGTATGTGGGTCACAGCTACCCAGACAAAATCCAAAGGACTTAATCATGGTGGGTCTTTAATAATAATGATTTATAGTATTTATATAGTATTTCTTGCTACGCAACTCAATGTGCTTGCATCCACCATTCATACTAACTCATTCCCCCAACAGTACACTATTTATAAAAGCACCAAAATGTGAATAAATAGATCAATACCAACACATAAACACACACACATGCGCAAATCCACAAGGACACACTATACACAACCATAGTTGTGGGGTGGAAGGAAATTACTGACAGTGTTAGCAAGAGATCTACAGAAGAGAATATGCTTTTTTTGAAGAGGCAGGTCTTGAGTTGAGATTTAAAAAGAAGAAAGAGTAGGCCGATTTCGGAGGTCTTCAGGGAGGGAGTTCCAGATGGCAGGTGCTCTGAAACTGAAGGCTCTCTCACCAACAGATTCCAGAGATCGTTTGGATCACTTATTACCATTTTTGTTTTGTTTTACTATAAATAAAATCTTGCACAAAATTCAGATTTTATTATTTATAGTTTCTTACTACCATAATATTATTAGTCATAATTTTAGTCGCTGGGGTCTCGTGGGGGGGGGGGGGGGGGGGGGGGGGGGGGGGGGGGGGGAGTATCGCCTTATAGTAAAAAAATAATATGGTACTAATTGTAAAAAACTAACAAACAACCCAAACAGTTTTCACGTTTCTCTCTCTCTCTCTCTCTCTCTCTCTCTCTCTCTCTCTCTCTCTCTCTCTGTGTGTTTTGTGGTGTGTGTTGTGTGAATCCTGAGTCATAGATCACCGAGCTTCGATCTTCTACTCTTGTGCTGCAAAACCAACGCCACGATAGATAATAAATCATTGTGTTAAAAGCTATTTTCACACACACACACGCGCACACACACATGAAATAAATCATTATTTTTTTAAAGCTATTTTCACATACACACATGAGAGAGAGATGTTCTCAATTTCCAATCAATAGGGCCTACTTCTCTGCCTGCTGCAACCGTAGATCAAAATGGCAGCTAGACAGCAAAGGCACAACCTACTATATATTGTCTGCAAGGCGTCTTCTGATAAATAGGTCTGTACAGTAACAAAGCCATCGAACAGTTCTTATTATCTTCTTTGTTGCAGGCAACGAGACACACAATCAACAATAGGAATTGTTCAGAAATAATGAAGGAGTAATCTTATGGTGTATGGGAGTGATCTTGCCTAATTCAATCAGTCAAACAGGGGAAGTTACTCTACAATCAGGTAGATCCCCAAAATAGGGATGATTACCATTACCATCTGGGGGGAGGGGGCAATTGCTATCGTGTATATTTTTGACATCTGTAGAGTCGCCCCTTTCCAACAAGTAATGCACGATAGCAATCTGAAAGTAATAACTTTCTGTCTGTTTCCTCAGAAATTCTCCACAACTAAACAAAGGGGTAAAGAAGCCAGAAGACAGGGTTTATATAAACCCTGATTTGACGCCTCTTGAAAGGAGACAGAACAAGGCTCTGAGAGACGAACTGAAGTCCCGTAGGAGTGGAGGGGAACCTGATCTTGTGATCAGGAATGGGGCAATAGTTCAGAAAGCGCCCAGTCAAGAACAGGGAGACAAAAAATGACCGAACAAAAAGACTTGTGTACATAGTTTTAGCAGTACATGTAAAGAAAATAAACCAGGTTTTAAAGCTCTTAACTCTAATGTAAATTTAAGGGTGAATGTTGATCCAGGTAGCATTTTTACTAGCGACTGTTCTAATGATTCTATTTGTTCTAGCAATGTACATATTTCTAACTGTTTTAGCAAGGACATGGAGCCAGGTCTAACGGTTTTAGACACAAATGCTGATGGTCTGTTAAATAAGAAAGACGAACTTCTCTTACTAATTGATGAAGTTAAACCAAAAATCATTGCTGTTACAGAAACTGCCCAAAAAAGTAAGTGATTTTGTACTGTCAGAATATGGGCTGGACACCTTTGAAATGTTTCACAACGAAAATCCCAATAGGGGGGTGGCTTTGTTTTTTGACAGAACATTGCATGCACAGGAATGTACCACTTTGAATAAAAGCAAATTTAAAGAGGCAATATGGTGCCATTTTCAAACAAAGGAAAAAGATAAGATGTTAGTGGGTTGTGTGTACAAAAGTCCTAACACGACGGACGAGAATTTACTGGAACTAAACAACTTAATTCAAGATAATGAGATACAGAAATATGATAAGGTTTGTATCATGGGGGATTTTAATTTTCCAGATATAAAGTGGGATGGCCAGTGGACATCACAAAGAGAAAATGACTTATTGAAGCCACAAGAGACGCATATTTATTTCAAATGGTTAATAAACCAACACGAACAAGGGAAGGTCAAAAGTCAAACATATTAGATTTGATCTTAGTAAATGATGACCAATTAATATCCGACATTACTCACTCATGTCCCCTAGGCAAAAGTGACCATCAAGTGCTTATGTTTCATATGTATGGCAACTTAAGCAATACAGATCAAAGTCTTAAATTCAATTTGAATAAAGCGAACTTTGCACAAATGAAAGACGAGATTGGTTCACAGACATGGGAGCACTTATACAGCTTGAGTGTTGACGACTGTCGGCAAAACATTAGAGATAAAATACATAACTCAATGGATAATCACATTCGGATTCCTAAGGCAAAAGCAAATGTTTCTCAGAAACACAAGAAGCATAAACCTTATTGGATGTCACTGGGGTTGAGGAAGAGTGTCAAGAGGAAATCCAAACTCTATAGAAGACATTTAGAAAATGGCAAGTCAAAAGCGAGTAAACGCTATAAAAAATATGTGGAAACAAGGGATAATTGTTCAAAACAACTAAAGAAAGAAAGAAAAATTCATGAGAAAAATATTGCCGATAATTGTAAATTTAACCCAAAAATGTTTTGGAAATATATAAATTCACCGCTAAAAACGAATACAGGTATTGGTATGGAGCCCAGCAAAGGTGCAACTGAACGGACTATAGCCTATGAGATATGAGACAGAAAAAGACCATTGAACATTTTCTTCTTATTGCAGGCTGCAGGACGGCAACTGTAACAGACAGCAGCGAAGGAGGGATAACCACAGGCAGACCTCCCAGCACTGGAGAGAGAGAGAGAGATAATGCATGCAAAGGTCAATGTAAAGGAGAGGAAGTGAATGAAAATAGGAAACAAGACTCCCCCAAAAAAAGTTTCCGACACTAAAGGAAACATACAGCTCTGATCTCCGGCTTTAAAAAATACAAAAAAAAATACAGGTATTGGTCCACTAAGGGATCAACATGGAAATCTTGTTACAACTGATGAAGACAAAGCAAATGTTCTTAATGACTTTTTTGCTAGCGTTTTTACTAAAGAGGATACAGAGTCACTACCAAAACTAACTAATGAGCCACCTGCTTACTGTACAGATGTGAGAGTTACCGTTGAAGCGGTTAAAAAAAAAGTTGAAAGAATTGGACGTTAACAAGGCCCAGGGGCCTGACAAGGTACCAGCCAGAGTTCTAAAACTTTGCATAGAAAAACTCTCTACACCGATTGGTTTTCCCCACAACAAGCCACTACAAAAGCAAAGTCAATGGCAAATTTGTGATCTAAGGTAGCGATTTACTTCCCTTGAAACAAATGCATCAAATTGCCAGCTATCTATTAATTCCTGACATATATGGCCGGAACGACTTGAATGAGTTAACAAAGTCGCAAGTTTTATGTTTTGTGTGTGACTGTGTAACACAATCCTCTCTGATGCGTGTGAAAATTCACTTATTAACCCCTTGACTGCCAGAGAATATTAAAGAAAAAATCATTGGACATTTCATGACTTGAAAACGACAACTGATAGAGCCAAACTGGCAAAATGGTCTGGGGATATAACTCTCTTGACTGTGTTAAAGCAAAAACCAGAATATCGGAGTTATGCCTCTTCATCTGATGATGGCATCAGTGATGTCATCAAGTCAGTACGTAATACGTTATATGGCAGTCAAGGGGTTAAGCTTCACTATAAAATATAATCGGTAGGGGAAGACGGGGTAAAAAGCGCATGGGCGGGTAAGAAGCCCACCCCAATTATCTCATGAAATAAAGAAAATTTCAGTCAAATTTGCCCATGAGACGAATGCTAGACAGTAACGCTCGTCTCATGGGCAAAATGAGACTGAAATTTGCTTCATTTCATGAGATAATTGGGGTGGGCTTCTTACCCGCCCATGCGCTTTTTACCCCGTCTTCCCCTACTGTGTTGTTGTTTTTATGGGTGGATCCTGCTATTACAAACGACTGAAGACACTAAGTTAATGGTCCAATATTAAAATGATATAGGTACAATTTTACAACCAGAGTCTTGATATTGGATCATTTCTTGCATTTTGATTTTCAAGCAATATGTTCTTTCGTAAATAGAAGTTAATGGTTGCAACAGGTTATACAGATCTGTGAGTTTCTGAACCAACCTAGTTCATTCGACTAAGTTTAACTTAGAGTTTATAATAAATTATAGACATTTGTTTTTTAGGGGGTAAATGTTAAAGCCTTTATACCTAATTGGTTATAAAGAAATTTATGGACTCTCTCTCTCTCTCTCTCTCTCTCTCTCTCTCTCTCTCTCTCTCTCTCTCTCTCTCTCTCTCTCTCATATACATTTGGTATTAAACGTCTATTTAACGTAAGCATTAAAACACCAACCACGTTGATATATTGTGAAACAGGAAGGTATCCACTATGCATAACTACGTATACAAAATTGTGTAAAATATTGGTTAAAAATAACTAGAATGCTTGAACATCGTATTCCTTTAAAAGCCTACAAAATGTTATATGATTTCCTTTGTAGAAATAAAACTAATTCACGCATTTGTTTTACTTTATACAGATATGGTTTTGGTTATGTTGGCGAAAACCAGGGAGTTGAAAATGTTAAGAAATTCTTATATACTTTTAAAAGGAGATTGTTTGATTGTCATTTGCAAGGTCATAACTCATGAACGATATTCATTGTAATCTACATTTATGCAGTTACAAGACCCACCATAATACGTGAACTTAATTAAAATTCTTTCATACGAAATTTTTTCACGAGAATTAGATTGGGTGTATCTCCTTTAAAACCACATCGATTAAGATATTCAAACGTTCAAAATGATTTATCCTGTATTTTTTCCCAGGTATAGAAGAATTGGAATTGCATTTTATTTCAATATGTCCTGATTATAAAACTTTTAGAGAGCAACTAATTCCCCCAAATACTACAATCATCCCAATGCTTTTAAATTAGTTGTATTATTTACTGATATTAAAGCATGCTCATCTCTTTCTCTTTTTCTATCTAAGACGTTTGCTTTTAGAAGTCAATCGATTGCTTGTCTCTGGATAAATTCTTGTTCTCAAATTATTTCTCCCAATTTATGGATTAAATGTATGTACATGATTCTTTTGTTCTAGTTTACATTTATTTATTGATAAAAAGTATTGATACGGGCAGAGAGGCCTAATCAATAAAAACTTCAGACTTCTCTCTCTCTCTCTCTCTCTCTCTCTCTCTCTCTCTCTCTCTCTCTCTCTCTCTCTCTCTCTCTCTCTCTCTCTCTCTCACACACACACACACACACATCACCACTCACACAAGCGAAACAGAAAGAATGTTTTCTTTTGTTCACCAGAACCGATGAAACAAACAAACAACACACGCGTGCGCGCGCGCGCGCACACACACACACACACATACACACACAAACGCACTTGCTTAAGCACCAAACAAATTTACAGCTAGTAAAGGGCTGATGACCAGATACAAAAATAACATTCAACTTTAATTTCAATAGAGCCAGAATAGCAAATTCAACAGCTTCTTGAATTGGTCGACTTTTGTTTGTGTGCAGAGAGCTCTTAAAACAAACTAATTCCCCACGTGATATTGTCATGACAGACCAAACAGCGTACAGATGCCTGTTTAAATTGACACCAATCTGCACAAAACAAAAATATTGTCCCTAGGGACCTGGATTTGGATCAACATCGACACACGTCACAGACCAAGGCCGATTCTTACTGAGGGGCACTCCATATATTTTGCAATGTGGAAAACTGGCAGTGTGCATCCCCCTTCTGGCTAGTCCAACTTTTAGAAGAGTCTCTCACTAGAACACATGCACGTGAATATCCTTTCAAACCGAACGGTTATTGCACCAGACCAGCTCAACTGAAGTATGTCAAAAATGGTGCCCTCGACGAATGCTCAAGCATCTTCAACAATCTATAATTGCTTGCTCCTTCACCAGTGCTTCACATACGATAGTAAGAACAAGAAACAAGGGACTAAGTAAAAACAATTAAATGGGTGGGAGACTGGACAAACTCTGCAAAAGTCTGTTTTCTTGCAAAATGTCTAAAGTAGCTGCAGCAGTGTGGTCACTTGCGCCACACAAATACACAAATACCAACATGTTCTTGTGAATTACTACATTTATAGTCCTTCAAATCTCAAATCTTCAAATGTTTTTAGTCACACCGTCTAAAAAGACTATAAGTGACTTGAGGTTGCGCAATGCTTCCTAATTTGTATTAGGGGGAAAAAAAGTCTGTTTACTCCTATCTCCAATTGTGTGTGTGTGTGTAAAGATGCATATTTATAGACCATAGACCTTTGTTTCGCGGTATCCAGGCAAGACCAATCCGGCTACCATAGAGGTCCCCGGGGCAAGCCCCGACCGGCACAGCTCCTGCTCTTCATTTACCACTACTTTGATCTATGGCCCCCTAACCCTATCTTGAATTTTAAAATGACATGTTGTTGAGCTCCCTCTTGAATGATACCAAAGAGGGAGCCTCAACTACTACAGCCGGGAGAGAATTCCACACAGGAATGGTCCTAGGGAAAAAAATGTACTTGAGTGTGTTTGTCCTTGTTGATATTTGTTGGAATTTAAGGGAGTGGTTTGATTTTGTGCGGGTGTTTCCTGGAAGGAGGTATTTCTTGGCTTGGATGTCAACAAGGGCGTTCACAATCTTATACATCATGATGGTCTGATGTTTGGTACGCCTTGATTCTAGGGATTCCCACTGAAGGTTTGTGATCATAGCTGTGACGCTGCTGGTGTAGTCATAGCAGCCAGCTACATATATTGCTGCTCTTCGCTGCACAGCTTCAACTTTCTTAGTAATTTCTTTGGTGTGGGGATTCCATATTATAGAACAATGCTTGAGATGGGGACGCACAAGAGAGTTATATGCGTTTGATTTTGTTGTTCTGTTTGATGTTTTTAGATTTCTTTGAAGGAATCCCACCATGCTGTTAGCCTTCTTCGTGATTGTATTTGCGCAGGCTTTCCAGCTAAGATCAAAAGAAATCTCCACTCCAAGATACTTGGTGCTGGCGTTTTTCTCTAAGCAGTGACCTTTTAGGTGGTAGTCAAAGGTCACTGGCTTGCGGGCCCTGTGGATGGAATTCCATGCCCCATCATTTATCCCAAGTAGCTAAGGTGCTTAGATCTTCTTGGAGGGTTCTACAGTCGTCTTTGCCATTGATCTCTCTGTATGCGATACAATCATCAGCGAAAAGGCGTGTTCTGGATTTCAGCTGGTCGGGTAGATCATTGATGAACATCAGGAATAATAGAGGGCCGAGGACTGTTCCTTGTGGGACACCACTGAAAACTGCTGTTATGTCTGATTTGGCGCTGTAGATGATGACCTGCTGGGTGCGACTTGACAGGACTGCCCTGATCCACATGAACGCGGTTCCCTGGATACCATAGTGATGGATCTTATGGAGTAGGCACTCATGGGGGACTTTGTCAAAGGCCTTCGAGAAGTCCAGAACGATCATATCAGTTTGGGTGCCTTTGTTCAGATTGGAAGCAATTTCATGTACCATAACCATACGCCTGTTCTTTGACACATAAACACCATGGAAGGTGGGGCTGCTGTCAGAAGCGCTTTTCAGTCAGCTGTGACGGTCAGCCCTACACTCTTGAAGTGAAATGCGTCCAAGCATAGGATATATTTAAGATTTTCGTTGGATTTAAATTATGTAATGTGTATATTTGAAAAATCATAGTATTTGTTGGTTGCGATTACATTATTAAGCTAATTAATTCTTTACCAATTACGTCTATGATTATGCATTCGTGCAAACATGCTGTCAATGTCAGAATCTAATTATTGTATGCACCTACAAAGTTATTTTTTATGTTAACTATGGGTTGCTATGCAACAGAAATTAACATTGTTTTTCATATAAATAATATTATAATTTATATTGGCACTTTAATAAAGTTGCCCATTCTCACTCAAACTATTGAGTTGAAGCCTAGTTTCTCTTGGACACTCTAATAATAGCAGGACACATAGCGTCACCATTGCACTGGTCAATATAAAGCGGAAATGACCAAGAGTATCACATCCACTCTATGCAAGGGAAATGACTCTCGCGTCCTGAGACGCTTTTATCACAACACTCTTTGACTTTGATCAAAAAGGGGATTTGTGTCTCTTGCATCCACATAAAACCTTTTTTGTCAAAGGTTAAAAACCCCCACAAGATTTAGAGAGAGAATGGGCAACTTTATTAAAGTGCCAAATAAAGTGTTATTTTTATGATGCATAACATTATTTTCTATTGCATGACAGCCAAGAATCAGCATACAATAAATTGGTTATAACACTCACAAGAAAATTATAATACTTGTAATCACGTAAGTTTGTATGTGCATAACAATCATTAGATTATAATCATAGACAGAGTGTTTAATTCAATGCATAATAGTAGACTTATTTGGTAGAGAATCAGCTTAACAATGTAATTGCAACAAGCAATAACACTGATGATTTTACAGAAACATATTGGTATAAATTACATAATGCAGAATCCAAGACAATTTGAAATGTTACTGTACCTGTAAGCATTTTGCTTTAAGATTGTGGGGCTGACCGCCACAGCTGGTAAAACTTCAGGTCAGCCACAGCTGAATGACGAAGCCCATTGTCTCTAAGAAAAGGGAAATGACTCTCACGGAACGAGACCAATTCGAATGACATGACAAAACATAGCAACAAACTTCTTCGACTTGATACGAAAAAGGGGATATCTCATGACACTATTCATTTTTTTGTGTGATGTTTACAGAATCTTCACATTGCAAAATATATGGAGTGCCCCTCGTGTAGTTGCAACCTAAAATGGAAATCCTTTCTTTGAGGCTGGTGAAGTAAATAGCAAAGCTGGTACAATGCATCTGCCCATTTCCATTTTAACACTACACCTGCTGTTGTCTACTCAGTGTAGTGCTTTAAGCGCCAGCAGAGAGCATGCTGTAGATCCTTTAAACAGGACGTTTGCTCAGTTCATGAAATCTACTCTTGAACACCAAGACAGCTTGAACCTGACGACCCTCCATTTGGCACAGTGCACGAGGGAGAATCAAACGGTGATGGTGAACCTAACCCAGGACCTCACTGTAACTTATTCTCAACCTGAAACACAATTTCAAGAACCAGAGTTGAACTATTCCTTGTCCAGTCTCCTCTGCTGGTTCAATGTGTCCACTTTGGAGAAAGAAGGAGCCGTGAAGATGACCTTTCTTCAGCAGACGTGTTCCCAGGACAACTTTCTCCCTGTGGTCATTCAGGTCAATGACAGTGCAGAGTTCCAGGACAGGAGGACCGGCTGTGAAGACATCAGGTCCCCTCTCTTCATGGACTGGGTCAGCAGACGACGTTTTGTTCTCTTTGCTATCATGGTCCACAATGTTCTTCTTGCTTTCACTGTCAAAGTGAAGATGGAGGTTGTGAACTTTGAGGAGAAAACACGATTGCAGCTGAAAGAACTCGCACCCACATCAGGTAAATTTCAGATGTACGAATCAACAAATCTGAGTGTAAACGAATAAACTTGGTCTGCTTACTTCTAAAAAAAATATTCATTATGATGAAGGATTTACTAAAAGAAGATCAACAGCAGTTATGGGGAAATCAGGACGATGTAAATACAGGGTCAGTTAAAATGGTACTCTTTCTCATTCCCTCTCTCTCTCTCTTCCATCTCCCTCTTATCCCCCCCCCCCTCCCCCCCCCCCCCCCCCCCCCCCCCAGTTATTGGGAAATCAGGGCGATGTAAATACAGGGTCAATTAAAATGGTACTCTTTCTCATTCCTTCTCTCTCTCTCTCTCTCTCTCTCTCTCTCTCTCTCTCTCTCTCTCTCTCTCTCTCTCTCTCTCTCTCTCTCTCTCTTCCATCTCCCTCTTACCCCCCCCCCCCCTCTCTCTGTGTCTTTCTCTATAATAAAGTTTCTGAAATCTGAAGTCTCACACAGAAAACACTTACGAATATAATATGAACGTATCAGCAAATCTACACATACACACAGTGGTACTGGTGCACTGAGGATATAAATCAGTGAGTAATAAATGAGAAGAGACTGAATAAAACTGTCTGGATTACTGAGGTGTCCATGATACAGGGGTGTCTGTTAGGCAGGGTTTGCCAGGACCTTAATGACAAATATTAGTTGTAACGATGTCTGCCATACAAACAACAGACGAAGACCAGATGACAATTCCAGACAGTGTTTACTCAACTCTCTGAGGTGCAGTACATGTCTGCTGGCCCACACCATCTGTCCACCCCAAACTATGCAAATAAAGAACTTAACTGTTTCACATCTTCCTTCTCAAGGAATTTTGTTTAAGAACATCCAACACAAGGTTATTGAACAAAATATTAATTAAACTACGGTCACCAAAGCTTTTTCTTGTGCTGGAACCACAATCATTGTGTCTTTCATATGCTTGATTCAAAGTTATAGTGTCTTTCTCATACTGGAACCACAATAAGTGTCTTTCTTATGCTGGAACCACAATAAGTGTCTTTCTTATTTCCTTTACTCTCTCCAAATACTCAAATTTGAACTTTAGATTACAAAGGAATTTCTTAATCGAGACTAAAAGTGAATAAACAACAATAACAAAAATTATTACATGTAATGTAAACTATAAAGGCACAAACAAAACTCACTGAATTAAATAAGGTTTTAAAATACAACAGAAACCCCCTAAGTAACAGACTATCAGGGAATTTAATCAGCAAGCACTTAAGTGTTCAGGTATCTGGGGTTTGGCTTCACAACTCTTCCGTAGCGGGTGACCACCGGCTGGGTTGAAGTCTGGATCTGGCCCGGACCGTTGGGTGTGGCCTCAGTATGGAGTGGAGTCGGATCTGCCTGGTTGTAGGCAGCGGCAGGAGGTGGGGGCTGCATGGGACCAGAGGCGTCGTACTGGATGGACGTCTGCTGACCACTGAGTCGCTTTGGGATGCTGGGGTGGGGGTTGCTTTGGGGAACTTGGGTTTGGTGGGCGCTTCAAGGAGCAGGGGGTAAGCGGTTGATTTGGGGTGGTAAGGGAAATGGACCGCTGCCCAGCTGTGCTGGCTGGGGCTCGGGTGGCTGTTGCTGGGTAGGGCATGGGGGCTGTCAGTGAGGCACCAACACCACCAGTTGGGTTCATCAGGCTGCTGCCGGGGCTGGGGGTTGGTGGTCTGGGCTCGTTGACTGGCAGAAGGTGTAGGCAGTTCAACACGTAGTCCCTCCCTGATGATGTGACAACGTAGAATCGAGGAGAGTCACGAGCTGACTTCACTACCGCCAGTCTCTGGAAGCCCTTAGGTGTCTGCATTCGCACCACTTCATGTGGCTTCAGGGGCCTCCAATCCCTCGCTGACTTGTCATGGTTGCGCTTCTGTTGCTGACGGGCCTTCTTCAGCTGTGCGGCGACCTTCAATGTTGTCAGCGCTTTGGGTTTCAGCAACTTTGTTGAAGTCGGGAGGGTGGTGCGGGTGCGTCTGGATAGGAGGTGTTGGGCAGGTGAGCCCATGCTGTCCCGTGGTGTATTTCTCAGGTTGAGGAGGCCCAGGAGAACGTCAGACCCGTCTTTCCTGCTCTTTTCCAGGAGTTGTTTGGCCTGCTTGACTGCATTTTCTGCAAGGCCATTTGATCTGGGGTAGTATGGGCTGCTTGTCACGTGAGTGAAGTTCCATACATTTGCAAAGCCTTTGAACTCGTGGCTCACAAACTGTCGCCCATTGTCAGTTATCAGCTTCTCAGAGATTCCGTGTGTGGCAAAGAGTCTCTTCAATTTGCCAATCACCGCATGGGATGTTATTTCAGGGAGAGAGTCCATCTCGAACCATCCCGAGAAAGAGTCCACAACCACCAGGTACTGCTGGTTGTTCCAGTCGAAGATGTCAGCTCCTAGCGTTGACCATGGGAGCTCAGGAACTGGGTGGTTGATGAGGGGCTGCTTCTGAAGATGAGCTTTGAAGCTGTTGCGGGCAGAGCATTGGGAAACGGCGTTCTCAATGTCCTGGCGCATTTGTGGTCAGTACACAACATCACTAGCCAGTTGTCTGGTACGGTCGACGCCCATGTAACCTTTGTGCAGAATGGCAATGTATGTGGATTGCAATGCCTTTGGTACTACTGCTTTCTGTCCCTTCAGGATGATGTCACCTTCTATCACCAGCTCATCCTGGAAGGGAAAGAACGTTTTGATCTCTTTCGGTACTTTGCGTCCATGAGCAGGCCATCCATCTCTGATGAATCGTGCAAGCTTCTGCAGGGTAGGGTCAGCCAAAGTTTCCCGTTGTAGCTCAGTTATTCTGGCAGGTGAGATGGAGAGAACTGTCATGACGTCAAAGTCAAATTCGGTTTCTTCAGCAGTGTCACCGGGATAAGCTCTGGACAGTGTGTCTGCAATGAAAAGCTCCCTCCCTCTTTTGTAGACAAACTCCAGATCGTATCTCTGGAGTTGGAGTAGCATCCTTTGCAGTCTTGCTGGAGCAGCATGTAGTGGCTTCTTCATGATGGTGATCAAAGGTTTATGGTCCGTCTCAATGGTCACCCTGCGGCCATAGGCAAAGTCATGGAACTTCTTGCAGGCGAAGACTGCAGCCAGGAGTTCCTTTTTGATCTGCGCATATTGAGTTTCGGCGTCTGAGAGGGCTCGCGATGCAAATGCTACTGGTGACTCGTTCTGAAGACATGCAGCTCTGAGTCCGCTTTTGGATGAGTCCACTGACAGTGTAACAGGCTTGGATGGATCAAAAAATTTCAAGACTGGAGGACTGATGAGGTCATTCTTCAATCCATCAAATGCATGCTGGTGCGCGTCTGTCCAACACCATGCAATGTCGTTACGAAGAAGTTCTCGCAGTAAAGCCGTTTTCTGGCTGTAGTTTTTGATGAACTTGTTCAGGTAGTTGATCATGCCCAAGAATCTTTGCAGTGCCGCCTTGTCTTCTGGAGCCGGCATGTGTCTGATGGTGTCCGTCTTTTCCGTGTCAGGCTTCAGACCTTCTGAGGTGAACCTGTGTCCAACAAATATGGTGCTATCCTTCCCGAATTTGCACTTTTTTAGGTTCAGTTTCAGACCAATCTGTCGAGCCCTGTCCAGAACCACTTTGAGGTTGGCGTCATGCTCTTCAACTGTTGATCCCCAGATGAGAATGTCATCGATGATGATGGCACATGGACACCCTTCAAACAGTCTCTCCATAGTCTGCTGGAAGACCTCTGGGGCTGTGTTAATGCCAAAAAGCATGTGCAGAAATCTGTATCTGCCGTACGGTGTGATGAAAGCCGTTTGCCGAGAAGATTCACTGTCCAGTGGGATTTGCCAAATCCTGTTTTTGCATCCAATGTGGTAAATAACTTTGCATTTCCAATCCTAGATGCAACATCATCAGCTGTGCGCATGGGATAGTGGGGGCGTTGCAAGGCTTTGTTCAAGTCTCTTGGATCGAGGCAGATCCTGATATCACCATTCTTCTTCTTAACTGCAACCATCTGCGACACCCATTTTGTTGGCTCAGTTTCTCGTATGATGACGCCTTTCTCTATCATGCTTTCCAGTTTAACTTTTGCTTCCATAGCTTGGGGAACTTTCTGCGCTGGTTTGATGACCGGGGTGATCTGGGGATTGACTCTCATCCTGTACCTTGTAGGCAATGTTCCAAGTTGGTCGTCGAACAGATCAGCATATGCTGTCGTGATTTGGTCACGGAGAGGATCTTCTGACCCCATGTTCACTTCGTAGATCCTCTTTTCCAAGCCAATGAGTCGCAGTCGCAGTGCATCATTCAGGCCTAGGATGGAAGAGGCTTGTCTGTTGATGATATGGAAGGTGATGAATTCTGTCATATCTCCAATCTTGCCAAGCAGATCTGCTGTACCAGGTGTAGAAAATCTGTCGCCTCCGTATGCAACCAGGTTAACAACCCTAGACTTGTTGATTGTTTCATTCTTCTTGACCTTCTGAAACTGTGAGATGGGCAGGACATAGCATTTGGCACCCGTGTCAATTTTCAACCGTATGTCACAGGCATTGACAGTGGCTGTGCAATGTATTTCACTGCGGCTTGATGTCTGGTTGACGGTATGGATTTCGAAGGTTGCCTCTGGGTCATCGTTGTCATCAAAGTTGTCTTCATCAACTGCATTCACAGATCTGTTTCTCAGTGATCTTCGCTTTCCAGACTTGCAAACGTTTGCAAAGTGATGCATCTTCATGCATGTATTGCACTTCTTCCCATATGCAGGACATGATTCTTTCCTTGGTGCATGCCTACGTCCACAGTAGATGCAAGGTTTATCAATGCTTGCCCCTTGCTTCAATATGGGAGAAAAAACGTTGACTTCTTGATCAGTTGACACCTGGCTGGTGTGTTTCTCTGCAGCTTCATGAATCTGGCAAGTCTGGATCGCTTTGTGGAGGCTCACCTCTCGTTCTTTAAGCAACTGTTTGCGCAGGATGTCTGAGACCACACCGCAAACAATCCTATCCCTGATGAGGGAGTCCTTCAAGTCTCCAAATTCACATGTGTCTGCTAAGATCCTAAGAGCGGTCACGAAGCTCTGGATGCTTTCAGAAGGTTCCTGGGACCTGATATTGAATTTGTGTCTTTCAATGATGACGTTGATCAAAGGATTGCAAAGCTCCCGGAATTTAGCTTTAAGCACCACAACGCTTTCACGGTTTTCAGCTGCTTGAGTGATGGTCCCCTCTGCGTTTCTTATTTCTGGAGCGTAGGTAAATGTTTTTTCTTTCTCTATGGCTTCTCTGCCTGCCAGATTCAGCAAGATATAGGCCCTGGTTCGGTCATTCTTACCACCATAAGCAGCCTCAACAAAGATATCGAACTCAGCTTCAAAGTGTCTCCAATTCTCAGCTACATTGCCTTCAAAAGACAGTGGTTGTGGTTTTCGCAAACAATCCATTTTGACGAGCTAGCCAAAAAATATGTACCACTGAACCACGCAGTGCTGCAAAAAAAATCTTGTGCTGCGACGTCACTGCCACGTGGAGTGTTGTTGGTATCGGAGTATGCAAATTTGCATTGAACAAACGCTGGTTATCGAATCACACCGATTAGATCTATACAGTCAGTGACAAACAGTGTCCAATGTTTATCAATTCAACGATGAGCTACTGACTTGATCGTAGGCTGTGTTAACATGACGATTGCATCGTGGGCTGGTTCGTTTTACTTCTGACACCATGTAACGATGTCTGCCATACAAGCAACAGACGAAGACCAGATGACAATTCCAGACAGTGTTTACTCGACTCTCCGAGGTGCAGTACATGTCTGCCGGCCCACGCCGTCTGTCCACCCCAAACTATACAAATAAAGAACTTAACTGTTTCACATTAGTTATAAGCACCTTGGATATCAAAATCCTTATCCCAATGCTTTTGTTTTAGGTGTGTTACAGTCCCCAGGATGGCACCCCAAAGCTGGTGTGATGCACCCCAAGTTTCTTGGCAGAATTGTCAGTGAACACAAGATGTACATCCCTGGTGGCCACATCGCAATGAACAGCTTCATATATTATTTCAAAAATGCACAACGACACATAGCTTTCATCTATCAGAACAGGTACTACTACTCGTATTCATTTATGGAGCCTTTCCTGTTTTCTGGCAGCACACATCCAGTGGTTTTGCAGTACCGGGTATACATTCGTGACCTGCCCGATCCAGGATTCCGGTTTCTCTTTAGCGTCCACAAGGTGAGGATGGTGGTGAATTTGAAGTCTGATGTATATTGTATCAGTCATGTCCCTAGGCCCAGGTCATTTTAGGACTATGTCATAGGACATACCGTAGTCTATTAACATTAAGAATATCCTGTTTTCCTTGTCAGGACAAATGTCCCATTAAAATTTAGCTCAGGAAGTCTTTGTCCTGCTGGTTTCTGCAAGAGCCAGAACATTTTGCCCTCTTGATTTTCTTGTTTGAGGACAGTTTGCCCTGTCACTTTTCCATCCTTTATGTTGCATCACTGATATTGAGAAAGAACATGCATGTAATGTAATAGCCCTGCATCTGCATGGGGTTGGATTAATGTGCTGCCCCCTATAGTGACGGATCCCAGAAGTCAGCTACTTGTGAACAATAGCAATTGTTCGGAAATAGGTAAGGGGAGCAATTTCACGTCACATTTTGCAAGTTCTATCGGTTTACTGATACCGTCCACCCCTCATTTTTCTAAAAAATGTGTTTGCAAGTCGCTGACTCGCATCCTGCGGTTTCAAGCTTCACCGCCATGCCGCCATTGTTGCTATGGTTTTTACCGAGTAAGTCGAAGTAATTAACTCTAATTTTCACGAAGTGCTCTCCCCTAGTTTTTTTGTGTCTATTGTGTAGCTGCTCTCCTTGGGGTAATTCCATCACTAGGCTATGATTGGGCATTTGATTGTGTAGCATGCTGAGGCCCCCATCACACATAATGAAGACCCTGCTACGATATCATGATGCGCAAAATGTCAGTAGATTGTGGCGAGGTTGTGGAAACCCTCCAGTTTGATGGCAACCACAGTGCTCACGATGTACCGAGGAGAACTGAGGAGTTGCTGGTCGAGACATCCTCATTAGTGCGGGCCCAGGGGCGGACCAAATGATTCGTAAGGGGGGGGGGGGGGGGGTCCATGGGAGTCCAGGGAGCTGCATAGGTCCTAAGTTAAGGTGTAGTGGCCTTGCGGGGGCTCAGGGGGCGAAGCTTGCGGAAACGATTGCAACTTAGTTTTTAGTAAAGCAAACATCGCGACATTTTCTTATTTTGTACCTTTGTATAAGGTACATGCTTGGGGCAAAGCGGGGGTTTCCCGAACACCCCCCACCCCCAGATCCTCCCCTGGAGCCCTACGCTGCCGCTATTCTCTCAATGCTCTGCCACGACCATGCATATGCATGGTTGTCCCAGTTCTCACAACGCAACCACCAGGCTGTTTCTGCTCTCACTATGATCTCGACACGCTTCCTTTTCCACCACGAACTCCCTATAATGGCTTTTGAGCATTTTCAATACACCATATACTAAGACCACGACAATGCTATGCTCAACCACGTTCTGTCTGATCCGCTTTGGCTGATCTTTGAAGTCGTAGCAAGGTCGTGGCCTGAATCTGATTATATACGCTGAGCTGTCCTTCCGGACACTTACACAGCGTTGTGCATTGCGGCAGGAAGGAAAACAAACAAAACTAAAGATCAACAGAAAACCAAAGAGACAAAAAGTAGATGTCTCCCCAGCGTTTCATGACTCAGGTCAGGCCAATCCGGCTACCGTAGAGGCCCCCCGGGGACAACCCCCGACCGGCACAGCCCCAACCTTCAGCCTATATGTGACGGGGATGTAACTTATGGCTAGGTCAATGTAATGTTGTGGAAAAGCTTCAGCAGGAAACTGGGATATCAAACACTTGTACACAAATACAGTCGAACCTCAGCATGCGACCACCGTACAGATTGGTCAAAATTGTGCATAATCGCGAGATGGTCGTTATACTGGAGACTGTTTCAGTAATGCACAAGAAGAGACGAGACTGGGGGCCGTTTCACAAGGGCTAACGTTGCGTTGCGCTCGCTCAAATCGGCAAAAACGGTCTAAGAAACTACCTTCGTTTGACAATAGTTCGCGTGGCGTTTTGTTCTTACCAAACACCGAGCAAGCGGTGAACTATCTGGAACTAGTAGGGGGTGAATATGTTTCTTGTTGTTGATTGGTCCGTTAAAGTTTTTTTTTTTTTTTTTTTTTTACCAATCAGACAAGAGCTTGTAACATTCTTCCGCGAACGTTTTCTAAAGCGTTTCTTAGGCCCCTTTTTGGCGTAACAGTTATTCGCGCGGCGACCGTTATGTAGAGAAATTCGACCCATAATATAACTGTCCCGAGTACCAGGTTGTCCGCGATACCGGGGTGTCCGTTAAGTGGGGTTCGACTGTACACGCATACGCATAATTATAAGTCTGTACCGTGCCCTTTACAAGATCACTTAAAATGGGGAAAATATATTTGAATGTCTTGCAGAGGAGGATTGAAGAGGTCGTGAAGCTGTTTGTGTTACGAAGTGGACACGATTTTGCCTGACTAACTGCACAGACCCAAAACTGCTCATTTCACAAAAGCAGGAATGGTTTTGTTTGTTTCATGACACTAGAAAACTTGTCACTTGCTCCATTTCTTCTTAAATCTTCTTCTTCGATCGCTCAGACAGTTTCCTGTCAATTATGAGCGCAGATGCATCAGGCTGCCATTATGCGCCTAATTAAGAAATAGTTAGGCCCAGCAAATTCGACATCGTCTGAGGAAATCTTTTTGAATGTGTTTCTTGAAAAAAAAAGGCAGGAAAATGGACCATGCAGTAATTAAGGCAGAAAGATAGTAGATGACAGTAAGCAAAGGGAAAAGACAGAGTCAAAGAGAGTGACAGATTAGAGGAAGTTACAAGCACAGAACTTCCAGAAGGTGGGGGAATTACTTATGCCAAAGAACACCTACCCTCCGGTATCCCCCCGGGCCCCAGGGGGGACTTGCTCCATTTTAAATCGACAAACATCTTCATAAATTCGTCATAGGCCTAATACAAACGTTCGCAAATTTAGTGTTGCATAAAGATTTATAACTGTCATGATATTCTGTTCATATGTAATGTATTATGAGTCTATGGCATGTTTGTTTAACCAGCCACAAAGCGAAGCTGGTAACGTTTTCACTGATGTTTGTCTGTTTGTTCCTGACTATGTATGTACGTATGTATGTAGGGTACACTTAAGGATAGAGATTTCTATCTCAAGGGCACATAATCCGAAAGCTATAAAACTTTCAACATGGATACTGCTGGTAGAGAGCTATAACTGTATGCTATTAGGGTACACTTATTGATATAGTAGGCCTACCTCTTAAGGATAGAGATCTCTATCTCAAGGGCAGATAATCTGAAAGCTATAAAACTGTCAACATGGATACTGCTGGTAGAGAGCTATAACTGTATACTATAATTACAAGATAAGGTTTATGCTTTTGGCTTAATAGTAAGAAAACTTTTTTCTTCAAAAGGTACGAATTACAAGACCTGTTACAGAATTCGTACCACCAAGTTACTGATATCGTACCAGGGGGTCCATAGCACTAATTCAACTGTCGGATTCTCGTGACTTGGCTTTAACTATAGGCCTAGGCCATTGTTTCTTCTAATTTTTCCAGTTAGTTTCTGTGACGTCGAAATAAATCTTATGTCATTTTCTCATCCAAAGTTTGAAGTCACTTAAAACAGAATTTTGAATGCATTTTTGACGCTGCGCCATTGAAAAGACGAAGGAGGTACGAATTACATGACAGAGGTACGAATTGCATAACTATGGCTCAATTATTTTTGCTTTGAATATTTTAATGTACAAAATGGACAACATTGACCCTAACACTTTAAAGATTTGTTGAGTGGCATTTAGAGTTTTAATTTTTGTATTCGTGCATTGAATAGTAAATTTAAAAAAAAGCATTACCACAAAATAACATCAGATGCTGCCAAAAAGAATTTTCGTTTGCCTTACAAACGGTTTTCCGCTTTGTTGCATTTTGGTTGTGATAAAATATTTCCCATTCATTGTCCAAACTTCACACACAATTATTAACCCTCAATCTTCTACCGTTTGCTAGGAAACCAGGTGATACGAATGGCATGACAGGTACTATATCAATAAGCCTCCCCTATATATGTATGTATGTATGTATGTATGTATGTAAGTATGTATGTATGTATGTATGTATGTATGTATGTATGTATGTATGTATGTATGTATGTATGTATGTATGCATGCATGCATGCATGCATGTATGTCTGTATGTATGTATGTATGTATGTATGTATGTATGTATATGTATGTATGTATGTATGTATGTATGTATGTATGTATGTATGTGTGTAATGACTTTCTGATTAATAATTATCCACCAGGCTTCAAACGCACCGAAACAAACGAACACAATTAAGTGGAACTGTTCATCAGACAACTGGTCCACCTTCAAACTCCACCTGGCCTGCAACCTGTTCACAGAATGTGAGGATGGCAGAGATGAAGACGAAAACTGCGACCATCCAACCTGTCACAATGGGGGAGGAATTGAGATCAGCGGACGGTGCTACTTTGTCGGTTTGGTGAAGGAGCGTGTGTTTTGGTTCAAACTCATCGCCAACTGTGAAGCCAGGGGCATGCAGACAGCCAGCTTGGGTTCTGCGCGTGAGTTTGACACCGTTCTGGGTGCGTTGTGGACATACAAGCAGTTTAACGTGTTCTTCGGTATGTTTACCCCGCCTGTGGATCTTGCTAACTAGTAAGTAGTGTCTTCTGGAGTTCTTGTATTCCATAGATAAGTCTACATACACAAGCGTGTGTACATACATATTATGCTGCATTCAAACAAAATAATTAAAGTGTTGATTGTGGCCACACATAGCTAAGAAGAAGAACATCTCTCTCAAGTTTCTCTCTCTCTCTCTCTCTCTCTCGTCTCGCTCTCTCTCTCTCTCTCTCTCTCTCTCTCTCTCTCTCTCTCTCTCTCTCTCTCTCTCTCTCTCTCTCTCTCCCATGGGCTTTTTGACCTGTCTTACACAAGTAATGGTAGTAGAAGAAGTAAATTGAAGTGAAAGATGTGTTTTTCATCCAATTATTTGTTTATTTGGTTGGTTAGTTTTCTATTTGTGTGTGTTTTAATTGCT
The DNA here is from genome assembly GCA_017654935.2 of Phymorhynchus buccinoides. Lineage (NCBI taxonomy): Eukaryota > Metazoa > Mollusca > Gastropoda > Neogastropoda > Raphitomidae > Phymorhynchus > Phymorhynchus buccinoides. The sequence continues at coordinate 28,906,626 of CM065710.1, forward strand.
GATGTTGATGCTCTGACTACCATGTCCATAATGTTCATTACATTTTATAGTAGTAGTTATGTATTGCATGTTTAGAACCAAGGACAGAATGGAAGACTAGGCCCAGCCTAAATTCTTTTCCTTGTAAAATACAGTTTCTGAGTCTGAGTCTATGAGTCTGAGTCTCTCTCTCTCTCTCTCTCTCTCTCTCTCTCTCTCTCTCTCTCTCTCTCTCTCTCTCTCTCTCACACACACACACACACACACGCGCACACACGCACACACGCACAACACACACACACACACACACACACCCAGACACACACACACACACACACACACACACACACACACACACACACACACACACACACACACACACACACACACACACACACACACACACACACACACACACACACACACACACACAGACACGCACGGACACATTTAGTAAACAAACCAAACACATAGAACACAAACGGCTGTCTACAATCTTGAAACGAACTGGACCATTTAAAAATTAACAGTTCAAATGACTGACAGGATGGATGTCATGTGTCAGCTTTCAAACCAATTTCAATTGTTGCATTTCCTACATCTGTAGGAGAATGTTGAGTTCCTCAAAACCCTGTGCGTTTTTCTGTCTCTTCCGTGTGTCTATCCGCATTCATAGCTCTACTGAAAGTACTGAATCAATCATTGTGGAAAATGGCTGAATGATGTCCATTATGTTGGCTTTACTAAATGGCAAACTGAACGCGCCAACGCTCATTGGAGAGAAAACAAAAGCTAAATATTTTTTAATAAAATGATGAACACCATGAACATTTGGAAATATAAAAGATGCGGAAATTGTTAACTAGCAATTGGGATAAAAACCCTATGGGCAGAATGCTTGCAAATCCACCTCAAATGTACCACTGGACACTGTTTCAGTGAGAGAGTATGTGATTTCAGTTTATTGTTAAGTATTCTTCTTTTCGTAGGTGGATTAACAAACCAAAGCAGAAAACTGAAAGTTATATTAGTGTTTTATGGTTTTATTTTGCACAACCTAGACAGTTAACTGTTCATCAGATTTCCTAAAAGCAAAACTACTGCATTAAAATGTTCAATAAGTTTTTCTGACTTTGCAAGAAAACGTGTGCGTTACAGCTATCGCCTGACGCCAATTTGGGCAGACAAAACAGTAGCCTATTCTTTGCTGTACTACACTTCTTCCTTTTTTCTACCAATTTTTAAGAGTTTATGCGGAGTTCTTAGAGGTTGGCCAGGGTCCAGTGAGGTTCCCCCCAAATCCCTCTTTCTGAGAGCGTGCACTGCCAGAGCAGACAAATCATCTGTGTATCTGTGTGAACACAACAAACCTTCCCCTTCTCAGTCTGCTCAACCCACAGAATCTGTGACACTGGCCACCCTGAACACAGACAACACCAGAGCAGGGTTGACGGTCTGTCCTTCTAACCACACGGTTCACCGTTTTCTGGCTTGTGATTCCACCAGCCATTGCTGGGCCCAAGACTCCCTGTTCTACGGAAACAGCCCCGAGTCCTGGGATATCCCGTCATCCCTCACGTGTCCGGTGACTATGACGTCACTTCCTCCTTCCTACGGGTGTCGTGCAGGGGGGCAGAGAGTTCCTTACAGCCTGGTCTGTGACCATCGTCAGGACTGTGTGGACAACAGTGATGAAGACTTCTGTGTTCACCGGCCCTGTCCTTTGCACACGATCAGATGCCCCAGCAATAAGCAGGTATATATATTGCAGTACCTCCAGGATCGACCCACTATCTTCACTTGTATTTCAATGCCCCATATGTACCTATACCTCCTGGTCGGAGCACGTTAAATACATTTTCTTCAAGCAGGATCGTTGTAATTAATTAGCGATGGGAGAAAAAGAAAGGGAAGGTAGTGCCGAAAAACGCAGAGAGAGAGAGAGAGAGAGAGAGAGAGAGAGAGAGAGAGAGAGAGAGAGATGGTTGGTTTTAAAGAATTGTTTTCTAAACCCATTCACACTTTCATAGTCACAGAAGGGATGGTTAAGCCAACACACCATGACATTTGTACACTGTCTTCATTATTAAAGTGCAACTTGGCAAAAGATTTTCTTGAAAACAGAATTTAGTGAAACGATGGTATTGGTATATTTGCACAGTGTTACAGCCCTACTGAGAAGTGTGATGAACAGACTGACTGTTTGAGTGCTGAAGATGAAAAGTGTAGGTGGTCGCTTTCCGTAACTTCTTTCAGATTTTTCAAAGAACCGGGATACTACATTCGCAGAGATTGTTCGTCGTGTTACAATGTGATCCCTCCTCCCCCTCCAACAGTGATCACATTCAACAAGCACCAGGTTTCGATGCTTCCCTTTAACTTGATTCCTGGTGCTCCAGGAGACTTATGTCCAGAAACACACTTCCAGTGCCATGAGGGTCACTGTGTTCCAGTGTTCACCAGGTGCAATGGGGCCTATGACTGCCCAGACAAACAGGATGAATCAGGCTGTGACCACGTTCAGTGTCCAGGGTACTACCACTGTCATGGCTCTTCCAACTGTCTGCACCCTTCCCACCTGTGTGACGGCATGTACCACTGTCCACAGTCTGATGATGAACTGTTCTGTGACCTGCACTGCCCCATGGTGTGCACGTGCCATGGCCTGGCTTTCACGTGCCCTGGCTGGTTCCCTGCTGACCAGTATCCAGAGCTGAGATACCTGAAAGCTCGTGGCAGTGGGATGAAGATGGAGCAGCTGACGTCCAACGTGATGCTGGTCTACCTCAGCCTGGCCAGCTACCAACTGTCTGTCCTGGGAAACTTCTCCTTCCCCAACCTGGTCACCCTGGACCTCAGTGACAACCACATCACCTCTCTCACCAATGTTTTACAGGGAATGGGTAACCTACAGGTTTTGTTTCTCTCCAACAATCCCCTGTCTGACTTCTTACAGGAAGACACTTCACAAAGCCATGGTCACACAGACGTTGTCTTGGAACAGGTTAGTATTCTATACCTGTCAGGAATCAGTCTTCCCACATTCAGTTTAAGAGTAGGGACTCTGTTCCCTGGTGTCCAGAAGCTGAATGCTTCAGGTTGTGGCACACGTAGCATCTTGGAACAAAGCTTTGGGCTGATGACACATCTCCAAACATTGGACATGACAGGCTGTGTGCTTGATGACATTCAAAAAGATATTTTCCAATGTTCAACACCACTTGAAGAGGTGCATGCTGACAACTATAAACTCTGCTGCAGTGCTAGGAAAATACATCATTTTGATGTCCATAATTGCCATGCTCCCAAGAGTGAACTCTCTTCATGTAGTGACTTACTTCAGTCCAATGTGTACCGAGGAGTGTTAGTGATGTTTTCCTTACTTGCCATATTGGGCAATCTTGTCAGTGGTGCATTTCGCATAGTGAGCATGAAACAAGGAGGAGCCACAGGCTTCAACGTGTTTGTGGTTCACCTGTGTGTGTCAGACTTTCTAATGGGACTGTACCTAACAGTGATAGGAGTGGCTGACAGGGTGTATCAGAACATTTATGTCTGGCAGGACGTGTCATGGAGACACAGTGCAGTGTGTCAGCTGGCAGGTTCTCTGGCAATGCTTTCCTCTGAAGTGTCTGCCTCTATAGTCTGCCTCATCACGCTGGATCGTTTCCTGGCTGTGAAATTCCCCCTGAAATTTCTAAACTTCAACGGTGTTCAAGCACAAGTGGTGAGTAGTGTGTGCTGGTTTATAGGCATTGTGCTGGCCGCTGTTCCTGTGTTCCCCAGTCACGCGCACTGGGAGTTCTACAGTCAGACAGGCATCTGCATCCCTCTGCCAATAACCAGAAAACAGTTCGCTGGGCATGAGTACGTCTTTGCTATCATGATTATTCTGAACTTTGTCTTATTCCTTTTTATTGCAGTGGGTCAAACCAGTATACTTTACTCCGTGAAAACCAATAAAATGTCAGTTGCACGAACAAACAAGAAGTCACATGATACTAATATGGCTCAACGCCTGTTTACCATTGCCATGTCAAATTTTCTGTGCTGGTTCCCCATTGGTCTGCTGGGTGTCCTGGCCTCTCAGGGTGTGCCTGTGTCTGGAGAGGTCAACGTTGCCATGGCAATCTTCATCTTACCCCTGAACTCTGCCATCAACCCTTTCCTGTACACCCTGAATGTGTTGATGGAGAAACGACGTCAGGTCAACGAGGACACACTGCTCCAATGGATTGAAACACAGAGATAAAAGACAAAATCTACGTTTTCAAGAAACAAGTGCGAAATCTTTCAGTATCCATGTCAATTAACTGTCTAAAAAAGATTGAGTGTCTCTTCCATAGATTGAGATGTATTTCGAGAGAAACTATCGCACACCTGAGACAGACAGACCGAAAAACATACAAGAATTCTCCATGGCGGAGATAATAAAACAGGTTTCGCAGCTCTGGGCAAATGGCGTCTGTTTTTGCGTTTAACAATCAATTATCATGTCAGCTGAAGAGATGGATTTTGTACATGTGTTAGTTTTTTCTGTTTTTGTGTGAATTTGTGAAAACGTTATAAGAAATCGATGAAAGGATTTTGGATAGAGGGGAGGGGTGGGGCTATAGTTTCACCCAAAAGAACCCATTCCATTCAACTAAGAAATGTATCCACATTGTCAACGACTCAGGGGCGACCTATGACAAATGTAAATGAATTTAAATTTGCTTAAAGCCAGTCAGCCACTCGGTCTAAAGATAAACGAATGCAACATTCGGGATGTTTGAATAATAATCCAGATTTAAATGTAAATGAATTTAATTTTGCTTAAAGCCAGTCAGCCACTCAGTCTAAAGATAAACGAATGGAACATTAGGGATTTTGAATAATAATCCAGATTCAAATAATTCCCAAATCCAGAGATACAAATGCAGGCAGAGTGTTATCATGGAAACGTATTTTGTGGAGCTCTCCAAGGTATCTTGGAAAAACACAATCTGTTGTAACATTTCTCACATTGAATCTTCTTCAGAAACATGAAAAATCAATGTTACATTGAAAAGTTATAATAGTGGTCACATTTTTAAAGTCACCCTTTATAATCACCCCCCCCCCCCCCCCCTTATGCCTACCGCTTAGTCCCACTCTTACCCCTCTGACAGCCCTTTGAGCCAAACATATATCCCCTTTTTGATCAAAGTCAAAGAGTGTTGTGATAAAAACCGGCGGGTTTCCTGACGCAAGAGTTGTTTCCCTTGCATAGAGTGGATGTGATACACTTGATCTTTTCCGCTTCAAATTGACCAGTGCAATGTTGCAGCTATGTCCTGCTATTATTAGAGTTTCCAAGAGAAACTAGGCTTCAACTCAACAGTTTACCCGCCTTCCACCCCCAGTCTCCTTCTCATAATTTTGGTTGGGTGCGTCTGACTAGAAGGGTTTTTTCTCCGGGCACTCCGGTTTTCCTTCTCACCCCTTGGTGTCAGGTGTGGGGAAACCCCCCTGGGGTCAGACATGTGTTGGTTGCATTAGGCATCAACCCACCCAACACCCTCTCCAAGTTTCACATAATTATGCTTACACTTCCTATCAATATTTTTTATTTAGAATCGTTCACTACAAATTGTGTGATGCATTCTACCATATTTACATTGTTGGCATTTCCTTATTCAGAACAAAATAAAAATGTGATGGGGTGGTAAGGGTTAGGGATAGGGATAAGGAGGAGTTGATGAGGGATAAGGATCAGGATAAGGATTGGAGGGTGTTGATCAGCACACACACGCAGGCCAGGAACATATAGAGGAAACCAGACAGTTGTTTGATTTTGTTTATTTATTGGGAAAGATAGCTAGGAAAGACTAAGGAAGACAGTGCAGCAAAATACATCAGTAGTCACTGTAGTGACATGGTAGATTCACATCAACAGCATGAATGGGCAGGCACATCAGTCAGTCGTGGCAATAGACATCAATGTTCACAGGCTAGGCCTAACATCGGTTCCGCAGTAAAAGTTCATGCCGTTTACCGTTAGAGTTCATGCACAGCATCGATAGTCAGGGCGAAAGCCGCACACACACAAAAATGAACCCTAACTACTAAGAAACACATGTTATGAGAATAACACAATTAGCCTAGCCTACGTCACTAATAGGCCTATGTCACAAGAAGGCAGGCCAAGATCGAGCAGCCGATAGTGAGTGAGCCAAAGTGGAGCTTCACTGAAAAAAGTTACTAACCCTGATACTAAAATAATAACTATTGACTAAAAAAGTGTGAACCCAAATTTAGAGAGAGAGAGAGAGAGAGAGAGAGAGAGAGAGAGAGAGAGAGAGAGAGAGAGAGAGAGAGAGAGAGAGAGAGATTTAACGCCTTCTGGGCCAAAGGGCCATTTGTGGCACTTGAAATTATAAAGATCCTGGAAAAAAGAAGATTTTGATCAAAAATACAGATAGTTTTAGTTTTGTTTTTTTAAATTGTAAAGATTTGGTAGAGAAAAATTCAAAGTAGAAATTGTTTTTATTTGTAGAGTTTTTTGAGAAACTTTAATAGAAACAAGTTGAGTTTTTGTGTAAAATCTAAATTTATAGTGATAAAAGTGTTTATTTAAAAGATATTTAGCAGTTTGCTATTTACATGTCTGGCAGGCAGAGGAAATCTATGATTAAAACCCCCCAGGGCTACAGTTAAAATTTTTTATATTGTGCTCAAGGAGCTTTATTTATAAAAAATTAAAAAAGGAGGCAAAGGCCTTCGTAACTTTTTATACAATATTTACATTTAAGTTAATGGTTAAGGTCCGCTATACAAGTTAAGTGACCAGAGGGTCACAGGACATAATGTTTAAAAACAGTTTTTTATTGTTAAAAACCTTTAACTTAATACAGAGCAGCACTAGACTGCTATAGGGTTACTCTAAACATTACATGATCAAGTGATCACGGAGTACCCTAGTTTAAAAGAACTATTAAAAAGTTTGTATGTGCAAAAATATATACATCGGAGTTTTGTACATATGTTCGTGACTTTATCAGGTTTAATTAGGGTTTTATTTTTAGTGACAAGTAAAAATGGTTTCTTTTGGTTAGATTTGCCCCTAGCTACATCTCTGACATGCTTTCTGTCTATACTCCATCAAGGCAACTGCGGTCATCTTCAGATTCCAAAATTCTCTGTGTTCCTAGTACACGAACAAAAATGTTTGGTGAGCGCTCCTTTTCCTTTTCGGCCCCATCAGTTTGGAACTCCTTACCACGCGAAATTCGCCATATCCAGTCCTTGCAATGTTTCAAATCAGCTCTCAAGACCCACCTATTCAAGCTACATCACAACCTTTAGGCCACATTACTTCTGGACTCTATTCTCACCCCCACCCCCCTCCCCTCCCCCCCTCCCCCCCATATTAGTTTCACTGTGTGTTGACTGCAATGTCTACGTCAGCTTTGTTGAGAGAGAGAGAGAGAGAGAGAGAGAGGAGAGAGAGAGAGAGAGAGAGAGAAGATGGAGAGAGAGAGAGAGAGTGAGAGAGAGAGGGAGAGAGAGAGGAGAGAGAGAGTGTGTGTGTGTTGATGCTTTATTCAACTGATTGTATTTTGTATTGTGTTTTTGGGTGGGGTGAGTGGTGGTGATGGTAACGGTGTGTGTGTGTGTGTGTGTGTGAGTGCCGTGTGTGTGTGTGTGTGTGTGTGTGCGTGTGCGTGTGCGTGTGCGTGTGTGCGTGTGCGTGCGTACGTGCGTGTATGTGTGGGTGGGGTATGTGTATGCCTATTATTAACTTTATTATTATTTCAACAAATAGAGCACCCAAGGGCTCAATATTATCTGAAAATTTACAAGATTAGTCTCGATTTTAAATGTGAAAATTTTATTCAACTACGTATTTATCTCAAAAGTTTTAGATGTCTTATAATATTAAATTTTAGTGTCTTTCTACTAAATACAATTTAATTTAAATTTTATTATCTATCAAGTCTTTATTTTAATAAAATTTTACATTGTCTCTGAGGAGGAAAAGGTTTCACCAATATGATAGAAGTTCCTAATTTCCTAAATTTTTAGAGTCTTACACTAGGCTAGTTTAGTTGTTAGGCTTGCACACAAAATCCCCCAACAATTTAGGGGGCTGGCAAGAACAAAACAACCCTAAAGAAGAAGGAACTACCCTACAGAACCTACTCTTTGATGACCGAGCCCACTGGCAAAAAGCCTACGAATGGGGGGTTTGGACAAACAAAAGATAAAAAAAAGATAGTGAGGAAAGATTCAAAAGTGAAAAAAACAGTGAAAGCTAACTTGCTAAGGTCCTAGTCCCTAACCCCGGGAGTTCTGCTGTGCAAGGGCTCGGGTGGCCAGCGCAGTCCTCCCAGGGATACCACTTTTGTGGTATGTCCTAATACCGCAGCAACTAGGCAGCCGAATAAAACATCGTACTGCAGAAAATAAATGAAAAAACCCAAAACCTTAGTGCCCTATTAATGCTTGCAAGGAAAGTTCCAACGACGTGAAGTGAGGAGCAGAAGGAGACGTCATTGGTGGAGGCAGAGGTAGAAGATAGTCGTGAGGGAAGGTGGTCCTAGGTCAGCCTCAGATTCCAACGTAGGACAACAACCATGGAATGAGCGTCATGGGATGTCTACTTCTCGTACGGCGGCGCTGGCAGAAGGGGTCCAAAGTAGATGTGTCCACGCCTCTGTCAGGAAGCCGTCGTACTGTGGTGTAGTATTGCTGTCAAATCAAAAGGCCAGCGTAGCAAGCATCAGGTCGCACCCTCTCTGTTCGGCAAGTCGATGCTGAATGAAACTGACGTGGAGACTGATGACTGATGATGACGAATGATGAAAATGATGAAAACTGACGATGAGGTCTGAATGAATGAACCCAAAAATTAGAGAGAGAGAGAAAGATAGAGATTTTACGCCCTCTGAGTCAAAAGACTATTTGAGGCATTTTAATTTATAAAGATCCTAGAAAAAAGATGGATTTTAAGTTTTATAAGATGAAATTTTGAAAGAAGAAGTTATTTATTTTATTTTATCAGAGTTTATAAAGAATTTTTTAATTTATTTTAATAGCGCAAGCTGAAGAATATAAAATTTAAGTTTGTGATAAAATATTTTATTTTTAAAAGATATTTAGCTGTTTGCTTTTAAGTCTGGCAGATTGGAGGAGGTCTGATTAAAAAAAACCCAGGGCTACAGTTAAAATTCATGCATTTTAGGCTCAACTGAGCAATTGGATAAAAACAATCCGTGTTTGTGCTCGGAACGAGCTTTATTATTAAAATTCTTGACAGGCAGAAGCCTGTGTTCAAGCTAATATACAGTTTAAAAAACTTTTCAAAAAAGTTATGAAAAGTTACAAGTTATTCTTTTATTTCCTTTTTGTATATGTACACATTTTTTTTATTATATAAGGCTATCCTATTAGGTTTTGGTCCCTTGGGACCAAACACAACCAATAGTTACCTAGGTTTTTAATTATAAATTTATTTGATACAAAGACAACTGTCAAAAAAGTTTTTGGCCATAAGGCTATTAATATTAATATGTATATTGTTATTATGTACACCACTTTTACAGACAAACTGTTTAAACTTTTTACAAGTGACGTTATTGTTTAGTATTTAAATTATAACTAAGTTGAATTTTTAAACTATGTTAAAGTTTTAACAAGTGTTTAATTTATTTAATATTGTCCATAGGGCAAAGTATAATGTTATTTTCACGTATGTGAATTTATAAAATTTTGTGTTAAAAATTTATGTTCTACTCTAGTCAAGCTACGGGACTAAACCCTATAGCTTTAAAATTGTTTTGTTAAAATCTATGTCTTAAAATTGTTTAATATGTAAAATAAGTTAAGATTTGATAAAAAGGACAAGTTTATAACTATTAAGGTTCCATAGTTATATTAAAAGTTGCTATTAAAATCTAGTTTGTTTTATGTATATTTTGGTCTAACCTGACCATATGTGATTTTAGTTATTTAACTAGATGAAATCTAGTGAGAAGTCATTATTTTATATAAAGTTATTTATGAGTAGGGGAACATACCGCCAGAGGCCACCATTGTTATAAATAATCTTATGTGATCCATCTGATCCCAGGGGGGGGTAGCTACAAAGACTCCCCCGCCCCTGATGTCACGGTGGAATGTGAAATAAGTGAGATTAATAAAAGTTGTTATTTATGGTTAGATGGTTTTTAAGAGGATGGTATAAGAGTTGAGGGTGGGGATGGTTAACGACTCCTGTATGCTCGGGACGGAGGGAGGGAGGGGAAGGGACCCCTCCTCTCCGCCCCGAGCAGTGACAGGACACCGCATGGGCAGTCCCAAAAAAGGGGGGGGAGCACAAGCGTTAAACGCAACGGCTACGAAAGATACCTCCGTTGTGTGTGCCGGACACCCATCTGCATAGGAGAAGGGTTTTTTAAAAAATAGTGGGCTCAAAAGAGTCACTTCAGCCCACCGGCACATATTTTAGATAAAAAGGGAAGTGGGGGTAAAGGGGGCGGGAATGCAGACAGGTATATGGCCCACACACCAGGGGGACTCTATTCCCACCAGTAAAAATAGTTAGATTTAAACAAGGTGTTTGAATGACACCTGGCCGATTGCCTCAGCGAGCCAAACCATTGGTGACCAACCTAATTTATGGTGTTTGTTTAAAATGTTCTTTTCATTATATATTAAGTTGTTTTGTTTGCATTTGTTTATAACAGGTTGTAGTTCCTTTTTTATTTGACTACAGGGGTCAAACATGTGCTTCAGACTAAATATTTTTCCACATTTACATGGGGTGTCCCTAAATTTACATCGAATAGAGTTAGTATAGAATCTGTTGATTCTGCCTTGAATTTTATGGGGAACGGGCAGGTGAAGACCACCACTGATAAATTTCCTGTACCGGAGTTGGGCTTCTAAATAGGAATCCAATTCCTCCGCCCATCTCCGGTACACACAACGTTTTAAATGGTTTTTAATCTCTAACCCAAAAATTTGAGCACTTTTTTATATATACGCTTGAGAGCCGGACCGCAAGGACAGCAGTCGCTGGATGCAGCGAGGATGGCTCTGTGGGTGGCGAGAGTGACCAGATTTGTGTTTGTTTGGGTTTAGTCCAACACAGATATCTATGCCACTAATCATTAAACCCTGGCATGTTGCATATGAGAAGAAAGAGGATGAACTAAGCTCTATTCTGACTACTAATATAATAATGAAATCTAACTATATATTTATAATAATTATGAAAAACCTTGTATTTTAGACCCCACTGAAACAGGTTCAAGCTACTAAATAATTAATTTATCTAAACTCATATCACATTACACCGATCTTTCATAATGGATTAATACACTAAAATAATACCTTTCTATACATATACTATGTCACTATGTTAGATGACACAGTTAAAATATAATTAGCATTCAATGTCCAGTAACAAAGATAAGCTAGCCGAAAACCCGGTTTTAGAACTGAGTCGACACCGGTGGTCAGACAAGACTGTGACGTTGACACAGCGTCGGTGTAGCTTTCCTCAAATGTTCTGTTTTTGACGTCAAATAAAAGTAGCTAATTTGTTTGTAGGACATTGAAAGAGTTGTTTAGTAACAAAATTATGAAAGGATGGCTTTGATAAAATAGGTTTTATAGAGATAAGAGGTGACATAACTTGGCCGGTTAGACTGCCAGATTTTAGGATATATCAGCCATTCAATGTCTTAATTAGCAAACTAATAAAGTGATTGGCATAACTACAATAAGATTTTATTATTGGAATGACAATCAAAGAGAAGGAAAAGGCTAAATTATAAGTTTATTATTACTACTAGTTGGCCTGAGATTTGAGTTTGGAGGCCGTTGGATATTTGAAAAGCCAGGTCGCGTGACACGATTTGAAAAGTGACACGTCTAAAAATAGATATGACGCCATATAGCGAGGCGCGCGTGACTTGGAAAAAGGGCCTAGGCACACTTGTCGTATGCTAAATAGTATTGCGTGACAGGTAGGCCTTATGAAATACGGCACACTGTCACAAAAATATATCATTTTTTGGAAGCTAGTGTAAATGTCGTTCTTGTGATTGCACATCCTTTCTGTGCAGTATTTGCAAGTGTGTGGCGGGGCAGTCAGCCCCACAATCTTAAAGTAAAATGCTTACAAGTACAGGAACATTTCAAATTGTCTTGGATTCTGCATTATGTAATCTATAACAATATGTTTCTGTACAATCATCAGTGTTATTGCTTGTTGCAATTACATTGCTAAGCTGATTGATTCTCTACTAAATAAGTCTACTATTATGCGTTGAATTAAACACTCTGTCTATGATTATAATCTAATGATTATTATGCACATACAAACTTACGTGATTACAAGTATTATCATTTTCTGGTGAGTGTTATAACCAATTTATTGTATGCTGATTATTGGCTGTCATACAATAGAAAATAATGTTATGCATAATAAAATAATTTATTTGGCACTTTAATAAAGTTGCCCATTCTCTCTCTAAATCTTGTGTTTCTTTGTCTTTTAACAAAACAAAGGTTTTGTGTGGATGCAAGAGACACAAAAACGTTTTTTGCTACAAGAAACAAACTGTTAAAGTCATACCAGTACACTTTTTATAACCATGGCTGTGAGTTGGCACTCGGAATGAGCGATGCGGGAGCAACGTCACTGTAGGGCACAGAAGATAAGACAGCTAAGAAAAAAACACTTTTGTAGACACTCTTTGTACAAAAAACTGGGACTCAAACGTTCGAAATGCCTATCACACCAAGTATCTTTTTTAATACCTCTTTTTCATCTCAACTAATATATGGACCATTTTTCCAAAACTGTTTTAGGCATATACAAATCCTAATCATACATTTTGAAAGTAACATGGCTTCTTCTGCTACAAGTCACATTGCTTTCAACATTTTGATTTTGTGTGGTTTAATCAGATATCTGACAATATGTTGTTATAGCCATAGTGGATAAACAAACGCACGGTTCACAACAGCCTCGTAAAATAGTGCTGGGTTTCTTCCATCAGTCTAATTCAACGAATACTGAGAAAACACATGAGAATTCACAAACGTTCTCTTCAGATACAAACACAACACCACTAAGCACCGTCCAGCAATCGGGTGAAACATTTGGGACATCAGACTTTCTTCATGCGTTGCAGCCCTCAAAAGTTAATCATGTACCACTGCCAGATAAATACCTGGAGACTCTCCAGAAGACATACATCAGACGTAAAAGAGAGCAGTTCAACGGAAAAACCATTGTACAAACGGCCGACATGTTGGACTGTATGTTTTCTGGAAGCAGGAGACTGGAATTTGCGGTATCTAGCAACATCACAGTTCGTTTTAACACATTACACGTCAACATTAGCCGGGCGATAAAAAAGTTACATTGCCTTCTTGTCTTCTGCTTGGGAAGGTGGGAGCCAGCCAGCAAAGCCTTGCACGTGCATTTTCACCACCAGACTTGCACATTTACAAACTCCATTCACATCCAAGAGAAATATGACATCCACAGTTCAACTGTTCCTGGTTCAAAAATAGCCTGCGAGAACCGCGTCACGTGGACAGGATGTGAGCCAGACTATGATCCCCAGCCTGAGTATGTAGTGCGAGAGAAATCCGTTCATATCAAGTTGCAGGTGAATGACTTCAGTGAAGATTACCGCGTGGCCTTGTCTGTTATTTCGCAAGTTAACAAGCCTCCTAAGCGACAGCTGGAAGTTGTTTACGTATCACTGACAGGAGGTATGTCTAAATTCTGCGTTTGGGTAGTAATGGACAACTGGTTTTGCTTCTTGAAGTGATAACGGTCTATAAAAATGTCTTCTGGCATGCCTGTTCACATGTTCCATAATATATAATAATTATTATTTTGTGCTTGATCTTTGAAGGAAGCAAATCTTATTATCTCGGGCCTGGTTAACGCTGGGATATCATTATGAAAGGAAGCGTAGAATACAGCCCTGTCATGCAGTCTCAGACCGATACGGAACTCCATAGCATCATCATCATCATCATAGTCATCCGCCTCATTTCCATCAATCATTAAAAAAAGGACAGAAAAAAGCCTCAAATTCTGTGGCTTTGCGACAACAACAAAAATCTTATTACAGATCAAGTAAAATGAAAGAGAGAAAAAATCTGTTTAACGTCCTCTGGTCTGTAACAGACACGCATGGGACATTAGTAGATGTAAAGATGGTGGGAACGATCCTGGAGGCAATGCCCGGAGGCAGTGCAACACCAGTAAAGTCCCGATTTTTTTTTAACAATACAGATAGGTGTAGCAGTAACCACGCCTCGGTTAAACCTCATCGGCTAGAAGAAGAAAGGTGTTTTACGCCCTCTCGGTCTGGAACAGACACATATGGGACATTTGTAGATACAAAGATGGTGGGAACAATACTGGAGGCAATGCCCGGAGGCAGTGCAACACCAGTAAAGTCCCGATTTTTTTTAACAATACAGATAGGTGTAGCAGTAACCACGCCTCGGTTAAACCTCTTCAGCTATTATTTTATTTTGCCCAAACGGTAAGCCATATAAATGTTATCTCAGTGAATCAGATTTGAATATTACAAAGACGCTGATAATTTCAAAGATAATAGATGGATGCAAACCAAAATATGCATGGTGAAAAAGTGTCAGAAATGAAATGTTTATTTTTTATTGTGTACATTTTTTATGTAATTACTCCGATACAGATACAGGATTTAAAAACAAAAAACAAAAACAGACTCGCAATAACCCAAGAGTAAAAATTATCTCCCTTCACTTTTTTCAGTCACTGGGAGTAGAGTTTATTTACATTATGGCTCTGCCATCTTGACATGCTGAATGAGGCTTTATACTGAAAATTATTAGCCCCTTTCTCGTGCACCGAGATGCGTGCGCCATCTACATAAGATTATCGTCCTTGCCTGTCATGAAGTAGTAGTTTATAGCCACAGAAAATTATCTGCTCCTGACTCATCACCAGGTGGCATAGGTAGTTCAGGCCTAAAATTACCGCCCCTTCGTGTCGGCAAGGAGTAGTACAAAGCCCCATTAAAATGGTGTGTTTTGTTGACTGTATTGTGCTTGCATGAGACCAAGTTTGTAATTTCTCTTAACGAGCTAATAAAGTATTTTTGACTTTGACTTTGACTTTGTTCCTTTGTGTTTTTAGGGTTCGTCCAGACAGCAGGGTTCAGCCCAGAATCTTTGATCTACAGAAACTTTGGAAAAAAGCTCCAGAAAACCCAGCTTTCAGTTCCGCCCTCTCACAGTGTTATACTCAGCGATGTTCACGCTTACACAGACGAAAAAGTGACGCTCAGCCTTTATAGCTACCACAACTTCACTAAGACAATGATGTGGGCTGTGACGAGATGTCAGTACCCTCCCTTGCCGGACCTTTACAGCCAGATACAGTCACTGGGCTTCGAGTTCAGAGACAGGTCTTCAACGAGAAGAAGAACATACTACAAGTCAGAATTTCACGTGAATTATGAAGATGACGGTTGGACTTCTGACTTCAGAATCATGTTTACCTTCCATTCAGTGAGGAGGGAGTGAGCTACATACTTTTTGTAGTCCCAGTTCTATAAGAACGGGACTACATTATGATGGGGATGAGGGCTGTGCGTTTCTTTGATGTATGTATGTATGTATGTATGTATGTATGTATGTATGTATGTATGTATGTATGTATGTATGTATGTATGTATGTATGTATGTATGTATGTATGTATGTATGTATGTATGTATGTATAGTAAAATCATACTTTCACAACGTTTGGCACCACTCCTTGCAGACGAGCTTTGAGGTAGGACACAATACATTCAGGAAATAACAACAAAGTGGATGATGTTGTTTAAAACACTTGTATTAAAAGTTGACAATATTTCGCTGTAGTCTACAGCTTTAACGAGTCACAAAACTTCAACTGACAAACTAAGGAAAAGAAAAACTGGGGGAGCAAATAAAACGTGAGCTCTGATCAGTAGGCAAAGTGACCCATTTCAAGGCGTGACCAGTTTAGTGTTCACAAAACAAGCAAGTCTCACACGCACACACTCACACACAATATGTGCGTGTGCGTGTGTGTTAGCATGCACACATGTGTGTGTGCCTAGTTGTGCGTATGTGTGCATCTGCATAATAGTGTGTGCGTGTATATTGTGTGTGAGTGTGTGCGTGTGAGACTTGCTTGTTTTGTGAACACTAAACTGGTCACGCCTTGAAATGGGTCACTTTGCCTACTGATCAGAGCTCACGTTTTATTTGCTCCCCCAGTTTTTCTTTTCCTTGGTTTGTCAGTTGAAGTTTTGTGACTCGTTAAAGCTGTAGACTACAGCGAAATATTGTCAACTGTTAATACAAGTGTTTTAAACGACATCATCCACTTTGTTGTTATTTCCTGAATGTATGTATGTATGTATGTATGTATGTATGTATGTATGTATGTATGTATGTATGTATGTATGTGTATGTGTATGTATGCATGCATGCGCGCGCGCGTGTGTGTGTGTGTGTGTGTGTGTGTGTGTGTGCGTGCGTGTGCGTGCGCGCGTGCGTGCGTGCGTGCGCGCGCGCGTGCGTGTGTGTGTGCGCGCGCGTGCGTGCGTGCGTGCGTGCGTGTGTGTGTAAGTGCGTCTGTGTGTGACCAAATATGTTCCCCTTCATAGCGCCTAAAACATTGAACCGATCTGAACGAAACTTGGCAGAATGATTCCTTAGACCTTGCAGTTGCTGCACATCATGTAAGATTCACAGAACGACAAGGCAATCGCAATGAGAAAAAAAATTGAATATTAAAAACACATTGATTATTTAAAAGATAATGGGTGGATTTAAGCCAAAGTAAGTATGCAAAACAAGGGTTGCTTAATACTATTTTGTTGTTAAGTATCTTATTTCTAAACAATGCTACATTAATACAGGAAATTATTAAACACAAAATATACACAATGACCATAGAGTCCAGAATTAACTCCCCTGAGTTTCATCCGTTGATCGTATTTGATGAAATTCGAGGGAGATCATTCTAAATTTACAAGTGGCATTTTCCCATTAATATTTGTGTGTGTCTGAAGGGGTAGTATAATGTGTGTGGGTGTTGCTGGTAACTGGGACTACGTTTACATGGCGTTGCCATCTTGTTTTGTTATGTAGTATCCCCCATCTCTATGTGTCCACAAGTTAGTTTCTGTGTCCCCGTCTCTAAGTATCCGTGTCTCAGTGTGTCTCCATCTCTCTCTAAAAGTCCTCGTCTCTTATATGTGTCTTTGTCTCTATGTATTCCCGTCTCAGTGTGTCTCCATCTCTCTCTAAAAGTCGTCGTCTCTTTTAAAGTCAACTCCAGGGCACAGAAATCCTTCATCCCCAGATCCATCCACCTCCTAAACTCATGATCCTTTTAGGTTTAAATGTGTGCTCATCGTGTTAAAAGAAACTATGCATACTTATCCTTGTATGTATTCACATATAATGTGTATCTTTAAGTATGTATTATGTGTAACTTTTACTCCTATTCATGCATGCTGGATGTCGATGTCTTTGTTATTCTGACACATGAACAAAATTTCTCCTTGGGAGATAATAAAGTGAATTTGATTTGATTTGATTTGATTTGATGTGTCTTTGTCTCTATATATCCCCGTCTCAGTGTGTCTCCATCTCTCTCTAAAAGTCCTCGTCTCTTATATGTATCTTCGTCTCTATGTATTCCCGTCTCTGTATGAAATTGGGACCAAAACATTATTATGAATTATTCGATTTGTAATGTGCGCAGTACCCGTTTTTTTGTAGTGAACCAGCTGGTTTCCAATTTTTTTTAATTTTTCAATCACAGAACCAGTCCAGCCCAGAAAAGCTGGGTGGTGGTAAATTATCCGAATTTTAATGTGTGCGATACCCGTTTTTGGAGTTCAACAGCTGGTTTTTATTTTTTATTCAATCACAGAACCAGTCCAGCCCAGAAAAAGCTGGGTGGTGGTAAATTATCCGAATTTTAATGTGTGCGGTAACCGTTTTCTTTGTAGTTAACCAGTTGGTTTCCATGTTTTATTCCATCACAGAACCAGACCAGCCCAGAAAAAGCTGGGTGGTGGTAAATTATCCGAATTTTAATGTGTGCGGTAACCGTTTTCTTTGTAGTTAACCAGTTGGTTTCCATGTTTTATTCAATCACAGAACCAGTCCAGCCCAGAAAAAGCTGGGTGGTGGTAAATTATCCGAATTTTAATGTGTGCGGTACCCGTTTTCTTTGTAGTTAACCAGTTGGTTTCCATGTTTTATTCAATCACAGAACCAGTCAGCCTGGAAAAACTGGGTGGTGGTAAATTATCCGAATTGTAATGTGTGCGGTACCCGTTTTTGAGTTAGTTAGCTGGTTGCTTAGACTGTATCTAATCACAGAAGCAGTCCAGCCCGGAAAAGCTGGCCGGTGGTCAGTGGAACTGCTCGGTACCTCACTGGCCCCAGTTCCAGCCCCACCTTGCCTGCAACCTGAGAGTGCAGTGCTCTGGGGCAGAGGACGAGCAGCACTGCAGGCATCACGCCTGTGACCTGGGTCCTGGAGGATTCACCATCGATGACCACCGATGCCTGGTGCTGGTCCGACCACAAGGAGTGATCAGTCACAACCTGGCCAGAAAAAAGTGCCAGAATCTGGGAGGTTACTTAGTCTCCTTGACCTCCGTTGAAGAACTTGACGCTTTGAAAAGCGTGCTGTGGCCACGCAACCGCAGGTTCAGAGTATACGTAGGGCTCGAGCGTGAGTGGAACAAGGCTAATCCTATGTAAGTGTTGGGAATAGTCAGGCAACTGGGCAAAGATGCAGATGAACACCCTCCTCTCCACACTTTCTAAGTTTTTTTCCGTTATTTCAATCTTACCTTTGTATTCTGCTATTAGCCAATGCATATTTTTAATTGTTTAAATGGATGGACATTAGTGAAATTGAGAAAACTATGGGCTCAATGGGAAGACTGAAACCACGCAGTCGAGCTTCATCCGCTTTTAACGGATGCGATTCTGAGAGTGTTGCTCTAATTTCATGACCAACACTGCAGTGTCTGTATAATTCTCAGGCCTGGTTAACCCCGTGATATCATTATGAAAGGAAGCGTAGAATACACGCAGCTCTGTCACATAGTCTCATACCGATACGGAATTCCATAGCATCATCATCATCATCATCCGCCTTATTTCCGTCAATCACAAAAAAAGTCTCAAATTCTGTGGCCTTGAATGCCCTGCTCTCATGGTGACCTCAGTTTCGATTACCAATCCAGTTTATGCCCTTGGTGCGTTCGGGTCAAAGTCATGGGGATCAGTATGTTCTGGGGAGCTGTCGTTGGATGGATGTGGTGGCGCCGTCGGAGGAGGACCTCACTCACTCTGGCTCCGCGACTAAGATATTATTGTCGTCAGTAGGGGACTTAGTAGGTGGTGTCCTGAACAGGTTCAATTGAACTCCACCGAAGTGACTCAGCAGCAGTGCAGTGTCTCCTCAGATGGTTGCTCCTGACGGCCTAACATAGATTCGCTCCCCTTGGTCTGCTGGTTTCGGATTCTGCGACCTGAACAAGCCTGGGTGTGGCTGCGAGTTGGGACTCGGAATGAGCGGCGTGGGAGCAACGCCACTATACAGCCCAGAAATTGGGACAGCAAAAAACAACAACAAACAACGAAATATAGAAAACAATAGAGGTTTAAGTGCTCAATCTGCAGTAAGAAAGGCAAGACTAAAAAATGGAAAGAACCGAAAAATGGAGGAGGAGGTGTTGATCTTCATCTTAAAAGGCAACTGAAATAAGGATCATCCTATGTAAGTGTTGGGATTAGAAAGACAACTGGAATAAGGCTCATCCTATGGAAGTGCTGGGAATAGATAGACAACTGGAATAAGGCTCATCCTATGTAAGTGTTGGGAATAGAAAGACAACTGGAATAAGGCTCATCCTATGTAAGTGTTGGGAATAGATAGACAACTGGAATAAGGCTCATCCTATGTAAGTGCTGGGAATAGATAGACAACTGGAATAAGGATCATCCTATGGAAGTGCTGGGAATAGATAGACAACTGGAATAAGGCTCATCCTATGTAAGTGTTGGGAATAGATAGACAACTGGAATAAGGCTCATCCTATGTAAGTGTTGGGAATAGAAAGACAACTGGAATAAGGCTCATCCTATGTAAGTGTTGGGAATAGAAAGACAACTGGAATAAGGCTCATCCTATGTAAGTGTTGGGAATAGAAAGACAGCTGGAATAAGGATCATCCTATGTAAGTGTTGGGAATAGAAAGACAACTGGAATAAGTATCATCCTATGGAAGTGTTGGGAATAGAAAGACAACTGGAATAAGGATCATCCTATGTAAGTGCTGGGAATAGAAAGACAACTGTAATTAGGATCATCCTATGGAAGTGCTGGGAATAGATAGACAACTGTAATTAGGATCATCCTATGTACGCTTTGGGAATAGAAAGGCAACTGGTATAAGGCTAATCCTATGTAAGTGCTGGGAATAGAAAAGCAACTGGAATAAGGATCATCCTATGTAAGTGCTGGGAATAGAAAGACAACTGGAATAAGGCTAATCCCATGTAAGTGTTGGGAATAGAAAGACAGCTGGAATACGGCTAATCCTATGTCAGTGTTGGGAATAGAAAGGCAACTGGAATAAGGATCATCCTATGTAAGTGTTGGGAATAGAAAGGCAACTGGAATAAGGCTAATCCTATGTACGTTTTGGGAATAGAAAGGCAACTGGAATAAGGCTAATCCTATGTAAGTGCTGGGAATAGATAGACAACTGGAATAAGGCTAATCTTATGTAAGTGCTGGGAATAGAAAGACAACTGGAATAAGGATCATCCTATGTAAGTGTTGGGAATAGAAAGACAACTGGAATAAGGCTAATCCTATGTAAGTGTTGGGAATAGAAAGACAACTGGAATAAGGCTAATCCTATGTAAGTGTTGGGAATAGAAAGGCAACTGGAATAAGGATCATCCTATGTAAGTGTTGGGAATAGAAAGGCAACTGGAATGAGGCTAATCCTATGTACGTTTTGGGAATAGAAAGGCAACTGGAATAAGGCTAATCCTATGTAAGTGCTGGGAATAGAAAGGCAACTTGGAATAAGGCTCATCCTATGGAAGTGTTGGGAATAGATAGACAACTGGAATAAGGATCATCCTATGTAAGTGCTGGGAATAGAAAGACAACTGGAATAAGGCTCATCCTATGTAAGTGCTGGGAATAGAAAGACAACTGGAATACAGATCATCCTATGTAAGTGTTGGGAATAGAAAGACAACTGGAATAAGGCTCATCCTATGTAAGTGTTGGGAATAGAAAGACAACTGGAATAAGGCTCATCCTATGTAAGTGTTGGGAATAGAAAGACAACTGGAATAAGGCTCATCCTATGTAAGTGTTGGGAATAGAAAGACAACTGGAATAAGGCTCATCCTATGTAAGTGTTGGGAATAGAAAGACAACTGGAATAAGGCTCATCCTATGTAAGTGTTGGGAATAGAAAGACAACTGGAATAAGGCTCATCCTATGTAAGTGTTGGGAATAGAAAGACAACTGGAATAAGGCTCATCCTATGTAAGTGTTGGGAATAGAAAGACAACTGGAATACAGATCATCCTATGTAAGTGTTGGGAATAGAAAGACAACTGGAATAAGGCTCATCCTATGTAAGTGTTGGGA
>CM065710.1:28933333-28966435 GCA_017654935.2 Phymorhynchus buccinoides
CTTGTGTCATATTTTTTCTGCGCTTGGAATGTTTTGTTTTATATTATAGAATAGTAACTTATTTTAGATGTTAAAACAAACGCAAGAATAAGTTAGCTATATTATTAAGGTATACCTATAACTTATATAAAAAAAACATAGTTGCGTATGTGATTCCATATCTATTTTTTTTACAAGGATGCAGTGGGACTGCTAGAGCCAATTTAAGGCACTAGTACCACCTAAGCCGAGGCACTTTTTGTTATATGGCTTTTTTACTGTTTTATTATTTTTATCTAACTTGCTTAATATTGAGAAAATACATTGAAATTGATGTAGAAGGGCTTAAGCTTTGCCAAAAATATTTTGTAGGTGTGTTTAGTGTCGAAAATACAGAATGTCCACATAATGTGGTTTGCAAATGATATCTCAAGAACTAATTGAGATACAGACTTCAAATGCTGCACACTTTTTTTGTACACTGTGGCCTGTTGCATGAACCTAAAACCGGGCTTCTCTTGTGCAGTTAAAAACGTGGTTGTTTTTGTGTGTATTTTGTTTTTCACCACATTTTTTTCTTGTAATGTGAGCAACCATAGGAAAATATCTAATAGACCTACCTGCTAACTGGCCAGTTTCTTTGAGTGAAATTTGAAAGCTCTCCAATGATTAGATCTGTCTCAATCAGTGTCAAAGTAAATAAAACAATTTTCATGTCTGTGACATGAACATTCTGTATTTTCGCCTCGAAGCAAAACCTAAAAAATATTTTCTGCAAAATTTAAGTCCTTCTACATCAATTTCAATGTATGTTCTCAATATAAAGCCAGTTGCATAAAAATAAAACAATAAAAAGGCCATATAACAAAAATGACAAAAACGTGCCTCGGCTTAGGTGGTACTAGTACCTTAAGTACCTTGTATTTTAAGTACCTTGTATTGGTCTGCTTTTCCGTTAAAAAGGATGATATGCTGAGGATCAGATCAAGTTTATTTTGACTGAGAAAGGATACGAGCTTTGTTGGAAAATATTTTGAAATGCTGTTATTAACGTACGTTTGCTTGAGATCGAAAAGAAAAACATTGCCTCTACCTGCCCACTTTCCCCTATACCCATTGAACTCTCTGTATTTTATTCTTTTTAAAAGAAAGATAAACACCAGGGGCAAAAACTGGGTTGTCTGTTATTTACATTACCAACAAGCGTTACATTATAATTAACAGCAAGTCGATTAACTACAAGGTGACAAAAATATATCAAATTAAGATACTTGTCTCAGCACTCTATCCCCCTCACCCTAACTAAACCCCTATCCTGGAGAGAGAGAGAGAGAGAGAGAGAGAGAGAGAGAGAGAGAGAGAGAGAGAGAGAGAGAGAGAGAGAGAGAGAGAGAGACTGACGGAGAGAGAGAGACAGACAAGCAGAGAGAGAGAGAGAGACATACAGACAGAGAGAGAGAGATAGACAGACAGACAGACACAGAGACAGATAGAGAGAGAGGGGAGAGAGAGACAGACAGACAGAGAGAGAGACAGAGAGAAAGAGACAGAGAGAGACAGACAGACAGACAGAGACAGACAGACAGAGAGAGAGAGAGAGAGAGAGACAGACAGAGAGAGAGAGAGAGAGAGAGAGAGAGAGAGAGAGAGAGAGAGAGAGAGAGGTGTCAGACCTCAGAAACTTTATTTTCTAAGGATGAAAATTTAGGCTGAGCGTATTCTTCCACTCTGCTCTTGGTTAAAGGGAGAGAGACAGAGACACAGAGAGGGACACACACACAGATATTATTATGAAGATGTTACCGTCTCTCATCACATTCATGTCTAACTCCCAATTCCTTTTTTGTTTTTTTTCTTCTTCGTACAACACGTAGTGCTTACGTTACGATTCAGTGTGCGACCTGAAGCCTGACTGTTTAAATATGGCAGATGAAGAAAACTGCTTTAGCACTTCATATCGCTTGCATGTGGAACTGAGAGATGCATACAGGAAAGGACTACCATATTACAAAAAACACAATCACCATCTTGATCCCCCGGCTGTCGTGAACTTCGACTTACGTATGTACCCGAAGACTTACTTCATCCCGCTACATATGTTCGACGATGAGGAAGACCAGAGGGATGCTATTAGGAAATGTCCACAGACGCACTTCCAGTGTCCTGGTGACGGTTACTGTCTACCCGTCTTTGTTCTCTGCAACGGAATGTACGACTGTCCGGGTCATGAGGACGAGGCTCACTGTGAGAAGTTCGCCTGTCCAGGGTTCTACCGGTGCCAGGGTTCTCGTGTATGTCTGCATCCTGACCACGTGTGTGACGGGTTCCTGCACTGTAAGCAGCAGGATGATGAACGGTTTTGTGGTCACGTGTGTCCCTTCACGAGCTGCACGTGCCAGGGTCTGTCTTTTCACTGCAGAAGTGCAGAGTTCAGAGTGGAGAGGTTTCCTGACGTGCGTTACCTGGACGCCAGCGACAGTGGATTGAGGCCGGCACGTCTGTGGAACAATTACATGTTGGTGTTTCTGGCTCTTCAACGTTGCAGTCTCACCACTCTATCTCTTCCTCCGCTGCCCAACTTGGTCATTTTGGACGTCAGTTCCAACGACATCTCCACACTGACTGCAGATTTGTTTCAACATGTGAGCAACCTCAAAGAGTTGCGGCTGACCAGTAATCCACTGACTGACCTGTTTGAAGGCAACATATCCTCAGAGTCACCTTCCCTACACAGCCTTCCTGTGCTGCACGTGCTCTCTTCGCTGACCCTGTTCAACCTGTCACAGAGTGGCATGCAGCGGGTGACTGGCAGTTTGCCCACACCGCAGCTACAGACACTGGACGTGACAGGCTGTGACCTGCACCACCTCCCCCGTCACTGGCTCACCCCCCTCTCCCTCCTACGCTCTGTTCGTACAGACGACCCCATGCTGTGCTGTGCTGAGAACTTGCCTGCAGGCTTCAAACCTGAACACTGCCACTCCCCTTCCTCTCTGCTCTCCTCCTGTCACCGTCTGTTGGGATCAGCCGCTCTACGTGCTGTGACTGTCCTCCTGGCTGCTGCAGCCTTGCTGGGCAACGGAGTCCACCTCTTCTACCTCCTGCGTGGAGATCAGCACAGGAGGAGCGGAGCTGGCGTCTTTGTGTGCCAGCTGTCCGTGTCCAGCCTGGTGATGGGGGTGTATCTGCTGGCAGTGTGTGTGGCTGACCAGGTGTACCGGGGGCAGTATCTGTGGGAAGACAGGGGGTGGAGGTACAGTGCCTGGTGTTCCCTGTGCAGCTTTCTCTACCTGTTCTCTGTGCAGGTGTCTGCCCTGATCCTGCTGTGTCTGACAACGAGTCACTGTGTTCACCTGGCCAGGCCACACGTACAGGTGTGGGCCACGAGACAGGTGCTCGCCTCCAGCCTCCTGTGTTGGGGGACGGGTCTCCTTCTGTCCACCATACTCCATGTTTTCCCCTGGACTCTCCATGATCAGACTGGTCTGTGTGTCCCTCTGCCCCTGACCAGCCCCCTGGGTGAAGATGACCACGCGTTGCACGCTGCGATCACAGTGGACACGCTGCTGATGGTGCTGGTCATGGCAGGTCAGCTGTACATCTCCATCCTCGTCCATCTCAACCCCATCGTGTTTCTGGTCGATTCCACAAAATCTCACCAGCTGGACTCTGCTCGCCGCACCCTCCACTTCTCAGTGACTGAGGCCTGCGGCTGGTTCCTGGTGGATGTTCTGGTGCTGTTGATGCCTGACATCAACGTGATGCCCGAGGAAACCCGCTCTGCTGTGACGGCATTTGTGCTGCCCTCCACCCTGGCCGTTCATCCTGTGCTACACGTGCTAAACGTGGCACTGGAGAGACGACGACACACCAAGACACAGCGTGTTCTGCAACGAGTGCGAAACACAGTGGCAGAAAAATAGACAGTTCGTAAACACAAAAAGTGGGCATTCTTGTACTTTAAACACCCCTTCCCCATCCTTGTAGCAATAATCTGTTGTTGTTGGTGGTGTTGTTGTCGTACCCTGGCTTAAAGACTCCGGGGATCATCCCAACAGCCGAAGAACTTGAACACTGTGGTACAAATCATCAGCTAGGGATGAGAACATTACGCTTGTGACCGTTTTTGATTACCCCGCCACGTGAGCAGCCACACTCCGACTTCGGAGGATTTTGGACTGATGATGTTAAGCTAGGAGCTTGCCATGGCTAAAGACAATCCCCGCATAACTATGCAGAACATAACAACATTTTGATGTAGCCTTGGTGTACCAATGCTCTATCTCAAAGTCTGATTCTTTCAGTTTCATGAAAATAATCCTAGTAGGCTGATCCTAACCCTGTCCTTGCCCTCCCGAAAATGACAGATTGTTGCTTTCTCTGTGCAAATATTCAATGCAAAAATTTGCGAGAGCCTTAATTACGGCTACTTGAAAATTGTGAAACAAACAAATACATAACCAACAATAAAACTTTCACAAAAACAACAACAAAAATAACAGAAAATCTGCTTAACGTCCTCCGGTCTGGAACAGACACATATGGGACACTAGTAGATGGTGGGAACGATCCTGGAGGCAATGCCCCAGGAAAGCCCCGAATATGTAACAATACAGATGCGTAACGCTGCTCGAAAAAGAACAGAAACAGTTGTTGAAATAGTCCAGTTGGAATAGACTCCCTTTACCTCTCCGTTCTGCCAACTCCCTTTCTTCATTTAAGTCTTCTCTCAAAACTGCTCTTTTCAAATCATAGCCGGCTATATTTCCATCCGCGTGTGTTTGTGTGCATGCGTGTTGTTTGTGCGTGTGTGTGTGTGTGTGTGTGTGTGTGTGTGTGTGTGTGTGTGTGTGTGCGTGTGTGTGTGTGTGTGTGCGTGTGTGTGTGTGCGTGCGTGTGTTGGTGCGTTGTTGGTGCGTTCGTGTGTGTGTGTCTGTTTAGTGCGTGCGTGTGTCTGTTTAGTGCGTGCGTGCGTGTGTTTAGTTCGTGCGTGTGCGCGTGTGTATAATATATTTTTGTCGTTTCTTTATTTATATTGCTTGCTGCATGGTTTATTCATTTATTATTGTATGCGCTTAGTGCTTTTTTAAGATTAGGCGCTATAAATGCTAATTATTATTATTATTATTATTTGGACGCGTGGAATGGCCCTTTAAAGAGTGTTCGTACAGTTTGCGCATGACGTAATTATGGAAAATTGACGTCATAATTGGCCTCAAGTGGTCAGTTCCCGTTCCGATTCCACAGAAACAGGTAGGTTTGCTTACGCCTTTCTTCTTCATCATGTTGTTATAGGCTAATTTTACTGTCAAAAAGTATGGTAGTACATAATGCTATTCACCATTGTCTACACCAATATAGACAAGGTCCGAAATTATATTCTAAATTGAGTAGATCTACCACATGCGATGATTTATTTCTAATTTTTACACGAGCAATCATTTTTCTGTGAGTCAAGCACATACAGAACAAAATAATGTGGACATTATTTATAGATGATTTGAAGCCAAGTTCAATTTTGAACTTGGTAAAGGTAAAGATGTGCCCCCCCCCCCCCCCCCCCCCCTGCAGTTCTCGGTTAATTCCATTTTTCCGTGTTTGCCTTTCTTACCAAACATAAAGCTGTATTCTATGAACCTTTTCAGCTAATTATCTTTTTGGAATAATAACCCTAACCCTACCCCCCCCCCCCCCCTTATAAGACGGGAAAACGCAATGAACCACGACTGTGACAAATGCCGCGGTGTACTGCAGTACATAGGGGGGGGGGGGGGGGTCCTATTAGATAATGGCCTTTATCATGACTGCAATTAATTATTGAACAAAGATAATTAGCTGAAAATGTTCATAAAATACAGCTTCATGTTTGGCAAGAAAGGCAAAAACGGAAAAATGGAATTAACCGAGAAATGTAGGGTGGGTGGGGGGTGGCACATCTTGACCTGTCCCAGCTACACCCAGGTTTGTTCAGGTCGCAGAATCCGAGACCAGCAGTCCAAGGGGAGCGAATCTATGTTAGGCCGTCAGGAGGCAACCAACCGAGGAGACACTGCACTGACACTATTCTCTTAGTCGCGGAGCCAGCGTGAGTGAGGTCCTCCACTGAGGGCGCTGTTAACCGCCGTTTTGTCCAAATTCCGCCGTTAGATCCGCCGTTTTGTCCAAATTTTCTATTATGATTTGGACAAAACGGCGGTTCAACAATCCGGCGGGTTGGACAAAACGGCGCCCGATTTTGATCCGCCGTTTTGTCCAAATGAAAGTTGGAGTTATAAAAACTAATTCTTGACAAGTTCTCTTTTTTTTTTAAATCTCTGTTAAATAAAATGAATAACAAGCTGACCACTGACACTGGTCACTTTGGCCTAATTTTACCGTTTGAATGCTAATTAGTGTATTAGGAGATCATATGAACAATTGTTGATGTGGTTGACCAGTGGTCAGTGTCACTGACCAGTGGTCACTTTGGCCTATTTTCACTGTTTGACTGCAAATTAGTGTATTAGGAGTTCAAATGAATTTTTTTTGATGTGGTTGACCAGTGGTCAGTGACACTGACCAATGGTCAACCACATGCAAAAATAGGCCAAAGTGACCACTGGTCAGTGACACTGACCACTGGTCAACGACATCAAAATTTGTTCATTTGAACTCCTAATACACTAATTTGCAGTCAAACAGTGAAAATAGGCCAAAGTGACCACTGGTCAGTGACACTGACCACTGGTCAACGACATCAATTTTTTTGTTCATTTGAACTCCTAATACACTAATTTGCAGTCAAACAGTGAAAATAGGCCAAAGTGACCACTGGTCAGTAACACTGACCACTGGTCAACGACATCAAAATTTGCTCATTTGAACTAGTACACTAATTTGCAGTCAAACAGTGAAACGCTCGGCGTACACTCTGGTCTTCTTTCTCAGAGGTTCCAGGGATGGATGAATTGGGCGAAAAGGGGGTCGGGCAGTCAATGAAGAACTAAGCAAAAATGGGGAGATGAGATGATGACGATGACTTCCAGGGACCAACGAAGGAACCCTAACATCAAGTGGACTACTTGATACGATAAGTTGAACGTTCACAAGGACGAGGCCTTCCAAAACCAGCTGCGGACAGTCGACAGCCCGTTTCCAGCTACGATGAGATGAGACGATGTGGACCAAACAAAAGCTAAAGATGAAGTGTACATCGAAAGTTTTCGCCGGTTGCAAATTCCCATCCCGAGTGATTGTTCAAATGTTGCCGAGTCATTCCTCGATTCTGTGATGCATTCACAATTTCACGCTTTGCACGCGTTAAAAAATTGTAGAACAAGTTCCCTCCCCTTCTCTGTAGTTCTCTTGCGCGCTTCTTCTCAGGTTGAAAACTTTTATGAGAAAGTGCTTTACAATCCAGACAGTGTCTGAAAGATCGATTTGCCTTGTATGTTGTTCTCTGACAAATGATCAGTCCAGAAATGTCACAAAATTTGTGACATACACCAAGGCTACAGTTATATGGGGATTGTCTTTAGCCATGGCAAGCTCCTAGCTTAACATAATCAGTCCAAAATCCTTCAAAGTCGGAGTGTGGCTGCCCACGTGATGGGGTAATCAAAAAGGTCACACACGTAATGTTCTCATCCCTAGCTGATGATTTGTACCACAGTGTTCAAGTTCTTCGGCTGTTGGGATGATCCCCGGAGTATTTAAGCCAGGGTACGACAACAACAACAACAGATTATTGCTACAAGGATGGGGAAGGGGTATCTAAAGTACAAGAATGCCCACTTTTTGTGTTTACGAACTGTCTATTTTTCTGCCACCGTGTTTCGCACTCGTTGCAGAACACGCTGTGTCTTGGTGTGTCGTCGTCTCTCCAGTGCCACGTTTAGCACGTGCAGCACAGGATGAACGGCCAGGGTGGAGGGCAGCACAAAGGCCGTCACTGCAGTGCGGGTTTCCTCGGGCATCGCGTTCATATCGGGCATCAACAGCACCAGAACATCCACCAGGAACCAGCCGCAGGCCTCAGTCACTGAGATGTGGAGGGTGCGGCGAGCAGCGTCCAGCTGGTGAAATTTTCTGGAGTCGACCAGAAACACGATGGGGTTGAGATGGACGAGGATGGAGATGTACAGCTGACCTGCCGTGACCAGCACCATCAGCAGCGTGTCCACTGTGATCACAGCGTGCAACGCGTGGTCATCTTCACCCAGGGGGCTGGTCAGGGGCAGAGATACACATAGGGCAGTTTGATGATGGAGGGTCCAGGGGAAAACATGGAGTATGGTGGACAGAAGGAAACCCGTCCCCCAACACAGGAGGCTGGAAGCGAGCACCTGTCTCGTGGCCCACACCTGTAATATATGTGGCCTGGCCAGGTGAACGCAGTGACTCACGGTCAGACACAGCACGATCAAGGCAGACACCTGCACAGAGAACAGGTAGAGAAAGCTGCACAGGGAACACCAGGCACTGTACCTCCACCCCCTGTCTTCCCACAGATACTGCCCCTGGTACACCTGGTCAGCCACACACACTGCCAGCAGATACACCCCCATCACCAGGCTGGACACGGACAGCTGACACACGAACACGCCAGCTCCGCTTCTCCTCTGCTGATCTCCACGCAGGAGGAAGAAGAGGTGAACTCCATTGCCCAGCAAGGCTACAGCGGCCAGGAGGACAGTCACAGCACGTAGAGCGGCTGACCCCAACAGACGGTGACAGGAGGAGAGCAGAGAGGGAGGGGATTGGCAGTGTTCAGGCTTGAAGCCTGCAGGCAAGTTCTCAGCACAGCAAAGCATGGGGTCGTCTGTATGAACAGAGCGCAACAGCGAGAGGGGGGTGAGCCAGTGACGGGGGAGGTGTTGCAGGTCACAGCCCGTTACGTCCAGTGTCTGTAGCTGTGGTGTGGGCAAATTGCCAGTCACCCGCTGCAGGCCGCTCTGTGACACGTTGAACAGGGTCAGCAAAGAGAGCACGTGCAGCACAGGAAGGCTGTGTAGGGTGGGTGACTCTGAGGATATGTTGCCTTCAAACAGGTCAATCAGTGGATTACTGGTCAGCTGCAACTCTTTCAGGTTGCACACATGTTGGAACAAATCTGCGTTCAGTGTGGAGATGTCGTTGTAACTGACGTCCAAAATGACCAAGTTGGGCAGCGGAGGAAGAGACAGAGTGGTGAGACCGCAACGTTGAAGAGCCAGAAACACCAACATGGTGTTGTTCCACAGACGTGCTGGCCTCAGTCCACTGTCGCTGGCGTCCAGGTAACGCACGTCAGGAAACCTCTCCACTCTGAACTCTGTCCTGCAGTGAAAAGACAGACCCTGGCACGTGCAGCTCGTGGAGGGACACACGTGACCACAAAACCGTTCATCGTCCTGCTGCTTACAGTGCGGGAACCCGTCACACACGTGGTCAGGATGCAGACAGACACGGGAAACCCGGCACCGGTAGAACCCTGGACAGGCGAACTTCTCACAGTGAGCCTCGTCCTCATGACCCGGACAGTCGTACATTCCGTTGCAGAGAACGAAAACGGGCAGACAGTAACCGTCACCAGGACACTGGAAGTGCGTCTGTGGACATTTTCTAATAGCATCCCTCTGGTCTTCCTCATCGTCGAACAAATGTAGCGGGGTGAAGTAAGTTTTGGGGTACATACGTAAGTCGAAGTTCACGACAGCCGGGGGATCAAGATGGTGATTGTGTTTTGTGTAATATGGTAGTCGTTTCTTGTATGCGTCTCTCAGTTCCATTTCCAAGCGATATGAAGTGCTAAAGCAGTTTTCTTCATCTGCCATATTTAAACAGTCAGGCTTCATGTCGCACACTGAATCGTATCGTAAGCACTACGTGTTGTACGAAGAAAAAACAAAAACAAAAAAGGAATTGGGAGTTAGACATGAATGTGATGAGAGACGGTGACATCTTCCTAATAATCTCTGTGTGTGTGTCTCTCTCTCTCTGTCTCTGTCTCTCTCGCTCACCCTTTAACCAAGAGCTGAGCAGAAGAATACGCTCAGCCTAAATTTTCATCCTCAGAAAATAAAGTTTCTGAGATCTGACACCTCTCTCTCTTTCTCTGTGTCTGTCTGTCTGTCTGTCTCTCCCACTCTCTCTCTCTGTCTGTCTCTCTCTCTGTGTCTCTCTATCTCTGTCTCTGTCTCTGTCTGTCTATCTGTGTCTCTCTCTCTCTCTCTCTCTCTCTCTCTCTCTCTCTCTCTCTCTCTCTCTCTCTCTCTCTCTCTCTCTCTCTCTCTCTCTCTCTCTCTCTCTCTCCAGGATAGAGGTTTAGTTAGGGTGAGGGGGTAGAGTGCTGAGACAAGTATCTTAATTTGATATATTTGTTTCACCTTGAAATTAATCGACTTGCTGTTAATTATAATGTAACGCTTGTTGGTAATGTAAATAACAGACAACCCAGTTTTTGCCCCTGGTGTTTTTCTTTCTTTTAAAAAGAATAAAATACAGAGAGTTCCATGGATATAGGGGAAAGTGGGCAGGTAGAGGCAATTGTTTTCTTTTCGATCTCAAGCAAATGTACGTTAATAACAGCATTTCAAAATATTTTCCAACAAAGCTCGTATCCTTTCTCAGTCAAAATAAACTTGATCTGATCCTCAGCATATCATCCTTTTAAAGGAAAAGCAGAAAAATACAAGGTATTTAAATTGGCTCTAGCAGTCCCACTGCATCCTTGTAAAAAAAGAAGATAATATGGAATCACATACACTGTATTACGCAACTATCTTTTTTGCTATAATTTATAGGTATAACATAATGATGTAGCTAAGTTATTCTTGCATTTGTTTCTAACATCTAAAATAAGTTATTATCCTATAGAAAAACATTCCAAGCTCAGAAAAAAAAATGGCACAAGTGAAAAATAACCAATGACTTAGGGCTAGATTTCATGGTCATTCGCCGCTGCTCAAATTCACGTGCAACATGCTAAAAAACAAAATGGTACCAACAATTTGTGCTGCAATTCATATATTTAAACTAGAAAAGAAACAGGCCAAAGAAGTAACAGCAAGCGTTATGCTTAAGCTGACCCTTACTTGCCCCTTGACTTCACCTGCCCCACCTTCCCCTACCTAAATTGACCCTACCTTCTCCCCCCCCCTTCCCCTATATCCCTTACTTGTCCACTGGTGCCGCAGGGGAGAAAGTCTTGGGAGGGACAGGGCGGGAATATGCAGAACCTCTCATCACTCCCGTCCATACAGTCCTCCTGATAGTCACACACCAGAGTGTAGAGCACGCGCTGACCCAACGTTTCGCAGGAAAACTTCACCGGAAATGACGACACGCTCTTCTCGCACGTGACGTCATTTCCGGCTAAGCAATGGCTGCCAGCCCCAGCGGCGTCACTACTACTACTGCTACTGCACGCTAAGAAGGTCCAGCTCCAGTGACGTTCACGGCACTGAGTGAAAGAAAGCTGGAAGCGACGAAAGTTGGCAAACTGAGACGCGTTTCCTACCAAGTCTGAGAGAAACTCGCCTAATAGGGAAAGGGATGTCATCTTCTGTGTCTGCTTTGCGGCCCTGTAGTTCTGTAGCGGTGGGAGAGGCCCCTCGCAAAGGTAAAACGAATGCTTTTGGCTTCTGCAGGATGACAGGTCAACATGAGGGCGATTGTCCGGTGGAAAATTACCGCACAGATGTGGGTCGTCTTCCCCTGTATTTGTATATATATATATATACTGAGATTTTACTTTCATACTATAGTATAAAAGAAAAATCTCAGTGAATAGCCAGCTCCGTACCTCTACTCTGAAGGACTGAAAAGTTAGTGCGTTTGAAATGCAGAATAGTTTGCTTTGATAAAACATTTCTGTGTCCAATGTCTTTATTTGTGAACCTCAGAAACAAAACCAGTTAACGTTAACTTTGAGTAATGTTCCGTGTGTTCCAAATTTAATTTTTTTAAATTTATATAAATTGTGCTGATTTACTTTTTCTCCCAATGGGGGAGGGACAGTGCCTGAGATTTTTCTTTCATACTATTTTTATCCTTAATTTGGATATCATCTCGGTAGTTGGCCCTCTCTAGTCATGTCTATTAGTTTTTAAATTAAAATTTCAGAACATTATTATTTTGTTCATTTTACATAAGATTTTCATAAGATTTTTACTATTTCTGGTTTAAGTTTGTGCTGGTTTGGTTTTATTATGGATTTTCGATTTTTTTTTTTTAAAGTATATAAATTGTGCTGATTTACTTTTTCTCCCACTCACTGAGATTTTTCTTTCATGGTATATCTACAGTATATATATATATATATGAACGATCAAAAATTGAAGAAGAAAAAACAAACACACCATTAATCTTTCCTCTTATGTATATAATAATTTGCTGTGATAAAAAAAATTGGTATCCAATGTATGTTTTGTGAACCTAAGAAACAAACTCTATTACTTTAACTTTGACTTTATGATTAGTGTTGGGTTTTTTTAAAACAGCAATGGTCTGCAGATTTCAAGTTACCTGCCATTTAAAAAGAACAACTAAACTATAGAAGCAATGAGGTAGGGCACGTGTACACATACGAGAAAGGTGGCAGAGTGGTCAAGACGTTCGCCTGCCCAATGTAATGCGTGACAGCAACGTGAGTGACCCGGGTTCGAATCCCGGCGTCCTCGCCCTTTCTTTCTAGTTTGACAGGAAAATCGAACTGAACGTCCAGTCCTTCGGATGGGGACTTCATGCTAGTCTGGCCCGTGCGCGTTACGCACGTAAAATCCCACAGTTGAAAGTCGGTAAGAGCAGGGAGAAATCCCGCTGCCTGGTATGGCCAAATTGATAGCTAGATTTGCAAGTGTACCCACACTCTGTGCCCCCCCCCCCCTAAAAAAAAAAAGGGGTTGGCGCTGCACTTGTGGCGACGCGCTCTCCGGTGGAGAGCAGCCCGAATTTCACAGAGATAGGTCTCTGTGACTAGAATATGCCAAATGGTATGCTAGTCTGCCGTTTCCGACAATGACTGCCAGATAGCAGAGGGGGCAGATACTATTCTGGAGGGCTGGGCGATAATTTGTTTGTAGTGGAGATACCTTGCCCAGGGTGCATCCCCACTCTCTCAGCCAAAGGGATTTGAGGACACAGCTGGCGTTGAGGAAGGTTCCCAAAGGCCAACCCATCCCTTTGGCTGCAGCACCAGAGCCGGCGCAAGGGCCCCCCTCGTTCGAGAGTCATAATCTTCCACAAGAGACTAAACTGTACTGTGATTTTCCATATACTGTAGAAAATCATCTATTGTACAGCTCTCATGCTACTGTTAGCCCCTACTACATGCTAATGTCAACCAATGATGAGAAAAGCCATTTGAGTAAAGGGCCTAATCCCATCTGCAATCCACACACACACACACAAAAGAAACATGAAGGAGTGTGCGCATAAAAGCAAAAACCCATCCGCATTTTCCATCCGGAAACTAGTCCGCATATGTGCAACCTCCCAAAGAGAGAAAGAGAGAGACAGACAGAGAGAGAGAGGAGAGAGACAGACAGACAGAGAGAGAGAGAGAGAGAGAGAGAGAGGAGAGAGAGAGAGAGAGAGAGAGAGACGGAGAGAGAGAGACAGAGAGAGAGAGCGAGAGAGAGAGAGAGAGAGAGACGAGAGACAGAGAGAGAGAGAGAGACAGACAGAGAGAGAGAGAGAGAGAGAGAGAGAGAGAGAGAGAGAGAGAACTGGGAAGATGAAAAGGAAGATAAGATCAACGCATTAATAATACAATTTTCATGAATACCATTAGATTCCTAGCATGATAATGAATCTGGGCGACTCAAATCGATGGTAAATTGTGTGCGAACATTTATTTTCAACAAACAAAATATCAATCAAGATAATCACCCCAAAAGAGTGCATGGTCAAGGGAGAATACACGTATCAACAGTGTTTTTTTGACCACACCCTAAAAGGGTGCAATGGCGCTGAAGGGGACTGTTTTGTCCACTGAAAGTGACAAAATAGCTAAATAGAGCTCCTATTTGGTTTTAAAATATTTGCCTATATGACATTTCTTATAAAAACATGGCCTGTATTCACATTGAGATAGTATGAGACTTATCATCATGATATCTTAGAAGTCCTTCTAATGTCCTATTTTAATCCTACTACGAGGGGCACTCCATATATTTTGCAATGTGAAGATTCTGTCAACACCAGAACAAAATGAATAGTGTCATGATATAGACCAGTATCATAATAGTTACGTCGCAAATTGCCATTATTTTCCATCCGTCCATAACCATTGAGCAAAGCAAAATGTCCGCCAAGGTGAACGTTGGTCCCAAGCTGTGAAAAGCTATTTAATGTTGAGATTTTCGACCTATAAACTTCTACGCTTATACTCAAGGAAAGACATTCAAACAATTATATCAGACGTCCATAAATTGTTTTTTTAGACTTTGCCTACTCAGAAACAAAAGTTCACAAATGGCTCAAGGAATTTCAGTTTGGCAGAAGAACGTTAGAAGAAAGTGACCGTTACAATCGTCAAATGACTGTTGTGACTGTTAAAACCGTAGCCAGTGTAAAGACTCTTGTCGGAAATGATCTCTGGATAAGTGCTGATGAGATGAAAAACATACTGAACTTTTCATCAGGAAGCCTGGATAAAATATAATATGAACAGCTGGGTATGCAGAAGCGCTATAACCGTTGTGTGCCCCACTAGTTTACTGAAGGTCAGAAAAGGGGTAGGGTTGAATGGTGCATCCAAATCATACAACAAATTAGATGGCGATAAGTTAGCCAGCATCTGGGACTTTGCTAAAGATGATGCAACATTTATAGACAAAAACAAGCAATAACTATCCGTTTGAACCTTCTAAGTGAGTCTCCATCAGTACAATATCACAGAAAACAGAACAGTAGCAAAATTATCAAACAAATAAATGCCGTGATTTTTGTTCTCTCAAAAGCTGGTTATATGGCTTCAGTTCATCTCCTAGAGAGAAGAGCTCTCACTGTAGATTGAAGCATAAATATCTATTTAACCAAAGGCACTTTGAGTTTGCCGTCCAAGCACTGGTACCTGGTCTCCACCTATTTTAGTGTGACATCGCAAGTGACCACACTGCTGCAGGTACTTTGGACATCTTGCAAGAAAACAGACTTTTGCAGAGCTTAGCCGGTCTCCCACCCTATTAATTTTTGTTTGTGGCTCAAGCCACAAACCTATAACTCACTTTGTCGGTCGGTCGGTCGGTCTGTCGGTCGGTCTGTCGGTCCAAAATTGTCGCACTTCAAATCGAGGCTACACTTCTGGCCGCTTTTTAAAATGATGTATTTTAAAAGCGTACAAAATAATAAACATATGTAATACAGACACTACAACAGACATGACGAGTATGCGGTGCTTCTTTTGATGAGTATAAGTAGGATACATAGTTTTAAATGTTTTCCAAAATATATAAAAAGTTACGAAATGGTGCAGAGATAACATTCTGGTTTACAGATTAAAATTATTGAAAAGCCAGGGGAGGTAACTCATGATTGGAGTGGTAAAAATAGACCGCGTGCCACAAACTATTGCGATTTCGCGCTTGTTTTGTACTTAGTCACTTGTTATTTTGTCCCACTATCATATGTGAAGCACTGGTGAAGGAGCAAGCAATTATAGATTGTTGAAGATGCTTGAGCGTTCGTCGATTGCACTATTTTTGACATACGTCAGTTGAGCTGGTCTGGTGCCATAACCGTTTGGTTTGAAAGGATATTCACGTGCATGTGTTCTAGTGAGGGACCCTTCTAAAAGATTCACTAGCCAGAAGCGAGGAGGATACACTGCCAGGTATCCACATTGCAAAATATATGGAGTGCCCCTCGTTCTTTAGAAAGACTTCTAAGATGTAATGATGATAAGTATCATACTATCTCAATGTGCGGAACACAGGCCCTGGTTTTGTTCCCAGGCTAATGGATGTTATGTAGTGAAAGACTTCCACCAAATGCACAGAAACCATAAGTTGTGACTGGTAAGTTGAAAACATTGGAACCTGATTCGCTTATGCCACTTCATGCCACACAAACACACACGTACACTCACACGCACGCACGCACGCACGCGCACGGTAAATCACACACACGCACACACGCGCACGCACGCACACACACACACACACACACACACACACACACACACACACACACACACACACACGACACACACACACACATGTATGTAAAATCAACGTACTATTAATGGTGGCAGGAATGGAGTAAACAACAGTCTGGTCTCGTTGGGTTCGAAGGCAGATGCGTGTACCTGTGTCACACACACACACACACACACACACACCACACCACACACACACACACACACGCACATCAAGAATGATGTTTAAATGTTGAATAGACTTCATGCACCCTTACATAGGTTGACCCTTGTTCCAGTTGTCTTTCTAGCACGTACATAGGATTATCCTTATTCCAGTTGTCTTTCTATTTCCAACACTTCCATAGGATGATCCTTATTCCAGTTGTCTTTCTATTTCCGACACTTCCATAGGATGATCCTTATTCCAGTTGTCTTTCTATTCCCAACACTTCCATAGGATGATCCTTATTCCAGTTGCATTTCAATTCCCAACACTTACATAGGATGAGCCTTATTCCAGTTGTCTTTCTATTCCCGAACACTTACACAGGATAAGCCTTATTCCAGTTGCTTATCTATTCCCAGCACTTACATAGGATGATCCTTATTCCAGTTGCTTTTCTATTCCCAGCACTTACATAGGATGATCCTTATTCCAGTTGCTTTTCTATTCCCAGCACTTACATAGGATGATCCTTATTCCAGTTGTCTTTCTATTTCCAGCACTTACATAGGATGATCCTTATTCCAGTTGCTTTTCTATTCCCGAGCACTTACATAGGATGATCCTTATTCCAGTTGTCTTTCTATTTCCAACACTTCCATAGGATGATCCTTATTCCAGTTGTCTTTCTATTTCCAACACTTCCATAGGATGATCCTTATTCCAGTTGCATATCAATTCCCAACACTTACATAGGATGAGCCTTATTCCAGCTGTCTTTCTATTCCCAGCACTTACATAGGATGATCCTTATTCCAGTTGCCTATCTATTCCCAACACTTACATAGGATGATCCTTATTCCAGTTGTGTTTCTATTCCCAAAACGTCCATAGGATTAGCCTCATTCCAGTTGCCTTTCTATTCCCAACACTTACATAGGACGAGCCTTATTCCGGTTGCATTTCAATTCCCAACACTTACATAGGATGAGCCTTATTCCAGTTGCCATCTAAGGTGCAGATTAGCACCCTCACATTTCTTGGTTCTTTCCGTTTTTTTCAGTCTTGCTTTTCTTACTGCAGATTAAGCACTTAAACTTCTATTGTTTTCTTCTCTTCTTTTTTTTGGCTGTCCCATATTTGGGGCCGTACAGTGTGGCGTTGCTCAGGAGGAAGAACGCACGCCGCTCATCTCGAATCCCAATTCGCAGCCACACCATGGATTGTTCAGGTCGCAGAATTCGATACCAGCAGTTCAAGGCGAGCGAATCTATGTTAGGCCGTCAGAGGCAACCCCAACGAGGAGACACCTGTGCAGCTGCTGAGTCTCTTCGGTGGAGTTCAGAAGAGCCAGCGCAAGACACAACCTACTAAGCCGCCCTACTGACGACAGTAATATCGTTAGTCGCGGAGGCCAGCGTAAGCGATGTCCTCCTCCGAGGCGAAAAAAAAAAAAAAAAAACAAAAAAAAAAAAAAAAAAAAAAAAAAAAAGAAAAAAAAAAATACAGCTAAGTGTGAAAAAACATCCAACGATCAGCTCCCCAGAACAAACCACACTGATCTCCCTATGACTTTGACCCGTAACGCACCAAAGGCATAGAGCTGTTGGATTAGAAAACCGAAACTGCAGGTCACCATGAAAGCAGGACATGCACAAGGTCACATAGCTTTTAGATTTTTTTTTGGATTGATGGAAAATAATGGTCGCGATGATGATGATGATGCTGGCTGGGGCTGCTATGGAAATTCGCGTATCGGTATTAGAACTATGTGAACAGGGTCTGCGTGTATTATACGGCTTCCTTTCATTATAATAACCTGGTGTTAACATCAGACCCCAGAGCCTATACTAGACACCTGCAGTGTTGGTCATGAAATTAGAGAAACACTATCAGAATCGCATCCAGTAAAAGCGGATGAAAGCCCAACTGTGTGGCTTCAGTTTTCCCATTGAGCCCATAGTTTTCTGAATTTCACTAAAAGAATTTTTATCGCCTTAAAACCAATTAAAAATATATGCATTGGCTTAATAGTCAAGAATACAAAGGTTATTAAGAATTGAAATAACGGAAAGAAGGGAAGTGTGTGAGGTAAGAAGTGTGTGAGGGTGGGGGGGGGGAGGAGGGTGTTAATCTGCATCTTTGGGCCCAGTTTGCCCGACTATTCCCAGCACTTACTATAGGATGAGCCTTGTTCCAGTCACGCTCGAGCCCTAGGCATTAAAAATATCGCATCGGCTAATAGCAGAATACAAGGTAAATATTTTGAAATAAAAAAAAAAAAAAAAAAAACTAACGGAAAGAACTAGAAATTTGGGGTGGGGGGGGCGGGGGGGAGGGTGTTTAGTATGCATCTTTCGGCCAGTTGCTTGACTATTCCCAGCAGTTGCATAGGATGAGCCTTTTTCCAGTCACGCTCGAGCCCTTCATTAAAAAAATATGCATTGGCTAATAGCAGAATACAAAGGTAAGATTGAAATAACGGAAAGAACTAAGAAAGTTTGGGGGGAGGGTGTTAATCTGCACCTTTGCCCAATTGCCCGACTATTCCCAGCACTTACATAGGATGAGCCTTGTTCCAGTCACGCTCGAGCCCTACGTAGAATCTGAACCTGCGGTTGCGTAGCCACAGCACGCTTTTCAAAGTGTCAAGTTCTTTAACGGAGGTCAAGGAGACTAAGTAACCTCCCAGATTCTGGCACTTTCTTCTGGCCAGGTTGTGACTGATCACTCCTTGTGGTCGGACCAGCACCAGACATCGGTGGTCATCGATGGTGAAGCCTCCAGGACCCAGGTCACAGGTGTGATGCCTGCAGTGCTGCTCGTCCTCTGCCCCAGAGCACTGCACTCTCAGGTTGCAGGCAAGGTGGGGTTGGAACTGGGGCCAGTGAGGTACTGAGCAGTTCCACTGACCACCGGACAGCTTTTCCGGGCTGGACTGCTTCTGTGATTAGATACAGTCTAAGCAACCAGCTAACTAACTCAAAAACGGGTACCGCACACATTACAATTCGGATAATTTACCACCACCCAGTTTTTCCAGGCTGACTGGTTCTGTGATTGAATAAAAGGGAAACCAGCTGTTTAACTCCAAAAACGGGTATCGCACACATTAAAATTCGGATAATTTACCACCACCCAGCTTTTTCTGGGCTGGACTGGTTCTGTGATTGAATAAAACATGGAAACCAACTGGTTAACTACAAAGAAAACGGTTACCGCACACATTAAAATTCGGATAATTTACCACCACCCAGCTTTTCTGGGCCGGACTGGTTCTGTGATTGAATAAAACATGGAAACCAACTGGTTAACTACAAAGAAAACGGTTACCGCACACATTAATATTCGGATAATTTACCACCACCCAGCTTTTTCTGGGCTGGACTGGTTCTGTGATTGAATAATAATAAAAAAATTGGAAACCAGCTGGCTCACTACACACAAAAACGGGTACTGCACACATTACAAATCGAATAATTCACAATAATGTTTTGGTCCTAATTTCATACAGAGACGGGAATACATACAGACGAATACACGTATAAGAGACGAGGACTTTTAGAGAGAGATGGAGACACACTGAGACAGGGATACATGGAGACGGGGAAAAACAAAAAAAAAGCCATAACAATAAACTAATATTGGGGAGCACATAGAGATGGGGGGATTACAAGACTACATAAGGGTCAAAACAAGATGGCAACGCCCTGTAAATGTTGTTCCCAGTTACACAGGCAATGCACACCCACACACATTTATATCTACCGCAAAAAGGACAGACACACACTATAAATATTAATGGGAAAATGCCGATCTTGTAAATTTAGAATGATCTCCCTTGAATTTTATCAAATAAGAACCAACTGATGAAATTCAGGGGAGTAAATTTAGGATTATATGGTCCTTGTGTATTTTTGTGTTTAATAATTTCCTGTATTAGTATAGCATTGCTTAGAAATAAGATATTTTGCAACAAAATAGTATTAAACAACCACTTATCAGTATAATTACTTTGATTTAAATCCACCCATTATCTTTCAAATAATCAGTGT
This sequence comes from Phymorhynchus buccinoides, assembly GCA_017654935.2. Lineage (NCBI taxonomy): Eukaryota > Metazoa > Mollusca > Gastropoda > Neogastropoda > Raphitomidae > Phymorhynchus > Phymorhynchus buccinoides. The sequence continues at coordinate 28,953,633 of CM065710.1, forward strand.
CTTTTTAATATTCAAAATATACTCACTAGGATTACGTTGATATGACTTGTCGTTGTTGTGAATATGACATAACGTACAGCATTTGCAAGCAAGGTCTAAGGAATCATCGGCTACCAAGTTTCCCCACATACAGATGCGGTTCAGGGGGACGGAGGGGGGTGGTTTAGGCGCTATGAGGGGGGAGCATCTTTGGTCACACACAGACGCGCCACACGCGCGCGCACGCGGCCACACACGGCACACTCACACGGCACACGCACACACGCAAACACACAACACACACACACACACACACACATAACACAACACACAAGCACAAAAAAAAACGCACGATCACACACACATACATACATACATACATGGATAGCATACATACATAACATATCCATGCACATTACAGACAGACAGACAGACAGACAGCAGAGAAACACACAGCCCTCGTTCCCCGTCGTTATGTAGTCCCGTTCTTATAGAACTGGCACTACAGAAAGTATGTAGCTCACTCCCTCACTGAATGGAAGGTAAACATTATTCTGAAGTCAGAAGTCCACGCGCCATCTTCATAATTCACGTAAAATTCTGACTTGTATGTTCTTCTTCTCACTGGAGACACGTCTCTGAACTCGAAGCCCAGTGACTGTATCTGGCTATAAATGTCCGGCAAGGGAGGGTACTGACATCTCGTCACAGCCCACATCATTGTCTTAGTGATGTTGTGGTAGCTATAAAGGATTAAGAAGAAAAAAAAAAAAAAAAAAACAAAAAAAAAAAGAAAAAAAAAAAAAAAAAAGAAAAGCGTCACTTTTTCGTCTCTGTGAGGCGTGAACATCGCTGAGCAAAAACACTGTGAGAGGGCGGAACTGAAAGCTGGGCTTTCTTGAGCCTTCGTCCAAAGTTTCTGTAGATCAAAGATTCTGGGCTGAACCCTGCTGTCTGGACGAACCCTACAAACACAAAGGAACAAAGTCAAAGACAAAATGAAAAATACTTTATTATCTTGTTCAAAGAAATTACAAACGTGGACTCATACAAGCACAATACAGTCAACACAACACACCATTTCAATGGGGTCTTTGTACTACTCCTTGCGCGACATCGAAGGGGCGGTTGAATTTTAGGCCTGAACTGCCTTGGCCACTCTGTGACGAGTCAGGAGGGCAGATATACTTTCTGTGGATATAAAGCTACTACTTGAAAATATAAATTAAATAAAAAAAAATATATCATGACAGGCAAGGACGATAATCTTATGTAATGGGGCGCGCACTCATCTGCGGTGGGGCACGGACAGGGTCAAAGAATTTTCATTTATGAATCCCATTGCGCATTTCAGATGGCAGAGCGCATAATATATAATAAACTGTATCTCCTCTTGTGAGTGAGGAAAGTGAAGGCGATAATTTTTACTCTTGGGCTTATTGCGGAGTCTGTTTGTGTTTTGTTTGTTAAATCCTGTATCATTATGGCCAACTGATATTCGGAGTAATTAGAATAACAAATTTACACTTTAAAAAGAACCACAACCGCAACTCATTCTGACCTTTTTCACTATGCATATTTTGGATTACATCCATCTATTTATCTTTGCAAATTATCAGCGTCTTTGTAATATTCAAATCCTGATTCACCGAGATTTCACGTTGACATGGCTTACCGTTTGGGCAAAAATAAAATCTTGTCATTTTACTACGGCCTGACTCCAAGTCCAACTGGAATGCTGCATAATAATACACTCAATTAAGTAAATCTCAGACCAGAGGCACTAAATTTTATCAAAACTGATTTGCACCAGGGGGGCAAAAAAAAAAAGGAGAAAAAGTGGGCGAAAGAATCGCCCAAATTTTTACCCTACATTAGTCAAGCTTAGTTAGAAGCAGATTAACGCTACGGGATGGAAGTTTTCACTCCTTTGAGTAAAGACCAAGGCCGCCAAAAAAAAAAAAAAAAAAAAGACGCTGGCAATGCAATGGAGTTCAGTAGTCACTCAAAACAGCCCTATGTATGGCCATTTTATGGCAATTAATAAATAGGTCTATTAGAGATGTGGAATGGTTATCGCAATGCGAAACCTCGCTAAATGCTAAACTGTGCGCCAATTTTTTAATTAGAATTGGTACGCGGTTAAAACATACACATATCAAGTATTCGTGACGATATCCAAGAGACCATCTCTTTCGATTATTGAAAATTTATGCAGTAAAAAAGAAACTACCCCTCTTGATATCCAAAAACAAAATTATTAATATGTAAAAAGATATGGATTATTGTAATAAAAAATTTATATATAAATAATAATGATAAAATTTTCGTTAGCTCAAAAGCTTATTCGTTAAAGCAAATCCTGAATAAGGGACGTCACCCCTCATCCCATCAGGCAACTTTCCCTATGTTTGAAAGAGAATAAGCTGTATTTGACATAACATTACACGAACAATACTCTAAACAAGACATAAATGTGATTGGCGGCCGCAGCAAAAGAAAAAAAATATCGGTTTGAGTACTATATGGCACAATTTTCACTGACGCTCCAAAATCGAAAATAGATTGGATGGTATCAATATTGCCGAGATGCAGAAGGGACCTGATCACTTAAAATATTCCACATGCATTCCAACTAAATGACCACCTATCACTTTTTCAGTGCTGAATTGTGGCGCTTGTTGGAGCCGTCGTTAGCATAAATAATTTGAAAACCAATATCCACCTATAAATGTGACTATTTTTACAGACTCACTATCTTCGATCCAAGCCATTCAAAATTGAAAGTGGAAAATTTCTGCCGCGCCGTACAGATTCTAAGTGATAAGTGAAATCAATTGTATTGCTCACCAAATTCAATTAAAGGAACAATATTTAGGCAAACTAAGATAAATGGATTGGCGTCCTCACACAGGTCATAAAGGGGTATGACTAAGGCAGATAAGGCTGGCAAAACGGGCAGCTTGGACAAAAACAAATATAACATTATCCATTAAAGAAGGCAAAATAAAATTAAAACGATCAGGCCTTCCAGGAAGTGGGCAGGAACGAGTTTCTAGAGAAATACACTAAGTACTCACCCGGCTAAGATCATAAGATACGTTTCTCAAGGACTTATTTTTAAACATTCCAACGATCCTTACAGTCAAGGCAATACTCAGACTGCAGAACAGAATCGGAACGCTGCAAATTTGTAGACATAATGTGTATATGGGCAATGTAGTATTGAACGTAAACCATCTTTTCATCCAGCGAAGTAAATTAAAATAGAACTTAAAGATTTAGCTAGATTAGAATTGAAATCAGACTAATATTAATTAGCATCCAAATAAGATATTCTCACTAAGGGGTCAGAGGGAATGGTTGCCCACCGTAGGGCCTGGGCGGAGGCCGCTTAGTACCAGTCATGCTTTGGCTGCTATTTTTGATCTAGGCTAATCGCATGAACATAAAAGGGCCCGTCCTCTTCTTAACTAAACATTCTTAACACAGTTACATAACACGTTTAAATCATTTTAGCCGCTCCGTAGTCGCGTTTAGGGCTTTCAATCGCGAGGATAGCCTTCAGAGTCGCACCCTCAGCATAAGGACTCTGGGGGCTCGCGACGCCTCGGCCTTTGACTCCTCTGTTTATCCGGGGAGGATGGGGGCCGCTTCTAGCTCTCCCTCCCTCCGCTCCGTCCAAACAAATAGGAATCGTAGCCATGAAGAGTTTTAAATAGTTTAGTTTTAGTTTGCGGGGTTTTTGTTTTAAACAACTATTTTCTAATGTAAATAATAAACAATATTATCGTACATTTAATCCCTGTCATTTACTTGATCTGTAATAAGATTTGCGTCCTTACAATGATGCAGGGGCACAAAATATAATTATTATATATTATGGAATATGTGAACAGAAGACAATTTTATATAAATACAAAAAGACCGTTTCAGTTCAGAAGTAAACGCAGTTGTCTCATTACTAGCAGCCAAACGCAGAATTTAGACATACCTCCTGTCTGTGATAGCGTAAAAAACATCTCAATGTCGTTTAGGAGGCGCTTGTTAACTTGCAAAATAACGGACAAGGCCACGCGGTAATCTCACTGAGTCAGTCACCTGCAACTTGACATGAACGTATTTCTCTCAGCACTAGCATACAGCAGGCTGGGTCTATAGTCTGGCTCACATCCTGTCTGCACTTGACGCGGTTTCTCGCCAGTCTATTTTTGAAAAAAAAACAGGAACAGTTGACGGCGTTGATGTCGTAGTTCTCTTGGAGGTGAATGGAGTTTGAAAATGTGCAAGTCTGGTGGTAAAAATGCTAAAAAAAAAAAAGACAAAAAATTTGTGGTTTATTAACATGCAAGGATTTGTTGGGGCTGGGCTCCGCACCTTCGCCCAAGTCGGAAGCAAGAAGGGCAATGTGACTTTTTCCATCGCCTGGCTAATGTTGATAGTGCGAATGTGTTAAAATCTAACTGTGATGTTGCTGAATACCGCAAATTCCAGTCTCCTGCTTCCAGAAAGCATACAGTCCGACATGTCGGCCGTTTGTACATTGGTTTTTCCGTTGAACTGCTCTCTTTTACGTCTGATGTAGGTGTTCTGGAGAGTCTCAAGGTATTTATTTGGCAATGGTACATGATTAACTTTTGAGAGCTGCAACGCATGAAGAAAGTCTGATGTCCGAAATGTTTCACCTGATTGCTGGACGGTGCTTAGTGGTGTTGTGTTTGTATCTGAAGAGAATTTTTGTGAATTGTGATGTGTTTCCTCAGTATTCGTTGAATTAGACTGATGGAAGAAACCCAGCACTATTTCACGAGGCTATTGTTAACCGTGTCTTTGTTTATCCACTATGGCTATAATAACATATTGTCAGATATCCGATTAAACCACACAAAATCAAAATGTTGAAAGCAATGTGACTTGTAGCAGAAGAAGCCATGTTACTTTCAAAATGTATGATTAGGATTTGTATATACCTAAAGCAGCTATGAAAAAATGGTCCATATATTAGTTGAAATGAAAAAGAGGTGATAAAAAGATATTTCGTGTGATAGGCATTTCCAACGTTTTGAGTCCCAGTTTCTTTTACAAAGAGTGTCTACAAAAGTGTGTTTTTTCTTAGCTGTCTTATCTTCTGTGCCCTACAGTGACGTTGCTCACGCATCGCTCATTCTGAGTGCCAACTCGCAGCCATGGTTATAAAAAGTGTACTGGTATGACTTTAACAGTTTGTTTCTTGTAACAAAAAAGTATTTGTGTCTCTTGCATCCACACAAAACCTTGTTCTTGACATTTTAAAAGATCGCAAAGAACAGCACAGTATTTACACGACGTGAGCAGTGGGGCAACTCTTATTTAAGTGCCAAATACAAAGTGTTATTTTATCTACCTGCATCACATTCAATTTTCTATTGCATGACAGACAATAATCATGCATACACTAAAATTGGTTTATAACACTTCCACACAGAAAACGGACCACATATACTTGTAATCACGTAAGTTGGTATGATGCACTAATCACTCATCTAGATGATAATCCACATACAGAGCTGTTTAATTCCAAGCGCATACAATCGTAGACATTATTTAGGTAGAAGAATCAATCAGTCTTAAGCAAATGTAATTGCAACAAGGCAATAATACCTCGATCGATCTTTACCGAAACATATTCGTAGGCATATTACATATATGCAGAATCCAAGACAATTTTAAATGTTCGCTAGGCACTTGTACGAGCATTTTTACTTTAAGACATTTGGTGGTTCTGACTATCGCCTGACCGCCCCGACACACACTTGGCAAATACTGGCACCAGAAAGGATGTGCAATCGCAAGAATCGACATTTACACTCACAGCTTTCTAAAAATAATCTATTTTTATTTTGTAGCTCGACATAAGGAAATGCCAACAATAGTAAATTATGGGTAGACATTCATCACACAATTTGTAGTTGAACCATTCTAAATTAAAACATATGATAGGAAGTGTAACGCATAATCTATGTGACACTTGAAGACGGGGTTGGCGTCGGTTGTCTAGGGGCCTGGTGCAACCAACACATGTCTGGACCCCTAGGAGGGGGTTTCCCATAGCACCTGACACCAAGGGGTGAGAATCAGAAAAAAAACAAGAAAACCGGAGTGGCCCAGAGAAAAGAAACCCGCTAGTAAGGCAGAACTTCCCAAACGTCTCCAAAAGTCTGAGGAGCGAGACTGGGGGTGCAAGACGGGTAACATTGTTGGCTTTGAAGCCCTAGTTTCTCTTGAAACCCTCGAATGATATCATGACATTGAGCTGCAGCGTGGCAACATTGCACTGGTAGCATTGTGGTGAAGCAGAATATGACCATGGTGTAGCACATCGGCCACCTCTATGCAAAGGAAATAACTCTCACCATCCCCGCGTACCAACCCCGTCTCCGCGTCAGGAGACCCGCCGGCTTTTATCACAGCACTCTTTGACTTTGATCAAAAAGGGGATATAATTATTTTATGTTTGGCTCAAATGGCTGTCAGAGGGGTAAGAGTGGGACTAAGGGGTAGATAAGGAATGGGGGAAATGCTTATAAAGGGTGACTTTAAAAATGTGACCACTGCTATAACTTTTCAATGTGACTTTGATTTTTCATGTTTCTGAAGAAGATTCAATGTGAGAAAGGTTACAACACATTTTGTTTTCTCAAGATACCTTGGAGAGCTCCACAAAATAAGTTTCCATTATAAGACTCTGCCTGCATTTGTATCTGTCTCTATCTCTGGATTTGGGAATTATTTGAATCTGGATTATTATTATTCAAACATCCCTAATGTTCCATTCGTTTATCTTTAGACTGAGTGGCTGACTGGCTTTAAAAAAAAGTAAATTCATTTACATTTGTCATAGGTCGCCCCTGAGTCGTTGACAATGTGGATGCATTTCTGAGTCGAATGGAATGGGTTCTTTTGGGTGAAACTATAGCCCCACCCCTCCCCCTCTATCCAAAATCCTTTCATTGATTTCTTATAACATTTTCACAAATTCACACATAAACAGAAAAAAATAACACATGTACAAAATCCATTTCTTCAGCTGACATGTTGATTGATTGCTAAGCGCAAAAACAGACGCCATTTGCCCAGAGCTGCGAAACCTGTTTTATTATCTCCACCATGGATAATTCTTGTATGTTTTTTGGTCTGTCTGTCTCAGGCATGCAATAGTTTCTCTCGAAATTAATCTCAATCTATGGAAAAGACACTCAATCTTTTCTAGACAGTCAATTGACATGGGTACTGAAATATTTCGCACTTGTTTCTTGAAAACGTAGATTTTGTCTTTTATCTCTGTGTTTCAATCCATTGGAGCAGTGTGTCCTCGTTGGCCTGACGTCGTTTCTCCATCAACACATTCAGGGTGTACAGGAAAGGGTTGATGGCAGAGTTCAGGGGTAAGATGAAGATTGCCATGGCAACATTTGACCTCTCCAGACACCACCAGTTCACGCCCTGAGAGGCCATTGGGGGGGACACCCAGCAGACCAATGGGGAACCAGCACAGAAAATCTGACATGGCAATGGTGAACAGGCGTTGAGCCATATTAGTATCATGTGACTTCTTGTTTGTTCGTGCAACCGACATTTTATTGGTTTCCACGGAGTAAAGTATACTGGTTTGGCCCACTGCAATAAAAAGGAATAAGACAAAGTTCAGAATAATCATGATAGCAAAGACGTACTCATGCCCAGCGAACTGTTTTCTGGTTATTGGCAGAGGGATGCAGATGCCTGTCTGACTGTAGAACTCCCAGTGAGCGTGACTGGGGAACACAGGAACAGCGGCCAGCACAATGCCTATAAACCAGCACACACTACTCACCAGTTTTTTGGTTGAAAAAAAAAAAAAATTGGGGGACGTGAGGGGTGGGATTGGGAATGTTTGAAGCTGGGTGGAGGGGGAGAGAGAGGGAGAGGGAGGAGAGAGAGGGAGAGGGGGGGGGGGGCGGGAACACCATTGAAGTTTAGAAATTTCAGGGGGAATTTCACAGCCAGGAAACGATCCAGCGTGATGAGACAGACGACAGAGGCAGACACTTCAGAGGAAAGCATTGCCAGAAATCCTGCCAGCTGACACATCTGCACTGTGTCTCCATGACATGTCCTGCCAGACATAAATGTCCTGATACACCCTGTCAGCCACTCCTATCACTGCTAGGTACAGCCCCATTAGAAAGTCTGACACACACAGGTGAACCACAAACACATTGACGGCCTGTGGACTACCCCGTAACCCTCCTTGTGTCATGCTCACCCTCATACGAAATGGGCTCCACTGCTGACAAGATTGCCTAATAGTGGCAAGTAAGGGAAAACATCACTAACACTCGCTCGGTACACATTGGACTTAAGTAAGTCACTGCATGAGCGAGAGTTCACTCTTGGAAGGCATGACAATTATGTGACATCAAAATTATGTATTTCGCCCTGCATCTGGCAGGCAGAGTTTATAGTTATCTAGCATACACCTCTTCAAGTGGTGTTTGAGACTTTGGAAAATATCTTTTTGAATGTTTCATCCAAGGGCTGGCAACACCAGCCTGTCATGTCCAATGTCTGGCTAGATGTGTCATCCCCAGCCACCAAAGGGCTTTGTTGCTGGCAAGATGCTACTGTGTGCCACACAACCTGACGCCATTCAGTTTGTTGGACACCTAGGGAACAGACGTCCCTACCCTTTAAACTGAATGGGGGAAGACTGACTTCTTGACAGGTATACCGAATACCAACTCCGCTGTTCCAAGCACAACGTCTGTGTGACCCAGAGGCTTCTGCTGAAGTGTCTTCCTGTCAAGAAGTCAGACCCCAGGGGGTTGTTTTGGAGAGAAACAAAGCTCTTAGTGATTAATCATTCGCCTGGATACAGCGCATTGGTGAGCACAGAGGTGATGTGGTTGTCACTTAGGCCTCGGGCAGGGTGAACCAGGTTGGGGAAGGAGAAGTTTCGCCAGGACAGACAGGCTGGCAGCTTGGCCAGGCTGAGGTCACACGACCAGCATCATCGTTGGACGTCAGCTCGCTCCACTCTTCATCCCCCTGCCCCACGAGCTTTCAGAGTTATCTCAGGTCTGGATACTGCAGTCAGTCAGGGAATCCAGTGCCCAGGGCACGCTGAAAGCCATGCCATCGGCAGCCGTGCACACCAGTGCGGGCAGTGCAGGTCACAGACCCAGTTCGTCATTGCAGACTGTGGACAGTGGTACATGCCGTCACACAGGTGGGAGGGGTGCAGGCAGGTAGAAGATCCTCGACAGCGGTAGTGCCCTGGACACTGGATGCGGTCACAGCCTGCTTCATCCTGTTTGTCCGGGCAGTCATAGGCGCCATTGCACCTGGTGAACACTGGAACACAGTGACCTTCTGGACACTGGTAGTGTGTTTCTGGACATAAGTCTCCTGGAGCACCAGGAATCAAGTTAAAGGGAAGCATCGAAACCTGGTGCTTGTTGAATGTGATCACTGTTGGAGGGGGAGGAGGGATCACATTGTGACACGTCCAACAAAATCTGTGAATGCGGTATCCCGGTACACTGAGAAATCTGAAAGAAGTTACGGAAAGCGACCACCTGCACTTTTCATCTTCAGCACTCAAACAGTCAGTCTGTTCATCACACTTATCAGTAGGGCTGTAGCACTGCGGAAATATACCAATACCACCATTTCACTTATTTCTGTTTTCAAGAAAATCTTTGCGAAGTTACACTTTAATAATGAAGAATGTGTACAAATGTCATGGCATATTGGCTTAATCATCCCTTCTGCGACTATAAAAGTGTGAATGGGTTCAACAAATTCAATTCTTTTAAAAACCCCAGACAACTCTCTCTCTCTCTCTCTCTTCTCTCTCTCATCTCGCCCCTATATCCTCTCTCTCTCTCTCTCGTCTAGAGGAGAGTGGGGGAGGGACAGAAGTGCAAAAAAAAAGTAAAAAAAAAAAGGGACCAAAATGGAGGGGGGGGGGGAAAAGGGGGAGAAGCCCAGGATTGGGTTAGTAGTGCTCAATTCAAGTGATCGCTTCAGTACTTACTTATTCATCCATCAAGTCTCTCTTACATACCAACATTCTATTCTCTCCCTACTTAACAGTTAACAAGCCTTAGAATAATCATTCTTATAACAGTCTTCGTCTTTGGGCGTAAACCGACCTGAACGGTCAATATCGGATACAAAGAAAATGTTCAAACATGCCCATTCTGTAACCAAATTGAGAACGAACTGCTCTTTTTTTAAAATTTGTTGAGATGCAATGTTTATACTCCTCTCAGGGAAAAATACATATTGAAGCACAGACACTTTTCAAATGTTAATTCTATTGAGCTAAAACAGCTACTTGCGAATGGAATGCTCCAAGGTGGCGTCTCACAGAGTGACGTTGGCAGACACTTCGGTGTGCACTGAATCGGGGGCTGCATTCGATGAGGGCATCTCCACCGGGGTCGGTTTTCAGGCGCGACTGGCCGAATACTCACAGGACAAGGCGAAGAAGTGGCCGTCATAGGGCCAAGCAACCGGAAGAGAGGATCAGTATGTGGTCCTTTCTGCTCAGACGCGAACGACGCTCTTGTGACTGGCCGAGAGTAGGGGCTACAAAGAGGGGCGGACCTCCAAACTGCGTGCCACAGTGGACGAGGCTAGTATCGAGTCCACACTGCTCGCGCTCAGCAGGCTGCCACCGCAGGCTTGGTTCCCAATCATGACCGACGCAGACGCTACAATAGGATCGTCCACTCAATCGTCGCCAGGGTCTAACTCGTCTGCACTAAGCTCATCAGAATGGCAACTCGCGAGGCCTGACCGCAGTGGCGTCGAGTTCTCTTCCCGTGAACGAGCTGTCCAGGTTCTGTTTGCGTCACTTTAAAACGACCTGGGCGTCAGCAAGTTTCGAGCATGGCCTGGGGAGAAGGTATTTGCAGGGCCTTTGCTGTTGCTGAGAATGACCGTTGTGGAGGTGGCAGTCTGATGGTCTGGGGTGGCAATTGGACTGGAGGACGTACAGACCTCGTGGTCTTCCGGAGGGGCACTGTGAACGCTGCCAGCTAGCTTGGGCTGACATCATCAACGGGGCTCAAGTTATGCCCTCTGATGAGGAAGCTTTGAGGGGGGGAAAGGGGGAGGGGGGGGGGGGAGTGATGGGTTCGTTTTTATGGAAGGGAGGGAGGCATGAAAAACGGCATCATGTCACAGAGCACATGTCATCAGGAACGAATTGAACACAGAACAATAAAAAAAAAAAAAAAAAAAAAAGTGAAGAAAAAAAAACATTGCTCACTTGTACGGCCGCTCAAAAAAAATCCCTGATCTGAACGGCCAATGAATAGGCATTGGGCATGCTTGGGCGAGCTGTTTACGGCATGCCCGTCTGTCCCCAGACACTGGATGCCATGGAAACAGCCCTGGTTTGGGAGTTGAGCGCCATCCCACAGATACAGCTGGATAGGCTCATTGACTTCAATGCCATGGCCACATCGAAGAGCTTGTATTCATGGGCCAACGAGGTCACACTCCGCTATTGCATAATGTTCTGAAATTTTTGTACCCTGTTTCGTTGAATTTGAAATTGACAGTTGAGTTTTTTTCACACGCCAGCTACGTTGGAGGCTCACATCCATTTCTTTGTTGTTGGGCCAGGGCATACTGTATTAAATTAAATTCGAACGTTACTTTGGGCTGCAGTTTCATTTAATGAAACGTTGAAGCTGAATTCACAACAGTTAAATTTACATGTGATTTATGATTACATGTATTTTGCAGTTAAAAGGTTTGTTGCTTGAGTTAAAAGGGGGAGCATTTTTTTTCTTTTGTGAGGAGTATATATTATTACTAGATGATATTGGCATGTATTGCATCTACTATGCACTGAGGAAAAGTAAAGAACTCGTGCGCTCAGATATGATAAGCGGCATTCATGATCAGATGCTGTTAGTATTATTAATTTATTATAGCACTTGTCAGTCCTTTTCCATGTTATTAGGCCGGAGGCCTGAAACATTAAAATTGTGTTCAATTGTGTTTCAATTGGTTCTCATCTCTCCAAAAAAATATTTCTTCCCCCCCCCCCCCCCCCCCCCCCCCCCCCCTGCTCTCTCTCTCTCTCTCTCTCTCTCTCTCTCTCTCTCTCTTTCTGGGTTCGTTGTTTCGGCACTACCTTCGCTTTCTTTTTCTTCGCATCGCTAATTAAATACAACGTACTCTGCTATGAAGTAAAATGTATTTAAGGCGTGTTCCGACGCAGGGAGGTATAGGTAGGCATATGGAACATTGAATAGCAAGTGAAGATAGTAGGGTCGATCGCTGGATGGAATGTTGTTTTTTTTTTATTTTAATTTTTTTTTGTTTTTTTTTTTTTTTTTTTTTTTTTTTTTTTTTTTTTTTTTTTTTTTTTTTTTTTTTTTTTTTATTTGGTTGTTTTTTTGTGTGTTTTTTGTTTAATGGTACTGCAAGAGATATACGCTGCTTATTGCTGGGGTCATCTGATCATTGTGCAAAGGACAGGGCCGGTGAACACAGAAGTCTTCATCACTGTTGTCCACACAGTCCTGACGATGGTCACAGACCATGCTGTAAGGAACTCTCTGCCCCCCTGCATCGACACCCGTAGGAAGGAGGAAGTGACGTCATAGTCACCGGACACGTGAGGGATGACGGGATATCCCAGGACTCGGGGCTGTTTCCGTAGAACAGGGTGTCTTGGGCCCAACAATGGCTGGTGGACTCACAAGCCAGAAAGCGGTGAACCGTGTGGTTAGAAGGACAAACCGTCAACCCTGCTCTGGCGTTGGTCTGTGTTCAGGTGG